>JAOXJM010000012.1:17669429-17697488 GCA_026413425.1 Tringa solitaria
GAATAATTGTCTAAACGACAATAAATTGTTATGGGTTTTCTCAAACCATAACAGTCCATTAGCCAGGCTGTGTCATGCCTTGCAGAGCACGGCAAATGCAGACTGACCCGCTCCCGCCCGTCCAGCCCCCAGCACCAGTAAATTCCCACGTTAATCCATATCCTCTGCCTGCTCTGCAGATGTCTGGACTTCGCCTGACTGCACAGCACTGCAGAGCAAGATAGGAAGAGCTGAAAGCAGTGATCAAAGTCACTTTCCTCTCTTTGGAGATTTGGAAAAGTCATTGAGACTTACACTTGAGTGGGTACAGGAAGAGAACACCCACAGATGACAAACGAAGTAAAGGCAGCTCTAGGGCACGACCTCAGGAGAGTTAAGAAACAACGGATTCAGAAAAGCAAAGATCATATAAGGAAACATGAAAAATCAACTAACATGAAGGTGGATTTTTGAACCTGGCTTACACACCACGTCCTTTTAGAGGCCTTAGGAAAGTACTTCATCCTTACTTCCACATCTTTGCCGTCTCTAAGAATTGGACAGCACTAAAATAAAAATACAACATATGCAGCCTCAATTTACTCTCTTTTGCATATATAATCTTGAGTTAACTATATAATTTCTTAAGAGACCAGACTCATTTAATGCGTGTGACAGAGCAATTCCAGAGATAAATCAAGGTTGACTAATGAAGAAAGCTCTATAATTTGTTGCAAATGACATTTAGATGTCTAGTGACTGAGAGAAAAGACTGCAGGGGAAAAATAGCAGCCTTGTGCACATGCACAAATGACTTTGTCTGTACCTCAAGCTCCTATGCATATGCAAAAAGCCCCCACCCAGGCTCAGCTTCCCAAAGATGATCACAGAGAGCATTTCTCTTGCTGTTTGCGTGCCAACCTAGGCATTTTTGCTGCGATTTGCAGCAGAACTAAGCATACAGGGCTGTATTTGTAGCCAGTGAGACCATACATAACGTGTTATATATAGATTTGACTAAGCTCTGTAACTGAGCCGAAGGCATTGCAAAATGGGCACTCAGATTAAATGGACCATATAACTCTAATCTTATTGTGCCTCAGCTCTGGCTGTGTAAAATGGAGCTAATGCCACCCTGTCACTGCAAGATGACAGTGGAAATAAATTTACCCGTATTTGTGAACAGCTTAAATCCAAAACTGTGAGTTTCCTTCCCGCCATGGTCGGGAAAGGAAAGTGAGTGGAAAGTGAGTTATTTCAGGCTGTTCTGGTTGCTTCTCAGTCCTCCTACCCTGCCAGAAATGCCCTTCTCTTACATTTCCTCTGGGTGGAGATGCCCGTTGGCTAAAGCTGCTGAAAGGGGCTCCTTGGAGCCAGGGTGCCCGACCCTGCACTTGCTTGCACTCTGCTGTCCAAAAAGAGCTACTTGCAAAAAGAAGACACCCCTGAAGGATTAAAGCCCATTTTCACGACTCTGTATGATGTTCTAAGTCTGATCACACTCATTTGCTTAAAAAGCATCATCATAGGCCAAGAGCAGGCCACTGCTCTCACGGTGACGTGCTCTGCGTCCTGTCCCTATACTAGTGAGAGCCCCTTGCAGCTGTGACTTGACTAAGCTCACCTGGTATTCTGAACTTTGCACCGTTGGCAAAACTGTTCCAAGAGTTACATCATTTTTTCCTCAGGTTCTGGACACAAATTACTGATTGCAACATCCATAACACAGCTACAACAACTCATCTACTTCTCCATCACACTTCATTTCATCAGAATAATGTCTACATTTTAAATCCCATCTGAAACGAAGTGAGCTACGGATCTGGAAGCACAGCTCTTCCATCCGTTCATTCAGTCAGGGTGCTGGCTGGAGCCGAGCATGCACCATTTTAAAATAGGCAAAAAACCCCTGTCCTCAATTGCCCTCATGTTGTCAGCCAGTGCAGTCTCTTTCTGCCTCACTGCGTCCAATCTCCCACCTGGAGAGTTGCACCATGTCACAGCAGAAGTTTTTTTCTTCAGCTGAAAGGATTTTCATATATTTCAATGAACTGTGATTACACATGTAAGTCTTTAGTGTAGAGTTATTTATTCCTTGCAAATTATAAATTACCAGAGGTTTATCTGTCTCTCTCACCATATCTCAGCATCATTTTAATTAGTTGGGCACAGCGATACAGAAACCCATGTGTGGAGTAAGAATTAACGGTGCCAAACTCTGACTTTTTTTCTAGCAGAACTCCCATGGCCTGTGGCTGTGCAAGGCTGAAAGAAGAGCAGGGGTCCATGGGCTGGTGGGGGGCACAGCACGCTCCCTCCCCCCTCCCAGCCACAAGTCTGGCTTGCGGGTCCCCTCAAAGTAACACAAAGGGACATGCTGACCCATGGTCTACAGGCTCCGTGGCTTGAGGGTGACCTAGTGTCATGGGTTTGGCCTCAAACTGGGACACCTAGAGATGGCTTTTGCTGGCAGTGGAGACATATCTACTGACTTTAGAGTGAGCAACATGCCTAGGAGTCTCACTGCATGGAACATACGCCAGCGCCTTGGTCTATAGTCTCCAAGAACTCTCCTCATTTCTGCACTTCTCTTAGCCCTACTCATGCATTTTGTGCCTTCCTCTACACAGACGTGCTGTCCTGTCTCAATCCTGCCATAGCCCACTGCCATTACTAAAGGCAGCTGGCCATTCTTCTGGCTCCCTGTGCCCCATCATCCTCTTCACTTGTGTGGACTAAAGGAATTTAAAAGAATCAAAAAAGATCTATGACCAGCAGCTGAAATCAAGCTGAGTGTGGAATCTTTTCTCTCACATCTTGAAGAGGATGCAAGCAACTGCCAGTGGTATCCAAAGTACTTGAAGGGCTGGAAAGACTTGGGGCAGCACAAGAACTGTGGACCCAAAAAAAGGGTGGTGCAAAGCCAAGATTAAGTCAGAGCATCTTCCAGCCTCCTCCAAAGCCATCACCTACTGCAGGTGGCTTGCAGAAGAATCTGAATATGGCATTTGCTGATATATAAACATGTGGCTAAGGTCATCCAAATATGGTTTCCTTAGCAGAAATACTTTGTAGAAATGGTGCCTAAATAAAGGCTACGGGGTTTCACCTGTGATGTAGCAGATAGAAAAAGCAACATTACTGCAGGGAGTAATGCAATCAAAACTGTTCAACCTGTTCCGGCTCTTTTGGGGGAAGGAAAACAGAAAAATTTTGGCTGGCCATCGTTAGAAAAAATAAAATCTGTTTTTTTTAAAAACTCCATTCTCTGTCATCCTTGAGCATGTTTTATTTTAAATTAAATTGGAATAAACAGTTAATCTGAGATGAGTGAATTGTCCCACTTGATTTAGTCTCTTTTCATAGAGACATTCTGCTCCACTCATCATGTTTGTTGCTCTTCCCCGTAGCTTTCCAGATTTACCATATCCTAGAGATGAGGGACATACACAGCGCACAGTGCTGGTGATGTGGGCTGAGAAAAAGGTGTACCTGGTGGCAGGAGGAGTGGGTCACAAGCAGGAAAGGAACAGAGCTGAAGACTCCTTCATAAAACAGAATTCTTTTCCTATTTCTACTGCAGACATTTTATACATCCCTGGTGTTATCACTCAGAGTAAGCTTTCACAAGTGATCACTATTTTTACATGATACATTTTCTGAGTATCTAATGTGATAACTGAAGCCAGATCTTCATCAGTGCTGAATTCTAACGAGTACATCCTGCTTGTGCTTTCCACATAGAAGCAGCTATAAACAGTACTCTGAAAAAACAGCTCCTGGATGTCTCAAGACACTCAAAATGGATAGCTACTGTTGACAAATTTGGCTTTAATCTTTGTACATTGATGCAAAGGGGAACATGGCGTAAAAACACCCATTTGGAAATGATCAGTTCTTTATTCATAGTATGCTCTGAACAACACACCCCGAATATGGCATAGGGCCACATCAAATGGGGATAACAAAAAGAAATAATAATCACTCATTCGCTGAATGCAGCAGAGGGCCTGTAGAAAATTTAATAAAGGGCCTTGTAAGGCTGCATTACAATGCCCCAGCTCAAAACTGTACAGGCAGTCTTAATGTATAATCTGTTAGAGCCTGTCCTGGCAACCCATACCCTCTTCAGATGCAAAGATTATATACGTTAAATAGCAACAAATGAACAGTGGGTGGGAGTTCTTTTGGGAACAGCCTGAAATACTCACTTTGTTCCTTTTCCTGGCTGAGGGCATGCAGTAATCATGACACAGCCTCGTGTCTGAAATCCTCTTGATGCCCAGAACCCAAGGCATGACCCACTGATTAGTGGGCTATGACAGCAGCCCAGGCCAGCACAGCTCCTGCCAGCCAGGAATCAACCAGGGAAAAATACCTCCTCGAGCATAATACCTGCCATTCGCTTCTGGTTTAAAAAAAACAAACACCAACAAACATTGAAAAACACACGCAGAATGCATGGGGAGATTTTTAAAAACTACAGTTCGAACCCTATCCACATTGGGTGAAACCCTGGCCCTGCTGACATCCACCTGCCAAGATTTCTCCTCTGCTTTTTATTTGTGCCTGTGCATGCATTTTTATCTTTCTGCCCGCCCTTCTCTCCTGCCTGGGGCTTTGTTCTTTAAACTTATTTTGCCTTTTTTTCCAGTTTGTGGGGAGTTCGTTTAAATCCTCTGCTGATACCTGTTTCACTTATAGGATTTTTCCTTCAGGATAAAGAATAATAGTTTGATTTGTGACACTGTGAGCCCTTAGGTACCAAAAGTTTATCACTTGAGTTTTTTTTGAACTTGGTATCTGGCTGTGACAGGCAGAGGTATAGAATATATTCAGGCCACAGGAAAAAGGCTTTGTGGGTGAGTGCTTTCAAGCCCTCAGGTCTTTCTCTGAAACCTCAGATTGTCAACGAGACATATGCCCCAACCTTGAAAGTGAGGCAGAAATGAACACAAAGGAAATAAAAGAATCTAGGCAAGTGACAAATAAGCTACCCACGACTATCCAACCTCAAGGAAAATGCATACTAACTTACATTACGTTATGTAGATAAAATAAGATTTACTGAATGATAATTTTTCTCACCAACATATCACAGAGTACATAGGCAATGCTAGAAATGGTGACAACCTTTGTGTCTAGGTCCCTACTTGTCTCACAGAGAGCATCCTCTTAAATCTAATGGAAATGTAAATATAAAACATTCACTGCAATAAAAGTCTCCAGAGATAGAGCATAAGTAGCATGATTAGTATAGAAAATGCTTCATAAATCCTAACTCAAATAATCTCTGGTAGCATAAAGGATTCATCTCATTATGGCTTTCTGAGAGAGCCTTGTTAATTCTCACTTCACTAATCTGCGACCTTGAAAATTCCCCCTCTGCATTTCAGTAAAGTGTTGACACTGAGTGAAGTGGGAAGTATTCCAGCAAGGGCTACAGGTGATGGAATATATTCCCAAACACTCACTAGTGTTATATAAAATACTGTGCCTGACTAAATTAAATGACATTAACAAGTCTTTCATAAATTATCACCCAACTTTTTTATTTTAGCATTTTAAATCAAATATCATAATCTATCAATTAATTTATCATATAGAATCTTTTGCAATGCTGCTGCCAGTCACTTACAGGAATAAAAGGGGGTCTGCAATATCAGTATTTCTCCTGACATATCTCTGATATGAAGTATCTAATTTTGGAACTAGTGTCTACTAGCTGTAAGCTTTTCAGAGTGCCATTAACAATAAAAATCTTGAAGTGCATATACACACATACATACACATATATATTATATAAGTGTGTGTATATATATATATATATGTAGACACACACACATTAGTACAGACTTGTAGGTATACATCTCCTGATACTGCTAACGTGGCTACATAGTTTAGTACTAAAGACTCGCACAAACATAACTCTGCTTATAAAGTAGTCTGGGTAAGAAGGCAAAATGACAGAACATAAGAAATTCTGCTCAATTTTTTTTCAGGCTTGAGAGCTGGCTTTTGCTCTACTGCCCTTAAGTGTGTTTTGAAAAACATTTAAAACCGCTCTAAATATAAATATACCTTTAAAAATGATCTTTGTTTTTTCCAACACTAGGCAGATAGCAACTTAGGTAATTTCTTACCAAAAAAGGGACTACCGATCGCAACTAGGTATTAATATCTGAGTTGTTAATCATTTCACTATCATAACTATAAAGTATTTGTTTGCCATTATGCAACAACCACCACTGTCAAACTATGCTGTATTACTGGCTGTGAAAGGCAGTAAAATTTTGATGTAAAATGGATTAGTGCAGATGACATCATCAAGTGTTCCACCACATTTAATTCTCTTTTGTTATTAATTTTACAGCTCTGGCATACTATTTCATTACTGCAAAGTATAGTTCTGTTTTATCAGTACAGCCCCCCAAAAAGGCTCAAATGGAAACACATTTCAAAACATACTCCTTTATATTCCCCTTTACCAGAGGGCACATTGACACCAGTGTGCCATCCTCACACACAATGGCTCTCCCCAGTTCTGTGGTGCAGAAGCAAAAAGCTTTTGTTATACTAGCCACAATTTCTCACTTTAATAGTGTAGAAAAGCAAGATATTTTCTGCCTTCAGGGATGAAATTTCTTGAGCACCCATGACTTTGTTATTGCAATCCAAGTTACAAACCTTTGAAAATCATAAAAGTCTCAGTATATCTTATTTGTATACCTTCTCAGCCCATTTAAAAAACATATATGCCAATATTTTGTTCCCCTAGAAGCTTTTCACATGATGACAAAACTTTAAGATATTCTAAAAGAAGAAAAATGAAAAGGCAACCAAGCTTTATTTTAGAAATTAAAAGATAAACTAGAAAATTAACATACCAACAGCCATCATGTAATCCCAGCGGTCTATGAGGCACATGTTGAAGATCAGGTGGTCAGATGTTTGCCCTTGGCCAATGAGTGGAATGTTTCTCTCCAGATTTTGGGTTATTGCAGAAGTCCAGCCAACGAGAAACCAAAAGACTATCAGGAGAATAACAGCCAGCATCCTCATCACTCGCCCACCTGTCATGTATGGAATACGCTGAGCAGTTCGGGACAGGAATACCTTCAAAACCCTGAAAAATTCAGACAGTGCAGAATTAAAGAGAGCACTAGCTGTGTTGCAAGAATTAGACTTCTGTTTTATTTCACTAGCAGATTATTGAAAAAAAATAAATCAACATTCTTTCCCTTGACAGTATGTGCAAGAGTGAAATTTGAAACATTATTACTTTCACATTAATTGTATTAACATGGAACTGATTGCTGCCCAGAGAACGCTATAGAGCAGTAACAGAAAACATTAGCTATGTTTATGTTGGGAACATGCATTCATGTACTGTGTTGTCAAACTGGATTCTTCCAACGCCCCATAGAAGTCTTCTGTCTTTGAAAAAGGGAAGGTCATTTCCATAAAATAGCAACCATGTCTGTGGTATTTCATTTTGTTTTGATGCTGTCTGTCTGCTCACCCGAAATCATACTATTTCCATAGAAAAAATTAGCACTTGGTGGATATTTTCCTCATTGACTTTAATGCTTCTAAGGCAACATTCTACTCCTCATAGAGATAATTGTGGAAGGCACTTTGCAAATTAAGAGTTTTCTGACTTGTTTAGAGGCAACAATATTTTTTTTGAGCTGGGACAGAACCATCATAAGAAAAGCCACATCATGTGTCAGGCACACATACCATGTAACAGCCATTGAACATGTAGCACTCACTTTAAAAATATTTGCACTTACTATTAGGATAGATTTCCTCCAGCCAAGAACTGTTCAAGGAAATACCACCTGCATTTTCTACCCATCACCATCCGCTAAAGCAGACAAAGGTCTTGCTAAGAGCATGAGGGCAACCAAAATTTGAGGAAATCGGCTCAGGTAGAGGAAGTAGTTTGACTTTTCGCATAGCATAGAATATCTCTTTGTATTGCCTGAAGCGTGGGATTTGATAGGCTTATCTAACCTTCTCCTGGTGTTTTTGTACAAGAAAAAGAGGCTGCAGGAGGTGTTGCTGCCATTGCAGTGCTCCTGCTATGAAGGTTGGGCAGTGATGAAAGGCTGTCATGGAAGTTTTCATGAACCCGAACCTTTAGAAGTGGATGGGTTGAGTTTTAAAGGCTTTTTTAGAGATTGGGGCGAGGAGCCTGTCAAAGTGAAGACGTGAGCTGTTTCAGTGATTTTGTTCTCAAAACCATGGTAGTTCCTGATTCCTGAGCATGAGCGTGTCCTGTGAATACTCTTGATATCCATGAAGGCATAAATTACCACTGAGGTTTAGGGAACTTCAATTTTTTTTTCCAGAAAGTTGAGTTTTTAAATGTCCTTGTCAGTTCTCAAGCCTTTTCAGTGTACCAAGAACCAAGCCACCTCCCAAGCCATTCTACAGCCAGGCCTGCCTTTTCAGCGAAAAAAATGTAAAAAATCACACCCTAGAGGAATATTTATGCTCATATTTGTCTAAGAGAAGGAAAAGCAACTGGTGTTGCCTCTCAGACAAATAATAAAGCAGTGTCTTTTAAGGCAGAAGCACAAAAGCTTTTCCACATCCATAAAAATGAATCATCATTTGACTACAAACACAGCCCTCTCAGTGTGCATTAGGTGAAGCCAGAGATCTGAATATGTTCAACATTATTCAGCTGTTTCCCTCCCAACAGTTACTCCGCAGGGAGTCACAGTTTTTGATCTTTCCATGTTTGATAGATGTTCTGCTCTCCCTTCGCAGACGCTAAATGTTTTATGTTGGAAGCAGCTTCCCAAAGACTTCAGGCAGGATAGACAGACAACTCCACCGAGGCAAGGCAGGTGACTTCCCTACTGCCACAGCACCACTGTTCCAGGGCAGCACCGGTAAATCCTCACCTTTAGAACACTAAAACTCTGTAAGTGAAGGCCTTTCTCTTCCCTGTTGTGAATGCCGATTGATGCTTAGCTTCTTTAAAGGGAAGGAAAAGGCATTCTTTTTGTAGTGAACTGGAAAACACCATCTTTTCACAGCTTTTGCATCTCATCATACAGGTTTATGAAGGTTTAAGAATTAGAGAAATCATATAAACCAGCTGGGAACTACTAGAAACTTTTCTTTTCTTTGTATTTTGGCTCTCCAAAGTCAATTCGTAGTGATTCTACTGAAAGCCAATATGTGAGCTTTTTCTGGACATAGCAAGGCAGGAGCCATTACATTTTTTCCAGTACTAACTCATTAACTGAGAGGTATTACATTATTGGTCTAAGCACAGTGAAATAAATAACACTTTGCAGTACAGCAGTCAAAACCCCTCCATTTTGGATTAAACCACATTCCTTTTTGCTCATCTTTGTCACAAAAATGTGTCTTCCACCACCACCATTTCTACCTTGGAGATGCAGGCCTACATGTAACCCAACCTTTACACCTTTTTTTCCCAAAATTCTTTTCATGAGAAGCTGTAAGGAAAGCTGGGTTAGATTTCTAGTGTTGAAAATCTCCTTTCCAGAGGTGGCAGCATAGAAGGACTCAACCAGAGCATGAACTCCAAAGTTACAATTCCCTCATCTTCCCGTGGTGACATGAATTCAAACCCCCATTGCTCACCATCTCAACATTGGCAGTCATGCTCCGTCTCCTCTCCTCTCCTATGTATTATTGAACATGTGTCAAAGCAAAGACAAATGCACAGGAGTTTCCCCTCCCAATAGAGGAATCTACTCACCAGGCTGGAGGGTCATTCTCCCTCCTGTACCTCTGACTTATGTACTATCAAAGTTCACCACAGAAAAGTTGACTCACTTCAATTTGAAACCAAGTTGCCCCAGCAAACACATATTGTCTGATGACGACTGGTACCCTCCATCACAAAACTGGGGAGTTCCTGATTCAAATCCCTACCCTGACTTCTGGGTAGACAATGCTCAGTCCCCCTTTTCCACATTGTTATGTATCTATATATTGGGTTGAAATACCCATTGAACAAATGAGAGAGGTTTCTCACAGGGAGGTAAGAAGTGTAGCTGGTGGGTTGTATCTATAGTAGGAAATTAAATATACCCAGGGTTGTCCCTTGCACTGATGCCAACTGGTGCAGAATAGCCAGTATCCATACTATACCCTCCAACACAGCAGGGTTGCAACAGCCTCTGCCAACTCCTGAACCATGCTGGGAAATGTCTTGGCAGCATTCATGGTAGCCCAGGCCAAGGGCAGGCCAGGGACCACTAAAGCTATTCAGCAGGATAGAGGATGGAGTTCCAGTGCCCAGGAATGTTCCCTGATACTACTTAATCTATGAATATAGAAGTAGCCCAGGATTCCAATCCCTGAGCAAATTAGTGCTTAATTATGAGTATCAAGTAAGGCAATGTCAACTGGAAAGACTCTTCCTCCTGGACTGTCTACGCCCAAAATGCCTGGTAGGGCCAGACAGTGCCCTGGTAGAAGCTTAGGGCACCATTTGAGACATGGCCTCTGATCTAAGGCAGAAGAGGAAACTTAACCATCTTCCTCAGCATCTTCTAGCTCTTCTCCCAGCTAAAACCATTCAGCATATGCAACCACTTTCATGTGCTGCTGTTAGATAATCAAACCATCACTTTCAGTGACACGTCATCAGCTCAGCTCTGTTTACAAGCAGAATAGACAGAACACTGCAACGTGCTCTACCTGCTTTCTGGAAGACACAACTGCCCTCAAGCAAAACTTTCACTACAGACAGCTAAAGGCAGCATTAAAGCCTATATGCACTGGCCATCCTTCTTACAGAGTAAACAGAAGACACAGTTCAGGATGAACGAACTGCCTGGAGACCGCTGCAGGTAAATCTCAACTCTGCTGGCTGCACTGCCAAGTCTGGACAGAATAAGCTGTTTGAGAGGTTTTTGGGGGAACTGCTCCATACAAATGGACAAGGGGAGCGCTTGGTTGCCAACGTTGAGAGCCAAGGGAAGCCCAGCAGCCAGGAAGAGAAGCGATGCTGCAGGTGGATCTGGGACAGACTGTGCCAGTTCACAGGACTGGCCGGGATTGCCAGCTTGGAAAACGCAAACTAAGTACGTTGCTGCTGCTATAGAAGTTACACCCTGAGATGTAATGCACAATCCTAGAAAATAAATAAAACCGTACTACATTTTTATGTCATATCAATAATCTGTTCTGGGAACAGAAAAACATGGCCCCCAAACTATTAGCTGAATGTGTAAGTGGCAGGAATAACAGGTGAAGGATCCTGCTTTGACAGCAATGACCTGGCATGGTTTGTTTATTTTTTATTTCTAGCATCTGTCATTTTGTGGCTCTACTGAGTCATCCTGTCAAACTGTTCTGTTCCAGACTGATGATTTTTATTGTGATATGAAAGCTACATCAGAAAGATAAGAGGTCAAGCTCTTATGAAGTACATTGGTCTCCTATGGGGCAGGGATTATGTTTTACCTGTTTTTTTCTGGAGTAACTTTGAGTTTGTAAACAGATATTATTCTCTTGAAAACAGTGGGCAGGTACCGATGGCACATGTATGGCACCATGTCAATATGAAACAGTCTACATTTCACACTTGATACACAAGCACTCACACACAAACACTGAGGGCAGGTTTTATTTCCACATCAGGAAAGATAACACACATTTAGATGCACTCATACCACTAGCTTTCAGCTGGAAAGGATAAAACCCAACTGAGACAGAGAAATGAACAGCTTTTGAAAACACATTCCAGCTGAAAGTCTCCAAATCAGTCACTGTCTATTTCCTCAGTGACTTGTCAAGATCTCAGCATAGAATAGATGTAAAGTCCAGCAATGAAGAACACTCTTATTGAAGAACACCCTCATTGAAATTCGGATGAACTTTTGCTTTATTGAGCCTGATCATCTTGAATCTGAGCAAACCTGGGATGAGAGCCACGCCATGTCACAGCATGACAGGGACATGGTGAGACCTGCATCATACGCATCATGTCCTGTCCAGTGAAAATGTACAACAACTAGAAAAAGAAGTTATGGCAATTATTTGGGTGTATGAATACTTCTGAGAGTCCCCATCCTATGTGTAGCCAGCAAACTGGGCCACATATCACTGATATCCATCAAAATGTCTCAACTTCACACCACACCTGCAATAAATTGGATAATACAGTATCTCCCACATTTTTCATTTCAGGAAAGAATTTTGTAATAGCAAATACACTAGAAGATATTGCCAGAAAAGACAACAAGTCCTTAGAAGAACTGATTAACCTTTCCAAATGCACTGTCATTGGTAACAGAGCACAAGCTGACTGAAGGCTAGTCTGCACAGTGAGACAACTAACAGCATCATAAGCTTCCTAGATAATTACAAGGTAAAGCGCAGGTACCGGTGGTACTGGAAACACGGGGAGGAAGACTGTTCTCTAGGGTTGTTTCCTCTGTACTGGAAGCGCATCTGGCTTCAAATCCTCACCTGGGGGTCTGTGGTTAATAAATGGTAATGTTCATATCTGAGGATATTCTGACAGTACATTAACAAATTACTGATCAGATAAACTTGTGCACTGAGTGATCAGGGAAACAGTGGTGTCCT
This sequence comes from Tringa solitaria, assembly GCA_026413425.1. NCBI lineage: Eukaryota > Metazoa > Chordata > Aves > Charadriiformes > Scolopacidae > Tringa > Tringa solitaria. Next base: position 17,682,000 of record JAOXJM010000012.1, read on the forward strand.
TTTCCTTTAAAAAAATAAAAAATTACTTTCAAAAATATGATTTTGAAAGTACAGTTCCCTTGATGTCTTCTCTAGAGTTTTAAAGTGATTTCCTACTGTGGGAAACTAATGTAATACAAATCTATCAGATGTATGGCTAGAAAAGCAAGCTGTGAAGAGGAGTTAAAAAAGGTATTTTATCTCAGTGCCTGGTAAAAACTGCCATTAGTAAGCAAAGACACATGGGTCATGGCTTAATGCTAACCTACTCCATACAGCAGTTTCCTAGACCAGCTTTAATACTACGTGTCTAAATGTAATTCTACATTTGTAGAATATTTTGTACAATAGTATGTAATTCTACATAATGTGCTTCCATGAAAGTTCCCCTTCTGGGTCAATGTATAGGAGACAAACTGTGCTGCCATAATTTCAAAGAGTTTGAGCAGACTGAGGAAGGTGGGAGGGAAATCACATGCCATCCAAAGGAAGGCCATGGGTACTGGGAGGCAACAGGAGTCCAATAGGTCTCACACCACAATCACAACCACTCACTGATTTCCACATGAGCAGCACTGGACATGGACACATGTCTTTTGACAGATCAGCTGAGGTTGGCTTTTCCCCAGCGCCTCCGGGCTCCCCAGCTCACTGCCCTGCCGCCCACGTCGGTTCCGGCTGCCTGCTAGCTCCCACTGCAGGAGACACTGACTGCAAGTCTCTGTGTTGCTTTTTGAAGTGCTTTTGTTCCTATCAGCTAATCATCCAGGTAGGTCTCATCAGAAATTACTGCTCCTCAACTGGATTTGCCCATCCTGGGTGTATCAAGCACCGGGGAGCTGAGAGCTAAGAAGGTTCAACGTGGGAACTTGCCATGTCACGTAAATAGGTTTCAGTGATGCAGACCAAGTCTCCTTATTTATGAAACCCTCATCTGCTTTGTGCTAATTATCTCTTTTAATAAACCACTTACAGCACTAATACCCCCATGAATCCTGCTGAGATTAGCAGAACTATAGTGTTGGTGAAACATCTGACCCTCCGCTGTCAAGGCCTGAGCAGGCAGAGCTCTTACAGAGCACACTGTGACCATGTAAACTATTAAACAAAAAGCCCGTCAATCTGCCCTCGGACAATTAGCAGTGACATGTCTCCTTTTTGTCAACTATTTGGGTTCAAGGTTACATCCCATGGTTGCTTCGGTGGCACCAAAATCAAGAGCCAATGAACACACAATCCTATGTGAGATTCCTAAAATTCTGAAAATCCTGGGTCTTTGGGATAGGCACAATGCCATTTCTTTCTGAGTCTACTACCGAATGGTTAACATAGCCATTTCAATAATTTCCTCCTCATAGATGTGTTTAAATAACTACATCTCTCACTAAGTAAAAATGAGGTCAGGTCCTCAGACATTTTTCTCCATAAGCAAACCAATCTTGTTGAGCTCTTCATTCAAATTTGAGGTAGTTTCATGGCAGAAACCTTAATTCAGACATCCTTAAGACTCCTGCCGCTAGTAGTTTAGCCTGAAGATTATAAATCCTTCAGCCTACACCAGCTTTGGCTAAGCTAATTATTTGCTTCTTAAAAATCATCAGGTGATTATTATCTTTCTGTAAATCTAAACCCATTCAGTTCTTTACCCTTATCAAAGACTTTCAGAACATGCAGTACAAAATAACTCAAGGTCACTATTTATCAGGAAGCTTACACTGTGAAAATAGATGCAAGAACTGCCTCCTGGTAATCCTTTCCTACAACAGGTCAAGAACATTTTCAAGGCTTTCATTACAAAATTTGCTTCACAAAGTGCTGTGGAGATGAACATACAAAAGCCAACTCCCCTCCCCATCCCAGCTCACAGCGTTGAATTTAGCAAAGGCTGGTGAGTAAAACCAGCAGGGATAACACAAGTTCCCCTCCTCGTTAGTGCCACTCTACGCAGGCATCCTCTCCTGCTGAAAACGTCCACAGACAATTCCGATAACCTTTTTGAACGTCAGAGGCATTTTCTAATGATCAGCTATAAGATAGCTGGTCAAAACTTTATGCCAAGGCTTGTATTTTTGTTCTTAAAATAGTCACTCTACAGATAGGAAAAGTCTTGCCACAGATAAAGCTCCAGATAAAGTACGGATACTAAAGCACCATAAAATGAAACGTACTTTTATGTGATCTCTTTCGTCTTATTAGCTGCTTTAACAACATCAACAACTATTAATAGCGCTCTTATTATAACATCATACAACTCTGCTACTGAATTTTCTAGAGCAGGAGTTGAGATTCTACAGCTTGAAGGCCAGATGTAGCTCTTCACTTCATTTCACCGAGGCTGGGCACCTACTGACATCCCCGGGAACCCATTAATAAGCAGACCAGGACAGGTGTTTTATGGTCTCCCGGGCCCCAGGAACAAGAAGGAACCAGCAAAGACTTTGGACAGTTTGATACAATTTCAATATTCGCTAAGTTAGATCAAATCAATTCCTGCCTTGCACAGGCATGGTACATGAATGAACAATTAGGCATAAACACTGCTATTTCTAGCCTGAATATCTAGTTGCCTTGATAGTTGTCTGTTAAAAAAATCAGTCACCTTGGCTGGTCAAACAGATCCCTGTTTTTCTGAGTTTTCTCTTTGCTTTTTTTGGAGAAGGTACATACAGCTCAAAGCTGTTGCTGACTCTGGGTCTGCCTGCATTCTTGGAGAAGATTCAATAGAGGCATTTTTCTAAATAAACTGGTTTAAGTATATTGCCTCAAAAAAAAAATCCAGTGAAAAGAAAGAGACCAGGAGAAATACTGTATCTGTGGAGTGCTCACTAAAGCACTACACACAAAATCTTTTGGCACTAAAGTATCTCCTCACCAATTTACTTGCGAGCACTTGTTTCCTTTTCTGCTGTGAAATGATGTTCCTACACACTACTTTAAAATGCCAATCCATTATTAAAGATGCAGGAAGCAAACATCAGCAACTGAAAGGACAGGCACTTCCCCCATCTTTATAAACTGTAACACATCACCATTTTTATGTCCTTCTATTTCTTCTATCTTTTGGAGTGCACTTTTTTCCTTACACTTTTCTTCTGTCAGAATGTTTCAGCGCTGGAGGTTACTGTGAAGCAGTTGAGAGGTTCATACAGCTGATTCCATACTGGATGACCAAGAGCATGTGCACCTTTACATATCCAAATAAAGCCGTATAAACGATCACATTTCTTTATTGCATCATCCTCCCAATTTCATCACTGCAATGCTAATCATGCAAGACATGGAAACCTTATTTTAAAAAAAGTTAAAAATCCTGAATTCCAGCCAATACTGATAAGATTTCTGTAAATGGAATGTCTAAGATTCATGCTTTTCCCTCAAATTAATACAGTTAATATATGGAAAAATCTCTTACTCTGATAGTCCATAAAAATGAACCATGTGGGGTTCTTACATATTGGCACTCAAAGTTACCTAATTTTTCCTAACAAAGTAAGAGTCAAGTAATCACGAACAGGAAAACCCCAAATTTGCATTTCTTTTCAACCACAAGGACACTCAGGAAGAGGAATGAGGCTACACTGAAAGGTCCAGTCTGTGATGCTCTCATTTCCATGCATTCATAACCGTGGCAGATAATCAAACAGCACAGGTGTAACAGAAAGAACTTGTCCCACTATTTTATTTCCTTTGGGTGCGAGAAAGAGTAATCAAACCCAGTGTACACAATCCTCCTCTCAGATCCACAATGCAGACTTCTGTACTACAGCAGAGCTCAAGAAGAGGCACTGGGTTGCCTGTACCCTTATCATAGGATGCAAAGCTGACAAGGGTTAATGAAACACGGTACAGAACTGCAGAAAGACACATAACTGTAATATTTAGTTATAATATTTGTTGAGGGGTTTGTGCCCACTTCAATAAAATAAATGCTAACCGCTTTATACTGTGATTGGCAGGCAGCAGTGTTTTATATCAACCCTACTGAAAAAGAAGCTATTTATCAGCATTGTGTTCTCCTTCCACTTGTGGAATAAATATTAACTTTATCTCGTGGTTGTGCATGCAGGTATCATGGCTAAGACCTTCATGTATATTTGAAAGGAAAGTTTATTCTTCGTCTTGTCTGCACAAGATAAGATTCAAACCACTCTTAGAACAGATAAAATCAGGAACATCTCCCCCTGTCACAAGATATAGCGGTGTTACCGCCCATAGAAATTGAGACCATAAACAATGCTAACTTCTCTGGATAAAATTTCTACGTGATAAAATATTGTTATTTCTAACAGTATTCCTCTGCAAATGTGCACCCGGAGTAGATTACACTGAAGGGAATGAAAATCCTGGCAAGAGCATCAAAGCTCATCAGTAATCTGGGGAGTTAATGTGTCTCTGATCGATTAATTCGCAGACTGCCAGAATAGCCAAGTTGGAAGGGAGAGATTAAGACACCGCCTAATCCAACTCTCTTGATCAAAGCTGGATCAACAAAAGTGGGTTACTCAGGAACTTGTACAGTCAGGTTTTGAGTTACTGGTCTATGTCAAGCATCTACAGTGGGGAAAGGAAGAGGTCAGTTGCTGGCATGAAGGAGCAGTGACCCTCTTGTGAAATAAAAAGTCCAACATGTAAGTTAAATGCTGAAGGATTCTACAGCAGCTTCTTGTCTTCTGTGAAACTTCCAGGCTCCCAGGAGATACTTAAGATACAGGAAAAACATCATATATAAATACACCTCTATTTTACCAACATAGAGGTGCAGATATGGCTATTAAAGGTTGCAGTACTACCTGCAGACCTCCCCTGCTTTGGTAGTCTTCTTATTTTACATTTTTAAATTCTCCATTCTCAAAAGCAACAATGACAAAAGGTTCCAAGCCCTCATTAAGACCCCTGTCTTTTCTTCTGAATGTAAATGATGCAGAGGACAGACAGACATTAGCTGGTAACCAAGCTGCTACTCACACAAATTCCCTGACATATACATCAACTTATTTATGTTTCCCTCTTAGCATTCATTAAGAACTTTAGAAAAAAGGAAATTCTACAGTAAGGATAAACAGACCAAAACAGAATTTTTAGGTCCAATTTCACTCATACTCCAGTACGTCAAACACCTCTTGTGATGAAAGAACAAGCAGAGCAATGGCCGTGTAAGAAAAGTAACATCAGTATGTGCACAGCGGTTTCCCAGCTAAAGCAGAAAACCAATCCTGGCCAGAGCAAAGTCAAACGAGAAGAACGTGGAACAGAATCTCTTCTTTAAAATACTACAGTAAAGGGACAAATAACTAAAAAATCCAGCAACCAAAAAGCCCCAGCTGTATAAAATCCACATCTGATAAACCATTGAGGAGGGATGGGTTCTTGTTCTCTGATTAGCCTCAGCGTGGCTGGTGCAAGCAGCACAGACCAGCCCCGACTTCGTCCCTTTGCCATTCCTGCATGACTGGCATGCCACTGACTATTCTTATGGAAACCCATCAGTTACATTCATGCTCTGGAAGAGATAAATTGCATTCTATACGTTCTTTTTCCAATGTCTCATATAAAATTGTATTGGGTATGGCTGAGATGGAGTTAATTTCCCCCTTATTAGCCCTCATAGTGCTGTGCTTTGTACTGGGGGGTGGACATGATCCTGGGAGGGGACACAGCCAGGACAGCTGACCAAAGGGATGTTCCATACCCTATGACGTCGGCTCAGCAATAAAAGCTAAGAGAAAGGAGAAGGAGGGGGGGAAGTATTCATGATTATGACGTTTCTCTTCTGAAGCAACCACTACATGTGCTGAAGCCCCGATTCCCGGGAAGTGGTTGGATATTGCCTGCTGGTGGGAAGAAGAAAATAAATATTCTGTTTTCCTTTGCTCCCGCACACAGCCTCTGCTTTTGCTTTATTAAACTGCCTTTATCTTGACCCACAAGTGTTTTTCCTACTTATTTTCTCTCCCCCGTTCGGCTGAGGAGCAATAGCATGGCTTGGTGGGCACCTGACATCCAGCCAAGGTAAAACCACAAAAATACAACATACACTTAAAGGAACTTTAAAGAATCATAGTGTAGAATCATTCTACGTTGCCAGCAATACGTGAATAAAATTAATCCTTTTATAAGCTCCCATCTTATATTGACAGGTAAATGCTCATTCAACTATGTTTACTCTCAATATGTGTAAGCATGTGTAGCAATCAGAAAAAAATGCTAATTAGGTTAATCATGAGCACTTCTGAGGCAGATACAGCTTCCTGGAAACTAGTTTCTGAATGTCTATCTGAATTTAAATTTTGTGAAAATAATTAAATCTGCCTGTCTTGACAAATACTTGCTGTTCCTCCCCTGTGCTGCAGAATACCATGCTGCTGGGAATCGGCCTTAACAGCTAGGACTACCCCTGAAGTGACAGCACTAATGGTGTCCTTCAAAATAACTGCTGATCACAGGACTAGAGTGCTCCACGGATGGGTACAGGCACTTTGGGAAGGACAGACTGGAAGGGCAAGTTGCCCTGTTTGTGAGAGGCAGCTGGGCTGCATGGAGCCCAGCCTTGGGATACCAGCTGAGCCAGCTGACAGCTTATGGTGACACTGGTGGGTGTCCACTACAGACCGCCTCATCAGGAATAGAGACAGTGGGTCCTGAGGTAGGCTTTCCTCGGAAAACTGGTAGAAGCCTCATGTTCGCAGGTCCTGGTCCTCATGAGGGTTTTCAGCAACCCCAATATCTGCTGAAGTGCAACACAGCAGGGCACAGGCAGCCCAGGAGCTTTCTGGAATGCACCAATGGTAACTTCTTGACGCAGCTGACTGAGGAGCTGAAGGGAGATAGAAAAAAATGCTCCTGGAAACCTTTTCCAAACACATGAAGCACAAGGTGACTGGGAGTAGTCAGTATAGATTTATGAAGATAAAAACACGTCTGACTGCCCTGAAAGTTTTCTTCAAGGACATGACTGGCTCGCTGAGGAAAGAGCAGTGGATGTTGTTTATCGTGACTCAGGAAAACTTCTGACACTGTTTTTTATAAAATCCTCATAGACGAGCTGATGAAATACGAGTGAGATAATGACAGACAGTGGGCTGAACTCAAAACTGGCTGAACTGCCAGGCTCCAAGGGTTGTGGATTAGCAGCAAGAAGTCTGGTTGGAGACCAGTCACTAGTTGTGTACCCCAGGAGTCGACGCTGGGGCCAATACTGTTTAACCTCTTCATTGACAACCTAGACAATGGAGCATGGTCCATCCTCAAGAAGTTTGCGGATGATGCAAAACCAGGAGGAGTGTCTGGGAGACCAGGTGTTTCTGCTGCCACTCAGCAAGATGGAAACACGCTGGAGAAATGAGCAAACAGGAATCTCAAAGTTCAACAAAGCGAAATGCCGAGTCCTGTAGCTGGGCAAGAATAACCGCATGCACTGGCGACTGGCAAGAAAGCAGCTTTGCAGAAGACAACTTGGGGATACTGGTGGACACCAAACTGACCACAAACTAGCAATGTATCCCTGTGGCAAAGAAGGCCAGTAGCTTCCTAGACTATATGAGGAAGAGTATGTCCAGCAAGTTGAGGAAGATAGTCCTATCCTTCTACTCAGCATTGTTGAGGCCACACCTGGAGTTGTTTCCAGTTCTGGGCTCTCCAGTACAAGAGAGATGTGGACATACTGGATTAAAGCCCTGTGAAGGGCCAAAAAGATGATCAAAAGACTTGAGCATCTCTCATAAGAGGAGAGGCTGAGAAGGCTGGGACTCTTCAGTCTGGAGCAGAGAAGGTTCAGGGGGAAACATCACAGTATATAAATATCTAATGGGAGGGGGTAAAGAAGATGGAATCATAGATTGGTTAGAGTTGGAAGGGACCTTAAAGATCATCTAGTTCCAACCCCCCTGGAGGCAGACTCTTCTCAGTGGTGCCCTGTGATGAGAGACAATGGGCACCAATTGAAATCTAGGAAATTCCATTAAAACATAAGAAAAAAACCTTTTCTGTGAATGTGGTCAGACACTAGAACAGGTTGCCAAGAGAGGTTGTGCATCTCTGTCCTTGGAGAAATTCAGAACCTGACTGTACAAGGCTCTGAGTATCCTGCCCTGGGTAAGTCTGGTCTGAGCAGGCGGGTTGGACTATATGATTCCCAGAGGTCCTTGCCAGCCTCAATCCTCCTGCCATTCTGTATCTTTGTGTAGCCACTATACATTTGTATAGATAGATGGCAGAAACTCAGAAGTCATTAATATTTTCTTAGTATGCTTTCTGCAACTGCATTTTTATTCAGATCTTAAATCTTAAGATTTAATACACTTTAGAAGTGTATTAGCATTAGAAGCATAGCTAGCATTAGAAGCTCTTTTGTATAACTGTTCTATGAACTTCTTCAGAGCTTTGACTGAATATTCCACAAAGTATCACAAATTTTGCTCTCAGGGGCTCACTAAAGTACACCTTTTCACTTTTATTTTCCAAATTTATTACGGGACAACACTGTCATACATTCTAATGAAGAAGGCAATGCAATACTTGCACTACCCTGCAAGGTTATATATATCAATGCAACATACAACTTCAATAAATAAATGAAACGTTCTGTTTGTTTGTCATTCCTCAATAAAATATTCAAGTAAAAAAAGTCAACTGCAAGAAACACTGACTCTCTTCTATGTTTCCTCTCAGTTGCACAGGAAGAAATAGCATCATCTGACAAGTTGAATTCTGAAAAGTGTTGCTTTGTGTGTTCACCATAAAATAATGAAAAAACCTGACAATTTAAATTATGGTCAAAGGTTTAGTTGTCAAGGATTCTAAGCCAATCCAAAAAACCAAGAAAATATTTAAAGATAAAATTATTCTGAATGTTCTGATGGGGCATTAAGCAAGCACACAGGAAAGCCAATCTAAATTCCAAAATGTTCAGGGAGAAAAAGGAAAGGTTTATTGCTATGAGGTAGAGAAAACACTCAGAGATTCTCACCTGAAATCAAATGTAAAAGATCTAAAAGATGAAGACCCAAGCAATCTACCCAAATACAGCAATGAGACCCTACTGACAACAAAACGGACTGAACAGAATGAGAGGAAAATGCAATAGGCTCGAAGCTCTGTAAAAACTGCAAAGATGAAGCAAGGAGGAAGAGTCCCAGCTCCTCTCTGAGGTCACATACACATTAGAAAAACGTTGATAGTCACGAATTTTTCTTTAAAGATTAGTTGTTTAAACAGAAATATTCCAATCAAAGAGACATTAAATAGTGCGAAGAAATGCAGTGGCAATGACCTTGCATCACAACCAAATAACCCCAAGGAGCAAACAGGGAAAAAGGGGGGAATTAATAAGACTCCTTTCTTATTAACAGTCAGACATTGATCCAAATTCACACTTGGCGACATCCACGGAGCAAGAGCTAGTCTCCCAAGAAACAGATTTGGACTCTTGAATATAGCAGGCAGCTTAAATGTGGTGTTTCGTGCAGCGTGAATACAATAATAAAACAAATCAGCATAGTTTAGCGGAACAGGGAGACAAAAGGGAACAGAAAACATGGTTTTTTTTTACCGAAAATAGTCCTGAGATACATCCTTTAGTTCCTGTATTCCATCTGACAGGTCTTGTGAACAACACCAATGGCTCTGGCTGTGCATGCTAATGCAGATGCCCGATGACAGACCTGAGGCTTTCCAGGGCAGGGCGCGCTGCCAGCCCTCCCGACATCCCAGCTGCCGGTGCTGCACCCTGGCTGCAACAGGCCAGGAAACCTAGCTTGGATTTTCTCCCTATTTTTGATTTTCAGTATCTCTCAGGTTACTCAATTTCGCTATTCCCGAGAGCCTTGTGCTCATTCCAGAGGTTGGGAAGCCCACCCAGGAAAACACTCCTGGGATTCAGGATAAATAGGAATGTTTGGATTTGCAGGGTGATCTCTGTCAGAGGCTTTAATACAGTCACTATGCTTCTAGTATTGAGGTGCAAAAACAACCACAAAGTTCACTCGGTTTATAAATTCTACCTTTTTGCTTACAAAAACTTGACTTGCAGCTGAAGTCTAAAGGGCTTTGGGTTGGGTTTTTTCTTTGTTTGTTTGTTTTTTCCAGAAAGCCTGTGCACTCTGCCTGGACTGCGGGTTTAATGGATCCATCACATTCTTAGCAACTCTCTACAAGAGTATGTCTGCCAGCCGTGGGGAACTATGCCTTTAGGAAGACCTGGCAGAAAGTGACTGCAGCTGGTGGCTGTGCCCCCTCCTGTCCTGCAACATGGACCGGATTGTGCCCACTGGATCCAGCAGACTTCGGCTCTGCATGATATCTGAACACTACAGAAGGAAAATATAGGAAATACAGACAACTCTTAGTTCTCTACGGTCAACCTATCTTTCTCAGCTCAGGAGAGCTCACCGTGATTGTAGTTCCACCAGGGTGTTTGAAGAAAGGCTCAGGAAGGACACAAGTGTGGCAGCTCCAGCCCAGCACTCATATCTGGACTGAAAGAAAGGAGGAACGCTGTTGGCTCTGCAGCGGCGATGGATGAACCAACAAAGTTATCACACCAGTGACCTTAAGCAGCCCAAGGCAGGAAAGCCAAAATGGCACCTCAAACAACATCTAGTGCTCAAAGTAAATGCACAGCTAATGAAAAAAAAAAGCGTAGTTTGGGAGTTAAGTGGTGAGTTAAATATATATATGGATAAACAGATAGTTGGAAAAGACACAGCATATAGTTTTTACCAACAAAACCACATATGAATTAAGAGGATACAAGCATGCCTCACTCTTGGTCCCGCTCAGCCATACTCTTCTTGGGAGAGGCGAGGAACAGGCAACTGAGGAACACCCCGGCAGAACACAGCAGCATCATAGGAGTCCAAATGCCCTATGGCTTTATGAGTTCAGCGATTCATGCTGCTTATCGCACGGCGACAGAGTAAGTGGTACAAGAGTCACTTGCTGCTCTGACAAACAAGCAAAGGAGTAGGCAGTTCTGGTTCCTCCGGAGGGAAATGAAGGCTAGCTGTAAGTGCAAACCTGCCCCTGTAAGGCTACAATATAATGTGATATATATAATATATCAACAATATAATAAGAATGTGAAAGGAACATTTGATGACCCAACCAGGGAAATCCTGGAGGAACTGGACTAGGCAAAATGCTGAGGCAAGCGTGCAGTACTCTTGTCTTCAGGAGACATGGTAGAGAGATGCTGTATCAGTACAAAGCACACCAGTATCGGGACTGGAAGCAGCCTGGCAGTGATAGTGAGGTGCACACCACAGCTATTTGTTTCTTTGCTCATGTTTGGCACGCTGTTGCTACTGCTCTCAGGGATCTGCATGATACTCTATCTTGTGGGAGAAACCCACTTGTTTGCCACTCCTGTACCATTCCTCAACCCATGGCACATCCCCACTGCCTCCTCTGGGTGAGATACAGGTTGTCTTGGGCATGCCTAAATTTTCAGTCAAGACCACAAAAGCAGCTTGTTAGCACAAAGTCCATTAATCTATTTAAGTGTTGTTTTGGTACAGGAAGAAGTCTGAGGCTCTACGTATCTTTGACTAGAACTAGAGGTTCTGGGCACAGATAAATGGATACCAGAATGCCACGTGAGAGAAAGAGCAAGCACATGAACCATGTTCAACGAGAAGTATAAATAGGCAGTGGCCATCATCACCATGTTTCCCCCCCCCCAATAAGAAGAGGACATGAAAACACATAAGAGTGGTCAACAAGGATTTTGTGTATAATCTCTTACCTGTATCAGTGATCCTAGTGGTGCAGCTGCACAGCAGATGCGAGTGCAAATCCCAATAAAGAATGTGAAAAACCTGTAGGAGTTTGTTTGTGGGGCTTCCAGCCCTGAGGGGTCATTGTAGGAAGCAAAGAAATTGAACTGAGTGCCAGCCAGCATTTCAAGGCAGGACACTCACAAAGTTTCCTTACAAGAGACCGAGCCACAGATAAAACTGAACGTTGCACAACATATGCCCTTGCAAAACCCTACATTTTAACACATTCAGATGGTAAAATGGTCAATGTCTCTTCTTCATGGGGGTAATACATTTCTATTCATCAGAGGCCAATGTTAGCTGATAGTCACCAGAAGCCATCAATTGCTACTTCTAAAAAGAGTTTGACAGTCACCACCTCCAAGGTTCCCAGAGCAATATATAGGCTATTTTCTCAACTAGCAAAGCACAATTTGTAAATTGAATAAAAACTTGGAAGAGATTTGGTCATTGCAGCCACATTCTCCAAAGCATTTGAAAAAGTGCAGAGAAGCAAAGTCCAGAGCTGGATTATGTTAATCCGATTTAAAAAAAAAAAAAAAAAAAAAGCCTGTCCAGTCTAAGATAGAAGGCAGACTTACTGCTGAGGAAAGATCCTGCATAAAGCAATTAAGGCTGTTACTAAGGGATGGCTGGTGCAGTGTAATTCCAGCCCTTTTATCAGTTTCAAGACTCTCAGCACTATTTGGAGTTTTGTTCAAAGCCATCAAAAGAGTGATTTCAGAGGTGCTAGAGAGAAGGAATATACGATGGTTGTTTAGGGACAGAAGGAAACCACAGGAGAGCTAGAAAATACATGGTTTAAAAAAAAAAGTATAAATTATAAAGTTCAATACAGAACTTCATGAAAAAAAGACAAACAGCAGCATGAAAAATGTTCTAAAAGCTTGGCACGTATGCCAAAACTAGAAAGACGAGTCAAGCAGAACAGAAGATCTCCCCTCCGCGCACTGGGGGGAACAGGTGGCATCTCCCTGAAATCCCAGCAAGGGGGAGAGACATTGTTTTGCTCAAGAAGATCTTGGAAAAAATAATTGATGCCCTTGCAGAGGCCAAGTGCAGAACATGACTCCACCAGAGCAACCGCACTGCTATGAACTGCCAGAGCACAACGGTGGTGATGGCTGGGAAGAGACCCAGAGGCCCTCGAGCACTGCTGGCTAACTTAATTCACACATCAGAAATAGACACTCAAAATTTCACACTAATTATTAACAGTTAGTATTTTTAGATTTGCCCACAAACAGAGGGTCCAGCTTGAACTGTATGCAACTAACTGCCATTATGTTCAGAGGCTCACATTGTGCATATGAAAGAAGTAGGACTCGAGTCAAGAAAATCCAAAACTTAGCTACATTTAAAACCTGCCGGTGCCCTGTACTGTAATACTCTGCAATAGCAAAGAAATTTAATTTTTAATACAATTTTTTGTGGCAATTTTAAATTGAAAATATTACAGATTAACTCTAAAAGCAATAGCTTGATACGTGCAAATGACTGAATAAATACTGAAGCTTTCTTCAGGACCTACTGTCTATGTATTCCTGAACTTCAAGGAGCCAAGGCAGCATTGTCGTGGCCTTTCAAGTTCAGATCACGGATCCAACACATTGGATCTAAAATTCTTAGAACACCATGTATATCTTTCAGAAAAGCATATATGAGAATAACTCACCAAAGTGCAGACTGGTACAACACGGATAAGCTTTACCACCCTCTATGTTACAGCATGGCAACATAGCATTTCATGCCACCAACGGTTGGTTTCCACTGGTCAGATAACGACTTGTTTTTTCAAGAACATAATGGCAGTTTTGGGCCTTCACAGAAAAGAACAACTAATATCTGAGAATATTTGCTCCAGGCACCAGTTTTCCCAGCACTAAAGATCTGCTTTAGGGTAAGTGAACAGGACTAATTTCAAAGCAGCTGGTGTATCCCATTAAACAGTACAACTATAAATATACCATTTCAGTTTATAAATATGCCTAATTTCTCAACAGACTCATACTAACATGAATGCTACCATCTCTATTTCATGTTCATAAAATAAAGGTCAAATATAGGACTAACCACTAAATTATACAGCCTGATGAGTTGTATAACTCAGACTATTATATTTTTCTATAGAAACTCCTGTAATTTGTAGTAGTATTTAACTACAGAATAGTTTTCAAGAAGGGATTCAGTCTTGAGCTGAAAGCAGCACAAAAAATTCCTCATTTCTCTTGTTAGGTTCTTCTATAACTAAGCACCCTTCTGAGAAGAATTTGTGCCAGATTGCTCATTTGAATTTCTCTGGCTTTGGCTTCCAGTTGCCAGACCTTATTAAACCTCAGTCCAATAGATTAAAGAGTCTTTTGTGACTACTTTTTCTCTCCCTGATTGTTTATACACCACACAAGAAGTCATCTCTCAGCCTTCTTGCTGATCTAAAAAGCAGATTAGGTTTCACAGCATCAAGCACTTTTCCCAGCCGTCAAATATTTTCTGAACCACATCCATCTATTGCACACCTCCTTTAAAAATGCATCTCGGGAACAGGACATAATGCATTTGTATTACTCTCAGAGATGTCACCTCCTGCTGCAAAATCAATCCTCTACCAATAAAACCTTTAAAACTCCTATTCTCCTCAATTTTGTGTCTTTAACTAGTCCTTAACTATAGTTTGCCTTTTGGCTGTATTCAAGCGTATCTTTTTTACTAAGCCCAAGTTACTAAGCAATAAAAGATTACTTTTTATTACTATCCGTTCTGAAACAAAATTTACCGTTTCACCAAGCTTTGTGTTATCCACAAATTTTTATGAGTAATCATTTTGTGCTCGGTTCTTCATTGCAACTGAAAATGCTAAACAGTATCAGGCTTACTCCTGATCCTTCCCAGTAGCCCACCAGAAGCGTCCCCTCCAGTCATGATTCTTCCCTGGCAATCAGCGTATGTGATCTGCAAATCTCTGCTTCCACCTAACTGTGATCAGTCCCTGTGCGTGGGGTGTGAGTCACACACTGAGCTCCCTCTTCACACTCCTCCACAAATAGCCTACAACTCATGTATCGCAGTGCAACGCCTGCTTTCTCTTTCATGCCATAATCCCACCCAGCAGACATCTGGGCAGCAGATACCTTGTTCCACCAACCAATTCTGTCCTTCCCATGCAGTGAAAAAAACCCCCCAGTCTGTAGAGTTACATTACTTGTATCGCAAATGCATCTACAAATGCGTGTCTACCTGGAAGAAAGATGCTGCTTTACTGCACCACAGCACCAAGTTTTGCCAGCTGATGGTGTCCTGGACTTGGATATGGTCTCTAAGAAGATGTCTTCCAGCTCCAGTTCTAAAGCCTTTCTGCTACCATGCAATCTGATGCTCAAAACCAGTCCTTTCTCCCATTATCTGCCATGGTACTCTCGCACGCCGCCAACACAAAAGAGATCTGAAAGGACTTGTGACACCCGTGGATCATTGTAGAGGGTCTTCCAACCTGCTGGGTTTTTTTCTATCATGATGGTTATATAACTTAATATTAAAACACCAGATACTTTCTTTATCTTCCCTTTGAACTTTCCTAGCCAAACTTGGTCTACTATGATAAAGCAGAATGTGTGTCATATTAAGGTGATTTAAAAAAAAAAGCAGCTCATGGAGCTGTACAGCTGTGTCTACAATATTTTTATATAAATTAAATATTAATAGGAATGTGGATGAGAATATTTTCAGGACCAGAGTGCTC
>JAOXJM010000012.1:17713748-17730157 GCA_026413425.1 Tringa solitaria
TTCAAAACACAATGGTGAAGTAGCCTATATTAAAATAAATCTTGCAAGAGCTGCAGCTAAATCAAGACATAATAGACTAAATTATTCAGAGTAACTTGCCAAGTATACTTAATGCAAGACACAGGTCATAAAACAGACTCAGAGAGACTTTTACATTTCATTACAATAAGGCTGAAATCCCTACAAATATACAGTGCAGAGAATGGGTTTTACAGGAGTTTTTTCCAATAGTGACTTCTACCTGGGAAAAAGAAAACACGCAGCTATTTAGAGTTCCAAAAATACCTTATCTCCTGGTCTTAATTTAGCCAGTGAAGTATTTAACACCAAGTTTGTGAGAAAAATCTACCCGATGGTTTAGGTTCGTCAGGAACACCTCCTTCTTGGCTGCATGCTCTCTCTGATCTACATGTTAGGCAGGTCCATGAGCCAAGGTAAGAATTTTATTGACACCAACTTTGAAGATGGTTACATGGAAAAGATAATAGGGACAGACCAGGTCTTTGAAATATCCTGTTAAACCACGGCAAAGAGTAGGACAGAACTGGCTGTTATCCTCCACAGGAAAGTTTTTGTGAGTATTTATTTTGACAATCAGTAATTTAGAAAACCTCTCTCCACAAAATACCAGCTGGACACCTCAACCCAGCCAGCACTGATTAGTTTACTGCAGACATCACTGCTGGAACTATCGACTTTTCATTTTCAGCTTATGTACCTGTAGCAACAACAGCAGTGGGGACAAGCCAAAGGCCATGGTGTGACAAACCTCTGGATGAACTGGTGGTGGGAACACTCCACCTCTTAATGTTCCCAAATCAAGAACGGATGCCCATCTGGGAAATCTGCTGTAGGTAAACTGAAGCTATTGGCTTCAATAGAGATGTAATTGGGTGAATTGTGACAATGAGTGACATACACTGATGACATGATCTATGACCCAATTGGTCTTAAATCTATACTAACCATATTAAGCAAATTATGTTATTAACACAATTAATTAATTATGAGTTAATTAATTATGAATTAATTTTAAAAGTCCAGAAGAAACCAGCCACAGCTGTGAACTCAAAATTCACTCCACAGTAGAAACTATAGAAATACAAAAGAAAGACTATTTCTGTTCCTATTGGTATTCTTATAGTTCTTATATCACATGGATATGAACATTGTTGCTTTGCAAAAATTTTGTGGACAGTTTGCTCAGCTAAAAGGGCCAGAGTGCTTATGCTCTTTGGTTCTAGTCAAAAGGAAAAAAAAAGTTTAATATAAATCCAGGCAAGAAAAACATTTATGCAGTGTTGAGCAGATATTGATAAATTATTATGAGTGAGAAATTAAAATAAATTTAGCAAAATCTATTTCTATATTCAGAATGATCAGGCTCTTTGGAGATTTCCTCTCAGTCACATATAATCTCTAGGGGATTTTTAAAGAACAGCATAAATCGGCTCCACTCCTCTCTGCAGCATTAGAGCAGAGCAGCCTGAAGAACCAGCCTTCCTCTGTGCAGAGCGCAGGCACGTGCACTATGGGTCTTCTTCTCTGGAAACACAGCCACAGCCACTACTTACCTGGGGGTGGCTCAGGGATGCTTTCAGTAATGGCCTAATAAAGGCAAAGCGAATGTCATAAATGTATGAGTGGGATTACTACCATGGTTGCTTGGAAGAGCAGGGGACTAATCTCAGTGAAGGAGACCTTTCTTCTCATATGTTCCTTAGACAACTCTTTTCCTCCAGATTTTCATTAGCAACTTTTTCTTCACAGAACTTATATTTTGTGCTGTATTTCTGCCATTCTGGTTGTTAAGCACGGACAGAAAAGAAAAAATTCAATCACCTCTATAACCAGTGAATAGCTGAGATTACTGGAAGGACTATAGACAAGGAAACACGCTTCTTATATCCTCACTGCATTTAGGTTCCAAGATGCAGGTGAATGCAGGCTACAGAACAATTCCTGTCTTCCCATTTTCATTGTCAGTTGTAGGAAACTAAGGGTAATAAATTCTCCTCCTCTGGAAATGAAAGTTTCATCACACCACAATGATCTCTATTGCTGCTCATCACCTGAGAAATCAGCAACCGTAAAATCCCTAAGGGATAATAGGAACATCTCATCTTCCAAATATCACATTTGCTAACCTTTGCATACATGCTGGTTTTCCATAAAACTGCATTGGCAAATGCACAAGTAAACATACTCATGAATTCTTAATTGTCTGACACGGGCAATTTCTTTTTTAAAAAGAGACAGATAAACCACAAAAACGTTTGAGAGATAAAGTTGTATTTGATGGGCATATCTTTGCTTTTTAATGTCTTTTTACAGTTGTCATTAGAAACTTCAACCCTCTTTCTCACATGATATGAAATGTTTTCAAGTCCTAAAGATTTGAACTCAAAGACCCAGACCAGCTTTAGGACTTGCAACCTGGTTTGCTGAACTATGCTTTCCCTGTAACTTAGGGCTTGGGCTTTTGTGATTAAAACTGCCTTTTATTTCAAACACGTAAAATAACTGTAGAGAAATAAATTGTGGATATGGAAAAGAAACTCAGAGGAGCCAATTTTTATTATGTTGAAAATTTAGAGGGATTAGAGAAAAAAGCACACCTGTCCTCAGTACAACAATCAGCAGGTTTCTGAGAAAAGTTCTTCACAGTTAATGCTTTAACCTGGAAAACAAATAACTTCAAGCTATGTTCTTCCGATGATAACAGTGATAACACATGCTACTCCCTGCCCACAGCTAAAAAGAACTGAAGCATTCATTGGAGCAGGTATTAGAAGGCAGGTCTCCCCGTTCTAACCAACAGGTAAAATACCTTCCTTACTACACTGTAAAGTTAGATTAATATTTGTGCTTATACCTATTTAGTACTGCATAATGAAGCAATGTGAAATGGAACAACAGCAGCACAAGAGGCTGAACGCTCCTCAACCAAACCCAAATGCTAAAGCTTTCTTCAAGGTGGTACCAGTTTGTAGCTCCTGAGCCAGAGAGAGGAATTTAACTTGAGTGTCACATCCAGAACGAAAACTTTAATAAGTGGGATACTGGATGAAAAAAGCTATCTCTAGGGGTTATTTTAACAACCTATACCTGGTAAGAAAGTAAGGTTTGCACAGTGCACCTGAAGAGCAGGTTCAAATGTGCAGCCCTTTGTGAAGGACACCATTTTCCCACGCACAAAAACTAGGCAGATCATAAACCACAAATTCCTCTCTCTTCAGCATGTCCAACTCCCAAAGCTACCAAAGCAGGTGTGCTGGCTTCTGCATCTCTGATTGTGAGCACACAGCCCTCTAATGTAAAGAGTACCTCACTTCACCAAAGTTAGGCACTGCAATCTGGAGTTGCAGTGCCTAACTCTATGGTAACTTGAGTCCTTAAAAGACTCGCCATGATAAAAATCAAAGGTATGTTAGAAAACACATTCTCTGCTATTGGCTTAACCATCTTAACCATCTGAAGGGAGGGTCTCCTCCCTTCAGAGACACCAACCAAAATAACTATAACCAGTACCTGCTGGTTCTCTCCTATTCCTGCAGTTGTGAAAATAAAGCACTAGAAATACCAGTCTTCCAGGGCAAGATCTAATTTGCATTCCTGGCACATCTCACTTGCACGGTCCACAAAATGCTTTTATTAACAAACCAACAAAACAGCAGAAGGAGGCTTTCTTCAAACCTTCCACTCCTTTCTGAGCACAGGGGGAGTCCTCGAAACATTTCACTGATTTATCAACGAAAAGGCCCACTCTGTACGAGGAGAGACATATTCTACTGCATTTTCTTGCTACTGCTTGGGGTGTTGGATAAACAACTGTACAATAAAACCAGCATAAAAGCAGAAGGACCAAATATTTAAGAGCAAAATGTACAGTTGTCACCAGAACTAAGAATGAGATGGTAAACAGAAACCAAAATAACCAAACTCCAGGGGGCTAAAGAGAGACACAGACGTTTTTCAAAAGAGAAGTCAAGCTGGTAGAACAGATAGCAATGAGATAAAACACCCAAGTGGTGAGACCTCACATCTGAGACTGGCCAAAACAAACACTTCAAGAGCCACATTTAGATGAGGAGCAGGGAGTACTCATAAGGCCATGACCTTCTTCTGCTTCAAGGTTCTTGAACACTTACTATATATATCACAACTATTCATGGTTTAAAACAAACTCATTCAGGCAATTTTTGACAGGATTACTTGTGACATGTCTGAGAAAAATGCATTACTTTAGACAGTCTAAGGAAATGAACCTAGCAGATTCAGTGTATCACGCTACAAAATTTCATCTACTTTATGAAAGACACACACGGAAGGGAAAAAAAATCCATTTCTTTGAAAATGCTCTCTAGACCAACAAAGTACTCAGAGAGTGTTTAGCAACAGGGACTTCTCTGTCCTCTATTTCTTTTACTCTTTCGCTCTGAGTGATTTCAACTTCATTTTTTTCCTGTTCTTTAACCCATTTCTTAATCAGTTAAGACTAAACATTACTTGAAATTAGATCAAGGTTCCAAACTTTTTTTTTTTCATTTGTTGAAAATAACAGAATAACTTTTCCCAACTTTACTGTCTTCTCAACAATTAATTCTGTCAACTTCCTTGTTTGTTTCATCTGACCCATATATGGGGCCTTGTCATTAATATAAACAATAGCACATGTGAATTACAGTATAAAATATGAATAGTTATCTATTATGAAACTAATTTCATGTCTAAAAGTTCTTGATCCCCTTTGATATCTCCTATACACACTGGAGAGTCAAAACAGAAATGGGTGTCTTTCCCAACTACATCATTTGATATGAAAGGCTTTTGATGTTCAGGTTAGCCCAGTTTATAGATACTTGAGGAAAGCCTAATATACTAGAGCTTCCTCTTCCAAACGTTGCAGGCAGTGATAGCATGCTTAACAGAGAAGACATCCTGCCTGACAAAAGAAGTGCTCCGTATTATTTGTTAACTCCTACAATGAAGAGCAGTAATAGTAACTCTAGCACGTAGAAAGTCATCTCAGCTTGGGGTCAAAACAGATCATGTTTCTCTTCCTTAAACCTAGTAGTGTGGCATGTCTTTTGGTTCCAGAAAAGTTACATAAAGCGCAGCTAAAAATTAAATTTAGATTTTTTTAGTATTCTTGGTGACACCTGAAATTGTCATATACCTTATTGCTACCAATACTAAATGTATTAATCTTGCTTAAGACTTACATTGTAGATATTTAGGGTATGTTCTGATTCAGCTATCTTCCAAAATTCCTGGGTCTTCATAAAATAGAGCATATGATTATCTAACAGAGCCCTATATTGAATTCATGATTAATATAGATGTTCCTTAGGGTTTTAAAAGACTTGTTATGACAGTATTTTACCTTCTCTTCTTATAGCAATGACTGGTGATTACTTGAACTTAGAGGGCCTGCTACTACGGCAGTAACTTATTTGGATTATGATTTCAAAGATGTAAATATGCCTCGAGGCTTGGAAAGTAGATAAAAGTTTCATAAATATGGCTATAAATATATGACTAAATAACCCAGCACACAGATTTTTACAGATTAGCTCTTCAAAGATTTTTAAAGTTCTTTCAAGGCAAAGATAGATATAAAGACCAAAAAAAAAGAAATATGAGCTGACTCCATGGGCCAGGAAGCTCTGCCAGAATTTCAAAAGAGCATTTCAATGGTTCATCATTCTGGTGATTTCAGATTAGGAGTTTAAGAGAGTGATTTGAACATTAAGAACACTTGGTCTGTACCCCAGTACATGCTATATTGGAGACGATTAGGCTAGTTAACAAATTAAGCAAGATTAGTAGATTTAACAATGTACTACAGAAATATATACAATTATTTTGGACTCTGACTGATGTGACAACTTGCACACTTGGATTGTCATGGAAGAAGAGATCTGAAGATTAAATCACAGCTCCAAGGTTTAAAAGCAGTGGTTATTTTAACTATTTCCTATAGAAAATTCCCAAATTCATAAGGAAGATAAAACTCTGAACAAGATACAATACTAGAAGGAAAAGTGGAAAGAACTTCCTTATGCCGAGAAAACGTCCATTACTTCTCTTTGAATATGTCAGTATAGTCTGCATAAGCACCAGCATATGCTACACAAAATTTACCTGTTGGATTTTCATGTAACAGGTTTAAACATTTCTTTCAGTGAAAATGACCAAAACAGTTTTGATCGTACAGGAAAAGCAGTATCAATATGCATTTAATAGAAAAAAACCAAAACTATTGAGACTTGCCTTCACCCAAAAGTTTCTTCACCAAACTTTGTATACACATCATGAAGCAGAACCAAACTTTTTTGTAATATGCTCTCAGACAGCAAATGCCCGCAGCAGCAGATGTGCTGCTGGTGACCAGCCATGGTGGCAGCAGAGGCACACTTTCTTGTGAGAAATTCGTAACACAACTTTACTCCACCACAAAGCACTGAGATTTCAGAACACTGAAGGAATATGCTCTGTGTTCCCAGTGGATTGGCCCATGTGCACCAGTCTGACACATTCAGAATATGTCAGAATTCATGTGTATGTACACTATGACTGCCTTTTGCATTTTCCAGTGGATTTAGCCCTTCAAATGACTTTTAAAACAAATGACCCCGACACTGATAAAGTTTCCAGGTATTTAAAATGACTGCTTAAGCTTACTTGTGCCTGCTTTTTGGCGCGCTGCCTTTCTTACTACCCTTGAGTCAATCTCACAATGAACATACAAGGCAAGGACTTTCTATTGTCTGCAATATATAAGAAGAGAAGAAGACAAGTAACTGGTAGTTCTTATTTGCCAAGGGGTCTAAGACATCTAAAGGATTAAATTAACTTCAAGACTTACTCATTGCTTAGTCACAAAAACCTTGCTTAATCTAGCATGCATCTGAACTCCTTCCAGCCCCACCACTCCACACAAACCAACCCTCCTACGGCCAGTTCGGCCAGTGCCAAACCACGCAACCTCTAACTCCCTTCTGAGCCTTCTTCAGCTGTCGGCGTGTAAGGGCTGGTCTTGATGGCAAGGCCAGACCAGGGCAATGAGTAAGCTCCCTCAGGCCATGGAAAAGCAGTTTCAAACCCCTTGAGAGAGTTCAAACACCCTCATCTGTAATAGCACACCAACGGTGAGGCAGCTCGGTGATCTGAAGCTGGCCTGTTCTCAGCCCACACTAGCAGAGCTGCTCCAGCTTACATGGAATGCTCGGATGCAGTCATCAGAGCAGTCTTTATCTTATGAGCTCAGGTCACTCCCCTAGAACCAGACAAATCTGAGTTACAAATTCATGGTTCTATGACTACTGAAATACTCATTTGAGTAAAACCAAGACCTCTTCTTGCTCTTGTCCCTTGACATTGCAAGCATTCCCACTGTTCTCCCTGTTATCTTAAATCCTGCAGATAGAGGCGTTCTAATGGGAGCAACGGATTTTCTTCTTACTATTCCCCACTGCTTTGTTTATCATCTAATGTCTTGTTATGCACGTTGGGTGCAGCTCCATAGAAATTACCAGAGCAGTTCTGAAATACAGTCCACAAAGGACTGGAATCAGGTTTTTTCTGTTAGCATTTCTCTGGCTTAATCTTTTCAAGCCTAAATCAAATATTCTCAGATCATTTTCATAGAGCACCTTAATTTCTCGCAGTATGAAAACAACTGCATGCTACTAGCCCTTTGAGGAGATGAAGAATTCACCATCAAATGTGTCCTTGCTGATACTTTTAATAAAATATTTTTAAACACTTTCATTGTTATTATTAGTAACGGCCATTTGTAATGTGATTCTAATCATTGATCAGGACCCTGCTGTGCACGGCACAGCTATGCCAAGCATCCCGGTACCAAAGAGTCCATAATTTAAATATGAGATGAGAAACCGCACGTCAATACAGAGAAAGCACAAGAAAAGAATAAAAGATTTCTCTTCTGCAATTATGTAAGTGGTGGTTTAGGAAAGGAGAAGAAAGCTTGCAAGGAGCAGTGAGAAATAATTGCATGCAAGCAAAGAACAAGCAATGATTGTACAATCTGTGGTTTTACAGATTACCTTCTATAACATGTCATCGTGACAATGAGAGAAAAGTCAGCACTATATCAAGGTATAGTGCAACCATCATGCTAAAACATCCAGGACATCAGAGCAGGCTTGCAGAGCTAAATGTGTTAGAAAAAGCAAAATCTTTCAGCTGGCCTCAGTGAATGTTAACATGTAAGGAATAAACAGTGCCTGAGGTCTTGTGATGCATCCCTTATAGGCATACTTGAGGAACAAAGGCATAAAAGTATGAAGCACTGTTCCATTTTCACATTCATTAATACCAAAACCAGAGCTTTCCAGTGACCTTGCTCTGCTCATGGCTGTGACTAATGGAGCTACCACAGCCTAATGCTCCCACTGCTCATGGCTCACTTCGCCCATGCTAGTGTACATACAGATCATTTGAGGGAAAAAAGCCCACATCCACATCTAAGCTCCACTACGCCCCTCTTACCATTCCTTCTCATAACACAAAAGGTCATTCTAGCTTGAGCATGGAAAAGGGAGTCCCAGAAACAGATCCTAACACCTACTACATGCAACGAGATGGCTGAGCACAAAGCTGATTCCAGACTTCACCAGTGAACTGCTTCATGAGCATTAGTAAGTCAATGCACTGCCCCTGCACTCTAAACTGACAGCAATATGGCCTCGCTATAATTAGGTTTGAAAAAACAAGGGAGAGCAGTAAAGAGAAATAATTTGGACTGTTTAGCCAAAAGAAGATAAGACTGAAGGAAAAAATCCTAACAGCCTTTACAAAGATACACCGTGGCCTCCTAATCTTATAGTCTAACGGACCTCACTGTTACAACGTTTCTCCTCCACTAATATAACTTTCACTTGCTGGAATTTAAACCCAGTACTTCTTATCTGCTATATCAAGAACACAAAGAAATTATTCCCTTCCTCTTTGCATGATGGCACTCACTAACTTTTATCACTGGCTGTAGAAATTATATCATAATATTGCATTTTGGATTTTGGAGTGCATTTTAGAGTTTCACTTAAAGTAGACTAGTGGTGTGGAACACATTTTATACATCAAATAACCCACAGTTGCCAAGGGTGGAATTCATCACCATTTGAGGGAAGTACCCCAGTCTTTATAGTCAATGAAGCCTTGGCCATGATCCACCTCATTTTCAAGTTGAAGTCTAAAACAAGTCATAAGAAGCCTAGTTTCTCTTCATTAACTATTTGGTGAGCGTGAAATGACTGTGTCAATCATGGATACATATATAAGAAACACAGATTCATGGAATAATTTCATTTGCAAGGGAGCTCCAGAGGTCATCTAGTCCAGCTCCTTGCTCAATGTAGCTGTAACCAGGTCAGGTCACTCAGAGCTGGGTCCAGTCCAGTCCTAACACCTCCAAGGACAGATATTCCATAACCTCTCTGGGCAACCTATTTCAGTATTTGACCACCCTCATGGTAAAAAATGTTTTCTGGTATCTAATCAGAATTTCCTATTTTCCAACTTACGTCCAATACAGGTGTCTAAAATCAGCTGAGATCTGCCCCCCTAATGCAATTAGCAGGGTACTCTATTACAACATTTGTGTTTGTGCTTGCTTTATTTGAAGATGTTATTGTAAGGTGTGTTCCAAGCATTAGCAAGACAGGGAGTTAGGAAAGCTCTAAAAGCTCCACCACAGTCAGTATTTCTGGAAAAGGGAAGCAATGAGAACCCTCCTCTCAGATGCCAAGTATAGAAGTTAAGGAACTCCTGTATGAAAATCAGGTTTTGGTCCTCTCTTCCAACACTAAGAACAAAGAAATGTAAACAAAATCAATCACAAAGACCAGTGTTCATTTGGAGGAGTTTCATCAATAGGTGGAAAGGCTAAGTAAAGGGAAATCAGAGTTGTTATTGTGATAACTAAAGAAAATATAAGAAATGAGAGCCTCCGAAATGAGAGCTGCCCAGCAACTGCTGGGTAAAATCTAGGCATTAGTAAGAGACAAAGCTCATCTGCCTGTTTATGATTCAGGAAAGATCACTGCGTTGTTATCAATATAGCAGAATTTGAATAAGAAATTTTGGTGGAGACCATCATTTGCACTTCCTGTTTGGTTAGAAGGGCATTGTAACAGCTGTTTTTCTCACCAAAAGCAGCTGGCTGGTGATATTATTTTTCAATTAATGATACTACACTATGAATAAATTACTGCATGTAGACATAAAAACAATGACAATTAGTGAAAGAAATTAAGCGATGCAACAAAGTAGGTTTTGGTTTCCACTTAATTGGAGGGTAGGGAAAGTCAGAGATGCAATAAAGCCCTTCCAGACACAGAGAAATTTGTATGCCGAAGGCTCTCAAAACAGTCCAAGGCAGACTGAGTGAATGGATCTAGAAAAAGACAGAATTAGGAAAGAGTAAAAAAGCGGGAAGTAAAAACGCAAAAGACTTAAAGCAGCGTGGAGAAAATCTAAGGGGATTTCGATTTTTAAATAAGAATCCAATTTTGCACTGAATCCTTAAATGAACAGAGATTTGAGTTATTTAGAACTGAAATGCTGTCATTTTATCTCTTTACACTGCACACACATTAAGGCAAGCTGTGCAATTGTGCACTTAGTAGAACATTAAAGTAAAGCTTTTTTGTTTTACCTTCCAATTCACAATAGAAGAAGAGATGATATAAAAAGGAAAACAGCCCTATGTTAATGGAGAACACCTTGCCGCAGTGACACTTGTCTGGCCCAAACTGGTAAACTCCATTCAGTATTTTAACTTGTATTAATGCTAGCTGCGGAAAATGTTGCCTAATTTGGGTGTATAAGAGGCAAGATATCTTTTAATTAGTCTTAAAGCTCTGATGTACTCCTTCATTGTAAAATGAAGACCAAATAAAATTGTTGCAACAACTCTACCTCCACGCACACGTTATTAAGTCTTGAACCACATTGCTGAGTTACAGAATATTCCCAATTCTTCTCAGAAACAAATAAAATCACCAAACAAGAGGAAGTAAACAAACAATGGATATGAACCAGAAAAAAGATCTGCTTTGCACATATGTGACTTATAACCAATACGATAATTGATAATCTATGCTCTACACCTTGCTATAAATGAACATGTGTGCGAATGTCAGCTGGTGCAAACCAGACTCTGTTTAGAGCTCAGGTTTTTGTTCTTTCTTTCTTGCTCCACCCTGCTCTGCCTTGTGCTCCTTTTCCAGGCAAGAAGCAGGTGAGCACATTTAGATCCTGTCCACGTACAGCAGGATGTCAAGAGTTCACATTCCAACAACTCACACTCCATAATTCACACCTTGCAGAAACACAGGCTCTTTTTTCTTAGACATTATACAATAGACCTCTCTGTCTATGCTTTACAGCCTTCACACATTCATTGTTCCACTGGCTTGCCCTGGATCAGAAATTGATGAAATCTTCCTTGCAGTAAATCGAGGGACAGGGATATTGAAATCCTGATATTTCTGTATCAATCCCAATCTTCTTTGTTTTTACAAAAGCATATTCTTGTGGTTGGTGAAATGAGGATTAATTTCTCTGTCTGAACATTAATATCACCTCCCACTATCACACTCTCTACATCACTTGCCTAAGACCTTGGAAATAGAAATGATAAAATTTCTCTCTTTTTTGTTTCAGCCTATAGGAGTAATAGCCTGATTAGTAATTACCTGTGTAAGAAAGAAAGAGAGTCCCAGCAAAGAGTGTGGGAGCATAAAACTGCCATAAGAGAGAAGTCAGGTCATACACTTTGCATATTAGTTTCTAGCAGAATGAGTTCTCAGTGGACAGTTTTATATAGTATGAGAACGAGATGTGCAGAGAAGGACAAGCTCTAGTCAAGTATCTACATCCCAACTGGGAGCCAGGCTAACCAGGAATTTTCAGCGAAAGATTTTTTCCTCAGAATACACCAAATTGTTATTTTGTACTTGCCGTACATTTAACATTGTTAATGTCAGTAAAAAAAAAAAGGGAGGAAATGTTTAAACATCAGCCAAAAGCTGAGGGGATTCTTTGGTTATCAAAACCCTCCCTCCCTGCTCCATTTCCTTTCCTCTCTTCTCTCTCTGCATTTAAAGGTTGTGGAGGGCCATCTCTTCCATCTAACACTGTGGTTCTTCTTCAAGTCAACTGCTGAGAGAGAAGTCTCTTTCTACCAAGAGTATTTCAGTATCCCAGGTGCTGGGCACCTTAAGCCAGCCAGCCACCAAAGGACATCTGTCCTTTGTGAAAAACACTTCGAGGATCAAGACAAGAACTAGGGAAAAAACTGAAGAATGGGTGACAGTGAGCAGACCGTAGACACAGCAAGGGCTAAGGCTTCTGGCATACTTTGGAGTTGAGGTTGGACAAACAGTGACTGGTTCTTATGGAGCCTCTGCCTGGGGAAGCAACTACATGGCTCCAGGGTTCTCTGGGAAAATAGAGGAGAGAGCCACGGAAAGGAAACAACCCTCCACGTTATGCTTTATGCTATGATTTTCTGTAAATGCTTCACAGCATTTCTAAGCCAGCTGGGGAAGCGGTGCACTGGCTTTCTGTTCTGCTCACTGGAAAATAATATGAAAGAAATATCTGAAAAACTCAGAGAGAGGTACTGCAGGTTGTAAAAAGCATTTGTACAATATGGATAACATCAAAACTTCTTTCTCCCTGACATCTGCAAAGTGAAATATGAAAAAAACACATAAAACTGTCCTAGAAACGCACATGCTTTTTCTTTAGAACTTGAAAAGCCACAGGATTCAAAAATTAATGTACAGAAATTCTATCAGGATTTGTGTTTATTATAGTGTTCTTCACACCTCATTCTACTACAGTTCATTTGCTACTTGTTCTGCTAGTTCTAAGGAGTTTTGTTTTCTGGCCCACCTCTTAATAACTACATGATGGTCTGTAAAGGCACAGAAGATTCTGACTACTGAAGAAAAGAGAACATAAACGTATTTTAAATAATCTACAACTCCATCTTTGTTTATGTCTCCTGATCTGGACACTTTCTATCAACTTCATTCAATTTACACTTTGATTTCTTGCTTTATCTAGTCATTATATTGAGTTTGCATGACAATTAACAAACTCAGGTTTTCTGGGATTTTTGAAAAGAGAAAGGATTTCTATTTCTTATTTCTATGTGTTTTATGATATGTTCCTTACGTGACTGCAAAATTACTTTCTTTTCCCCCTCTCAGCATGGCGAATATTCCATCTCTTTTTCCCAAGTACATGTTACTGCACATGTTACGTAGCTTCAAAAACATCAAAATATATGCCAGTAATACACTGAAATACTCTCCTTTGTACTACATTCCAGAGAAATACTTGCTATAATCAGTGTCTTCCTTTTACACACCTTGCATATTTTTCCCATAGCATACTTCAGAGAATCTTGCAAAGCAAAAACCACTGGAAAGTTCTCTAAACTGAAAACGAAAAATTATTACAAATATAGTAAAACATTCAAGGGTTCTTAGGAATATTTACAGAACATAGTGCATTTTATAGTCAGATTAAACTAACCATTACATAAATAGTTTTGACATTTATATTTGCAATAAGGTGATTTATACAATGTTTTAAAATGTTGGCAAGGATATAATTTTTCAAAAAAGTTATAGCTTGACTTACCGGGAAGTACAGAAGAAGTGATCCAAAAAGAATGGTTTCCAACAGCACCAGCCCTGAAGCCCTGATACTCTAGAAGACAAAAACCAATACAAAATATTGGAAAATTCTCTCTGTGTGCCAATTAGATACAAGATTCTTTGCAGAAGGCACCTTCACTTTTGTCAGTATAAGGCTTCCACAGTAACGCTTATTAAAGCGGAGTATTAAGCTGTCTGTCATATTGGCATGCTCCACATTCTTTCATTCGCAGACCCATTACAACGGCTGTTATTTCACAAAATCCAATTTAAAAAATCATTCTTTCCTATGTTAAATACTATTCAACACACATTACCTGGATACATTTTCAAACTGCTAAAATTGCTCTCAAGTGTGAAAAGTTATGGATCATGGGAATTACAGATATGAATATAACTGTAGAATTTCTTCCGTCCTATTTACATTTCAAGAAGTCCTTCAAACATTTTGACTTATTTAATATTACTGACTTAGCTTCTATAATACATATGAATAATCCACAATTTTACTAAATATAGAGTGTGCTGTTAGATTGAAAGCACCTTTATTTTTCCTGAAGTTTTATACAAAGATGTTGATTCAGATAGGAACTTTTCAGGATTGTAAAATATCATGCCATTTCCTCACTGATTCTAATGCAGTCCCTCCATTATAGTTTTCTTACATTTTTAAAATTTAAAATATATATATAATTGTTTGCCTAATACAAAGTGAATTCCAACGAGTTTGATGATTTATGTATAGTGCACCTGCACCTTATCTTAAAGACAAAACCTCAATGCTGCTTCCCATTTCTTTAAGCATCTCTTTCCCCTGAGATATTATTTAATACACTGTTCTGGAAGAACACAGTGCTTTCCCAGCTGCAAGCGATGCAGGCAGATAGGACAGCAAAAGATGCTTTGCTGAAATTTTTTTAAAAAATCCCCTTCTTTTCCATCATAAGATCCTCTTGTGGGCTGGAATCAATGGCTTGTGGTAATCTCTCTAATGGTTTTAGATGAGAAAAATTTACCTTTCAGAAGTAAGACAATCATTAAAAAAAGTTTCTGTCTGAATGGATTTACAAATAAATTTCTGGTGTGCTGGTGGTCCAGTTGCTGCTTGGAAAAGACTGGTGGAATTTTAGAGATAAAAATTCAGCTTTACAGTGAAACTATAAACTTATATTTCCTATTTCAGAATTCATTTTTTCAACTGGTCACTTTTTCATCATCTAATGTACTGAACATAGCTTGAAAGACATGAAGAAAATTTTCAGGAAGCCTTTTTAATATGAGACAATTATGGAGCTACCTAATTTCTAGAAATGGTGAAATTTTGCAGCAAAGGTTGTCTAAAGCATCTATATCAGCAGAGAAGTCATCAACATCCTACAGAAATGTCCACCTCAAAAATTATCATGAGAAGTTACTTCCAGTGGGTATTTACATCAAAGCTTTTGTTCTAAGCAGCCCCGGGGGCATTTTTGTGCTACTGATGCTATTGTAGTCACACTTAAAGCCTGGAGTGAGGATTATGAATTTTTTTCCACTGGTCTTAAGATGATAATGGTGGTTATTTGGTTCAACCACTGCAAGATTTTCCCAGGAAAATCTTGGCAGCACATTTTATTTCCTTATTTTTTAGCCAGAATTTTTCAGGTATTTGAGAATCATTATTATGGCTCCTCTTTTCTAGACTGTTCCAATTCTTTCACTTTTCCTTGTGGATCTTAACCTTAGACTTTCATATTAAAAGTTCCATATTAAGGATTGCAAAACTGTTCTGTTACCTCTCTCTAAAATTGCACCCTGAAACTGAAAAATTTTCCAGCAAAGTTTTCAAGGAACTGATAGGCTTCCAAGAAATCCTTTTTAAAAAGCAAAGCAAAACAAACCACCAGCAAGTACCTAAAATACTGGAACTATCCTTCAGAATAGAATGTAATGCCTGCCTTAGCAATTGCTGAAACTTGAATATCAGCCCACAAGTGCAGCTTATACTTAAACTGTGTTCCCACAATGCAAGGCATTTGTTTCAAGAACCCAAATTAATTTAATTTTTTTTTCTCTATTATTATGTTGGGTAGGGCATAAACACAATTCCAAATGCAAAAAGCTGGGGAAATGGTATGTGAAACGCCAGTGTCAGGTTTTTTAGGCTCAAGTCATCCCATTGTTCGATGACAATTCAAATTCAACTGAGTCAGTACTTCATATAATTTATTTCTGTCACTTGGATAGATGGGCAACCTCACCCATTAGTCTGCAATGTAAAGATGGTCCAGCACTCCCGGTCTTAATTTCCCCATATAACACCCCTGCTCTCACTTCTTATAGAAGGATGCTACCGAGAGACACTCACAAAGCATACATATATCAACAGTCAAAAAATTGCCCAAAACAAATTGATTCTGTATTTGTGAGACACTCATTTGCTATAAGCACCGCTACAAAATGAAAAAAGACCTGGAGGGATGACAATATCTTTTATGGCAGCTGTAAGAAAATTGTTTATCTACCCATATTTTTGTATTCAGATGGATTCAACTTTTTCAAAAGGTACTATAAAAATCAACCCATACAGACAACTTTCCAAGATTGCTTTTTGCAGATTGCTTTCTGTTCTGTTCTAACACTAAAAAGCTAGAAGCAAAAGTTTAGATGCCAGTTATGAAGTCATTAAATGGAATAATTCCAGGTTGTTTTAATTAAGAAGTG
>JAOXJM010000012.1:17730257-17747730 GCA_026413425.1 Tringa solitaria
CTAGACTCCCAATTATTTTATAGCTTAAACATTTGAAGCTATGGATCATGCACACTGCTTTGACATGTCTAATAAAAAGTGCAAATATTTTTACAAACTATAAATGGCAGTGTAAGTTCACATTTCTAATGAACACATAAATTTAGCCTAAGTGAGACGTAAATCTCGTGTGCAGCAGATGAAAAAGAAAAGCTTAAAAAAGGTTAAAATCTGCCTCTGATAACACAGATTACACACTTTGTGGTATAAAGTTTCCAGCACCATAAGTTTTTAAGAAGCACTATATGACCATATCTACAAGATTC
Source organism: Tringa solitaria (assembly GCA_026413425.1). NCBI lineage: Eukaryota > Metazoa > Chordata > Aves > Charadriiformes > Scolopacidae > Tringa > Tringa solitaria. The sequence goes on from JAOXJM010000012.1 coordinate 17,730,563, forward strand.
CTTACGTGGCCCTGACTCTGCTGTAGCTAGGAGCTCCACACGTTTTCATAGAGTATTTCTTCACAAGATCTTTGTAAGACCATGGTACTTTACACATTGGGAATTAATGCAGAAGGGTTGCCTTGCCCAATGCCATACAAGACACTGGCAAAGGTTAGTGAATTCACATCTCTCATGAACCATCAATACTCACACCACTGAAGAAGCTCTTTCTTCTCATATTGTACAACGCATCTGTACATGACAGAATGGCCAAGAAAGTTGCTGAAATGCCTATCATACAGGAAAGATGGAAATGATCTAAAAAAGCTGGTCTTCAAACAGCTTCTGTCTGAACATCCTTTTCTAAACAAGTCTCTCATGTTCTGGTCACCCATTTCTCATCAAATTACAGTGGAATCAGTGCAATTTTTTCTGGGCAGCATAATCAGAAGATAATTTGAATCAGGGGCAAAGAACTTCAGCATTTCCAGCTTTTCTTCCAAAACAATGAATTAACCCATGATTTTCTTCTCACCTGTGTTCCAGTAGGAAGCATTCCCTGTGAATTCTGTCTGTGCACTTCTGTTTCCTTCCCTAAAAGAAGTGTGGCTTACAGAGGAACACGAATTCAAAATGAGCTTGAATCCAGGTTTTGACTGTGCTTTTTTCTCAGTCTTTGATATCTGGAGGATAGGGGCTTTAACCCAACATTTAGAGATACCACACCTCTTCCTAACAGGATTCTTTAGCAAATGGACTGACTTTGTGGCAGAGATGAACTCCATCCACGGCAACGAAGAGAAGCCCAGAACTTCAAATAAGAAATAGTACAATCAAAGAACTCTTTTTGTGTAAGTGCAGAGAAAAGAAAAAAATGGAATGGAAACGGAAGCATCAGAATTCTCCCAAAGTACATTTTTGAAACTCTAATTGTTAATTTTCTCAACTGCAAAGAAAAGGAGATATTTTAATAACAAAAAAGTAACATGAAAGCTTTTGGTTTAGAAAAATCACATACATTGATTTAAAATATATATATGACTTTTTTCTTCCAATAACCCCCATTATAGCCCAAGAGATAAGGTCCAGGAAGTAAAGTCTTCATCCAGCACTGAGGCTTTAATAACAGGAAATAGCTGGAGGGCAAACCCAAATCTAAACCAGGATTTTAAAAAATTGATTTATTAAAGATATTCTATGTTTGATTGACGGAATTTCCACCAGTCTATGAGCACCTGTTTTTCCACCAAAAGTTGAATCCTTCACTGTACAGACTCTGCAAATATAGGCCCTTAAGGCACGGCCGTGGGCAGCATCAGAATTGCTCGACTTTATGGGAATCTGCAACATCCACAGCAATGAATATGCCCACAGGCCTCAGGAAAAAAGCCTTTGCTCTTTTAAGAAATCAAATGAAACAATGGAAACAAATGAAAACCCAAAGCCTCCACCAACTGGTGCCCACTTATACTGTCTGCACAATTAAAATTCTCCAACAGAATGCAAAGAAATCAGGGCATTTTAGGATATAGCCCTGAAATTCCATGCAGTGGGATTTTCTTCCACTTGCATGTAACATTTGCTCAATTTATTTTTCTCTTCCTTAACAGCTGTTCAGTTTTTTTTGCATCTGCCTTGCTTGTTGGCATTTATTTTGATTTTTGCTTATTTATTTCTCTTGCTGTTCATCTCGTGTACAGTTTGTTTATTGCTGCTTCGTCTGTGTGCTCATTTCCCTTTCGGGCTTTTATTTCTATGTTTACTTATTTGTGTCAGTAAAACTGTCCTTTCTGGTTTTCCCTGTCTCACTTCATGGTTACATATTGCTGACACCTACGTGATATCCCAATTTATTTTGCTTCTAGCTTCACACTAACTTTCAGACTTAGCTTAGCTACCTCTACCATACTTTTTCCACATTCTCTAGGTTTCTTTGCTTTTCCATTACTGAGATCTTGGTTGAAATAATTATTAATAATTATTGATATTAATAAGAATTCATAATAATTATTATTATTGATAAGCCAAAGGAGGAAAAATAATGATCGAACTAGGTATTAGCTTCAATCCAGCTTCCATCCAGAAATACTGGACTCAAACCAAAAGGAAGCAATTAAAATAGTATGTAATGTACCACATTAAAGGTCAAGACCAGGCACGTACTGATCTTTACCATCTTCCTCATCCTGAGCCAGAGTAGCTACCATCCTTCAGTTCTGGAGTGACCAATAAAGTCCACTAAGACAATTCCACCAAATCTGATGCAAGTTGCCAGCCATGAGAGAAAAACAAAGTGAACTGCAATCAGGTGTTTCACAGGAAGCTATCAAAAGGGCAGCTTGCAAAACGCAATGCAAGTTTAGGTACATGATAGCAAATGCAAATAATGGAGCAGTGTGAGGACACAGGACATACAGGCCCCCGTTTGGTTGGCTCGGTAACTTCTGAATCACTGGGTATGTAATGTTACACCTACACAGAAAAATCAGGATGCTAGAGCAGTAAAATGCCTTCCATCTGCATAGAATGTACTTTGAGAAGCATTTATGGAAAAAATGAGTTCAGGTAGACTAGTGTGCCTTGGGCAGCGGCACAGGACTCATAGCTGAACACACACCCTCATGTTATACAGCCACTACAGACTGGGCTGGCACTCCAAATCAAGGACGAAGACAGTAGAAATATTCACAGCATCTCCTCTTCTCAGCTGGGATGTAACTACTAACAGTTGTGAGATACTACTGACTGCTCTGCATTTCACAGAATTACAGAATCTTCATGGTTCGAAGGGACCTCTGAGATCATTGCGTCCAACCACAAAAAAACCAAACCCAAAAATCACCCACAAACAGACACAACCCAACAATCTTGGGCACTAGAGCATGCCCTGAAGTGCCACATCTACATGTTTCTTAAATACCTCCAGGGTTGGTGACTCCACCACCTCCCTGGGCAGGCTGTTCCAGTGTCTGACCACCCTCTCAGGAAGTAATTCTTCCCAATAGCTAATCTAAACCTCCTCTGCCCCAACTTCAGACCATTTCCTCTGGTCCTGCCATTATTCACTTGGGAGAAGAGGCCAACCCCCACCTCTCTACACCCTCCTTTAAGGTAGTTGTAGAGGACAATGAGGTCCCCCCTTAGCCTCCTCTTCTCCAAACTAAACATGCCCAGGTGACTAACTCAAAGTTAAATTAAAGCTATTCACAGTATCAGGAAATACTCACGGTCATGACTGGCTCAGAGGTCAGTTATCACCTCCGTGTGAGATTCAGGATTTGATTGCAACTCTGTAGCCAGTTACAGGGTCAGAGTCATGGCACATGACATCAAGCTACATGATGCAGCATGTTCAGTCCATAAACAAGTTCAGAAGCAGCTACACAGAAATTGCCTTTGTAGACTTCCCCTTGGAAGACTTGTCCCTTGTTACTTCCATCACTTGCCATTACTAAGGAGAGTTTGGATCTGTCTTCACAACCACTCTTCAAGTAGGCTGCTACTAGATTGCCCCTTGGTGTCCTCTTTGCCATCCTAGTCAAGTTTAGCTCCCTCAAGCTCTACCAGTAGGTTATATGCTCTAGTCCCCACAGGTAGTTATCCACTGGACTCTCCCCAGTTTCTCTACACTCTTCTTGAACCACAGAGCTCAAAACTGGATCCAGTATTCCATGAGTAGCCTCACTGGCACTGAGTAGAGAGAAATAACAGCCTTCTTTTATCTTCTCACCATCTTCCTGTTGCCTAGTATATGGTTTCCTTGGATTGGGGTGAGAGCTCGCTGTTAGCTCATATTCAGCCTGATTCCACTGGAGCTTCCTGGTCTTCTTCAGCCAGACCGCTACTCAGGACAGAGTTTTTTATCTATCTGACTACTGGTTCCAGTTTTGGATCTGAAGGAGCTGCAACTGCACGTGTCTGGAGCATAAAAATGGAATTCAATTCCCAATGCATGGTATTACCTTCAGCTACTTCATCAAAAAATTTATGAAAAAAAGAGGGCAACTTCTGGAGAAAAACTAAAATGGTGACTCTAAGAGCTGAGGAGTAAGCAGGGTACTAGAGCATGCCCTGAAGTGCCATGTATATAGGCTATATGCACATGGACTACGCCACACATAGTCCAACTCTCAGATGTCATTGGAGAAGAACAGATAAAGTCAGATCACGTTCATGTCACAACACCTCAAAAGCAGGATTTCAGTGTTACTGCACTGTTTGGTTTCTCCTGAGGTTTTCTCCATGGTAGGAAGGAATCATTCATCAGCTCCATGCATGCTAATGCCAGTCCACCTCTCAATTTAGAGATTTACTGCAGGTTGCATGGGAAACCAAGGAGGTCGTGTGGAGTTCCTAGGTAGCACAGACCAAGTATCCCCCATCTTACCTTCTGTTTCGCCCCACCAATTGCCTTAGTGGAGGATATGTACTTGACTAAGCATGCAAAAAATGTTTGTGAAGGGCTGCTTTATGCCTTAGAATTTGCTCAGTCTTCAGTCTATCCGTACTATCTAGATCACATTATTAGCCTTTGAGATAAACAGTCATTCCTTATCCCTGCGTCTCAGAAAGTAACACCATTTTCGTGGCAAATCACATTAGGAAAGTCATATGTGCCTCTTGGGCACTGCTAAAGGGTCATAAATAAATGCTTAACAATTATTTGCATGAGGGAAGTTAAAAAAAATGTAGTTGGCCAGGTTGCATCAAGTGTAACAAAACAAAAAACTAAAATGATGGATAAACAAGCATAGAAGATATTGCATTTCAATTCTCTGTGGTCATAAGCAATCCAGGAAATAAAGCAGCATTAATTAGCATTGAATTTCTGAACGTCATCAGACAAAGTCAGTGATGTGAGTGTCAAAGTATTTTCAGAGAGGAGGAAAAAGAAGAAATGAAAAGCCAAAATAAAAATAAAGTAATTCTATATCTGCTACATTGTGCATCACTGAATCAACAGAACTGTAGACTTTTGGTGTCAGTCCAGGAAGTCTCAGATTTCTCCAGGGCCACATGTCACTGTGTATTATATGAGCATGGTACCATGGAAACCTAGTGAGGGGAAAAGGTTGGCATATTTTGATTTTTTTTCACTTTCGTTGAACAGTTCTGCCACTTTTACAATATAAAGAATGACAAAGTAGGGTTGCGATTTAAAGAAAATTTCCTTTTGCAATGGTGGGCTACTACCAGAACTTGAGCTTGCCTTACAAATAAACGAGGCCTACAAGAAATTATTAGAAAAAAGTGAAGACAGATTTAGTTTTTGATCTCAACTTTGAATACAACGTATTCATACTTATTAAAGTGTAAAAGATATCTACCTCTCAATGTACAGTTAGAAAGCACATATGGATACGAGACAGAATGGTACAGAACCAAGCAAACAGAGAACAGGTTTGCTCTGCTGTGCTGAGCTGATGTATTTGAAGTGACCAGATAAATTACTATGCAAAACTGTCTCAAAACAAGTGAAACACAAAGCTTAGCTAAAGGTACATGCGATGGTAGTGCGCTTGCTCTCCAGTGCTCCCAGGAGTAGCTCTGGCGTGACCCTCATGGGACAGGTCTGGCAAATCCATTCTACTCTACACGTGAGGACACACATACAATAAGTTATTGGATTGCATTCCCAAATCTGTCTCTTATCTGAAAACCCTCCCTGTTTCAAATTCTTGTTTCCTGGTACAGGTGGTTCTTCTATCAAAAGACAGAAGGGAGAGGAGATATTGTCAAGTTGAAAATACTTGGTCTGAAGTGGAGCTGGTTGAAATGTTTCATTACCAGTTCCTTTTCTTACTAAAAACTGTTTACTAAGAACTTACTGTTTATTTCCCAGTAAGCATTTTTTTTTCAGTGTGACTATATTTTTGCCTTGATTTCCATACACTGTTTTTCTAAAGTCCATTGAAACTTTTTCCTGCCTCTTATCCCATATAACTTTTCCCAATTACAGACACATTATTATCTTTTTCAGTAAAGAAGCTGTGTGGAAAAACTGAAGTGCAAATTTTCAGAAATTTGATTTCACTTTAAATTTACTTCTAAGAAACAGAATACAGAGATCTTTCTTTCTGACCCTGAGGTTGATCTACAGCAAGATGTTTGGCTCCTCTGTTAAGAGACAAAAGCTGGATCTGCCAGTTCCCAGACAGGCACCAACATTAAAAAGAGCAGAAAAAAAGTGGAGCTGCATTTCATTGTGGTGTTTACCTTAACACTATTCACACCTGAAGGAGGATTACTAGGGACTAAAGAATGAGCACAAAAGCAACTGGAAGCAGTCCCCTGAAGCCTCAGTTAGATACCCGGGAATGGTGCTGTGATTATTTTTTTATTTTTGTGATAATATATTCAGGGACTGATTAGGACTGCTACTCAGGAAGAAGGAAATTTCAAATGTCATAGCAGACTATGCTTTCATTTTATTATTGTTGGTTGACATACAAAATTCAACCAGCTCATTCCCAGCTAACTGCAGGAAACACTCTTCACTACAAGGGAGAAAGGGCTGTAACTCTTCTGAAATTCTTTTGTAAAATAGTCAAGGTGAAATTCAATGTCCTGTTCAACCTCTTACCACACTGACAAATACTTTTAATGATAATTGTTCTGTTGAATAATAGGCTCCTCATAGAATATGGATTGCAAATAGAGTAAATTTCATAGCAAAGGCAAATTTTCCAAAGATAGGGCTACAGTTACGTGCTGCCACTTAAGTGATATTGGCAAATTGTCAGAATTTTCTGGCATTTGCTGGTTTTGTGCAGTATTCCTAAACCAAACAAATATAATCCTCATGTTTTTCCATTTCCACTAAAGAATACTTACAGAAAGGTCACATTTTTTTCTATTACTGGTTATAGCTGAGTTCACATAGAATGCAATTATTAAATTTACTTTTTACTTGGAAAAATATCAGGAAAAGCAAAGGTCAAGCAGCCATCAATCATAAATCAATTTCATTAAAAGCACACAAGATGTCAGGGATCCAAGAAATCCCCAAATACTTTATTTTTTAATTCACATGGTCCTTGATCCTTTCTGTTATACAAGTAAAGAAACCCGTTACAATATACCATGATGATATAAGGTGTTCTGCATTATGAAACATAGGTCCTGTTGCATATAAGTTGTACTACACCACCTATAAGACAGATATACTTGAAAAAACAGTATTTATTGGTGAAGAACCCACACAGTGATAATAGTTAATGTCCCAGGGACACCTTTTCTTGCAAGAATTGGGATTCCTTCCTTGGGGACATACTGCTTAGATCAAGATACATGGTTCTCACCAAACAGTGATGAATATGTAGACAAAGGAAAATCAGTAATGAGGTAAATAATGCCTAAGTTCAGTTTCAGTCTATTCCTATTCTTATGGGTAATTGAAAAGTTGAATATGTAAAATGATGATCATAAAAATTCTAGATCACTTAAAGGGCCTGTTTCATTAGGTTACATGCAACAAAAGGAAGATGCAAAGGTATTATGGTCTTCAATAATAAACTGAAAGTTGTTTAATCAGCAAGAGATCAAACAGAATATACAAAAAATCTGATGGAATACAACCCCAAATTTCACAAGCAGGAGGTGGGGCTGAGTTAGCACGTTCCCCTAATTTAGTTTACAAACAGCTTCAGAACACCTGAACTGAATTTCAGGTTTTTTATTCAACATGGCATCACCTATTACAGAAGATAATACCACAGCTCACTAAAACAGTCTCTATAAATTGTAGTTCAATCATGTAGAAAGAAATAGTTTATGGTAAATTACAGGAGAAAAAAACAACCTGACTGCAAAGCTCAAGATTCGTAATATCTCAGAGGAAACAAGCTGAGAATGATATAAGAAGAGAAGGGTTAGAATAAATCTGATAAAGATGATAAAATCTCATTATTCACATGACTGAGAAGGGAAATGAGCTATAGATTAAGATCATTATACTAATTTCAAATCAAACAAAACCTTCTAATTCTGAATATTTTAAATCCAACTAAAGTTTGTTTTATTCACTTTTATTTTACAGCAGCCAAGTGGCTAAACTGCTCCGAACTAACAGCTTATGATTGGATCCGATAAATGCTTATCCCAAAACCAGTGAGATTTTTCAGCTCTTTAGAATTTATTACACTAAGTAATGTCTCATTAAGTTTAGATCATGGATTGTAACGGAATAAAAGCACATTTGCCTTTGAAGGAAATATTGCTATGTATAACTTAATTATTCTTCCTACCACTATATTGCTGAAAGCCCCAGGTCAGTCTCAAGTTATTGCAGACCCTGCAGAAGGAGAAAGTAAAAACAACCGTCCTCCCTCCACAAAAGTAAGAGTTTAAGATAAGGGACAAGAGGTGGATAAGGACAGATGGGAAGAACAACTGAACAAAGCAACATTACATCTCCTAACAAGCCATCAGCAGTCCCAGCCTATCAGCATCCCACCTGTAGTCACATCCTTTGTCAGTGCTTGAATCTGAAGGCGTGATATGGAGAAGGGGATGCTCTCAAAAAGCCTCTACCAAGCATGAGGAAAGCATGAAGGAAACAAGAGGTGTTTTTTGAAAAATATAACAAGATGACGATGATGGAGGTTGGTGTTGACACTTCTGCTTCAAAGAGATAGCATGAGGAGACAGAGAAAAGCTCATGTGGGAGTTCAAAATCCAAGAGGTATAGCTCATGTACAACGTCAACAGGGAGATGCAATGAGGACAACACAATGTGGCAGGACAGAAAACCGTTTGCAGCACCATTTTGAATAGATGGGAGCAGGTTATGACTGCATTTTCCAAGGCCAGCTGAAAGGACATTGCAGTAATCAAGACACAAGGTAACAAGCTGAGACAAGAACTTCAGGTCTGTGGACTAGCAGAAAACATGTATTAAAAGGGAACTCAGGAGGAATTCAGTAAGGCTTAGACATAGCCAGTGGCAAAGTGAGCTCCAGAGTCCAAAATGAAGTTAGATAACAAGCAGGTTGCTACAGTAACTAAGCAAGCAGTAGCTGAGGATGTCTTAGAGAGAAGCAGGAGGAGATCAAGGTTTCTTTTCAGCTATATTGATATTGATGAGAAGATGTCAAAGAAAAATGTCAAGATTTTATTCCAGACAGAGGGAGGCACATTTGGGACAGGGAAGGCAGAAAGCAATCTGACTGTGTTCACAGCACAAAGTCCTAAAGAGAAGCTGACAGCATAAGGCTGCTGCTTGTGAGGTATAAACCTTCAACTTTCACCCAAAGAAATGAAAAAAAGAATGAAGAACAGGCATATGGTTTAGTCTGAATGATCTGTGTTCAGCTTCTACCACATGATACAGCCAAAAAACCCCATAAAAAGCAGCACAAAGTTTCTCTGAGGATGCTACCATTAAATTAAACAATAAATAAATAAAAAAATACCAGTAAAAAATGCAGGACTTTTCCTAGAATAAGGTTTCCAAAACAGTTTTATTTCTGTTATTTGAAAGTTCTCATGCTACATTTTTTCTAACGTTGTTTTCCCAGTTTCTTCATTTAAGCTATTTCTTTCTTTTCTTTGAGTGAAACTTTTAAACAAAATATATTTTCTCATCTTCAAATGTGCTTCTCCTAAATTATACTGGTTCTCAGCATCAAAATGGGGTCCAGACACTGGCACACTGGAACACAAATCCCAGCTGCCACAAAAAACACATTTCAGTTGCCAAATCTTTGCCCTGTCTATTGGCCAAATGCTCTTCCCAGATGCGAAGAGCTCATCAAGCAAACAACTGTCCCCAAGAAAATTCTCCAAGCCTTCCTGGTTGAAAAGTCCCTCCACCACATATTGGGCTCACGCTTGGAATAGTGTGTGAATCGTGTCTGAGCTTACACTTAGAGCTTTAAATCCAAAATAAAGGCCTGCTTCAGACAGAAGTCTGCTCTTGGAAAGGGAGGCGTGCCAAAGACCTCGTGCAAGCCACCAGGGACTTTGCTACTGCTATTGATTGTACAAGGAAGGTTCACAGCAGCATACAGCTCCAAGACAAATTGCAGGATAAATAAATAATGTCACTCTTACTCTGCTGGCATGAGAGGAAGTCCTTTCCCAGGAAATGTGTCAATGCCCATTCACAAACCCAAATGAAACTTCAGGTAAATGCAACCGTCCTGAAGTTACCGCATCAAAGGATCAGTGGGGAAAGCTTATTTTCCCATAACAGACCAATCGGTCTACTCAGCTTCCCTACAGGGGTCACAAATACAGGACTCAGCAAGTATCAAAGACAGAGAGTAAAAGACAACCAAAAATCTTAGCAGTTTGCTCAGTTTAATTTCTACCTCTGAAAGAGATACGAAAAAATTATTCTATGCTGTAATAGTTCTCGTTGTTGGAAAATATATGCTGAAATTCAAGGATTTGATTACCTTCATTTTACATAATTTATTTTTAAAATGACATCATAGCGTAATACAATTAAACTTACATATGCTTTCAAGGCTACTACAACTTTGTCTCTGGTGACAGCTATTTTCCCGGCCAGCAGCCTACATTGAAAGTGCACTACTACCAGCTCCATTAATTTGAACTTTGGGATCTATAGAGTTGTAGAGTTTTGTGAAGTATTGGTGGAACAGATGAAGACAACGATCCATAGACTGCAAGGTCTTAAACAGCAAGACATTAAGGTTAAAAGAGTAAAGGCCAGGAACTGGTCTTGACACCACAGTGGAGCGACCGTGTCATAGTCCACAGGTGATTCACATCACTTCAAGGTCAGTGCAGTCCCTGATAAACCACGTATGTCTTCCAGATAGGCCCTAAGGTGCTGTGTAATAAGTAAGTGGAGACAAATATTGGCTTAATATAAAGATATATAGAGAAGATTGTAGCTGTTGAATCCTTAGAGCTACTGTTAAGCAGTGATGAAGTCATTTTTAACACCCCATTAGGGGTAGAGCCTGTCTTGGGAACATTGTATATAGACTTTTTGTGCTTCCTACTGCCCTGCTCCTCCCATTATCTCTTCTTCATGAGACTGAAATCAGCCAACATATTTTATATCTAGATCATTATTTTCTTCACACTTCAGTTTTTCCTTAGGCCTAAAGTGTCTATAGTGGAACTAAGTTTATTTTTCTATTCACAAGTACTTAATTCATCTACACCATGTAGTAGAACGCAAATACATACAGATGGTAAAACCTTCTTATGGAACTTACGGGCTTGTGGAGCGAATGCCACAACAAACACAACAAACTCGGGGCAACAGCACCGCTGCAGCCATGCCTACCAATGCCTGCTGTCTTTGGGAACCCCAGCAGCCAGTGCCTCATCTCTGATTCTCAACTGCTGGCGCAGGCTAAGAGCTCCTGCACTTATCTTTTCAATATGGCACTCTGCAATTATTTATGTGAGAGTTAAAAAAGTTCAGCATCCCTAAAGGCATATCTTAACTTCAGAGAAAAATGGGAAAGGACATCTTATCAGTTCTGTTTTATGTATAAAGGGAATGAGAACTCCACTAAAAACAACAACAGTTTTGAAAACAACATTGCCAATGTCTTTAAAGCCGCGCACCTCAAGACTACAATAAACTTCCCTGAGAAATTGTAAGAAACTAGGTTCTCACTCTAGAATACGATGAAGAAAGGGTGTATAAAGCATCGCGCAGAATGTGTATGCGCTGAGTGAACTGTCAGGTATGCCCACCAGCACGGCATGTAAAGGCAGCTGCTCCATCTGCGCAAGATCTCTTCCCTCTATCAAGTTTCCACTTCAGCTGAAATGTCAGAAATTGGTGTCTAGGGAGAAAAAAGCAGAATGTGCACCAAAGATGAAAGGCGTCTAGGCACAAGCATATCAAGATGCCACTGCAGAGTTAAAAAAAAAGAAAGGATTGGCTGATTTATATTAGCAAAAAAGGTATGTTGCAAAGCCAGCATGCTTTAATATTTAAAGATGTATCACACATCAATAGCCTGTGATTATCTCCCTCTGAATTACTGCATCCTGTCATGGCTGCAGTAAGAGAAAAAAGACATTCTTGATTTCTCAGTGTAAGAAAGGGGAACTACAGCATTAATTTGCATGTTGCCTTTCCATCTACGTGCAGTTTTAACATTGCATTGTTTAGCGACTATCTCCACAGTTTTGAAATCATATTTAGCAGAACACTTAAAGGTATTTGCACTAAATGGAAAAATAGCAAAGAGGTGGCATAGAATGTCTTAGCCACATTGAACTCCAAACACTGGAAATCTGTATTCAACAGAGAGTAAAAACCATAATTAAAAAGTCAGTTGCTGTTATTTTCCACGGTTCCCTCTAGAGAAGTAAAATGATTAATTTTTGTTGATGATTAGCCACGTGGTCTTTTTAACTGTGTTTTTTTTTAACTCGATCAGTGCTCCAGATACATATTTTTCTCCTCTCATTAAAAGTATTTGCATTTCTGTATTTCCAACAGTTCTTGAGTGTTCATAAAAGGGGGGATGGGGGTGGCCCAGGTGAAGGGAGGGGAGAAAGACCGGTATAATAAAAGGTCATTTAGTGACAAGGTTCTGAGATTTGTGATTGGAAATGGTCTCGAATGAGGCAAAGCCCTTCATTTCAACAGGCTCTATCACCGTCCTTCCTCATTGTTAATGCCACATGACAACATGATTCCAAACTGCTGTTTTAAAGACTCCCTGATAAGCATTTTTTCCTTTGTTTTTCAGAGCTGAAAACAACGTTTTCTAAGTGCACTGGCTGCTGTCAGGTTTACCTCCATGTGCTGGATTTACATCCAGAGATGCTGGCTACAGATACATTAGGAAGACAGAAAGACCAGATGCCCCAAAGGCTTCCTCCCACCTGCCCGTGGTTCCCCTGCTTGCTCGGAAGCTGGCAGCACCGCGGTGCACAACAAGGAAAGATGATGGGAAAGAAGTGCAATTGCTTTAGTGCAATTACTCTGAAGCCTTTAGCATTGATCTGAACGAGAACTTGCAGCAGACAAGACCCATCTGAATAGGTCTAGTGTGAGTCAAAGCTGGCACCACATTCCCATCTCTCCATCACCAAAGTAGTAATTACCTCAGCATAATTCCACATTATGGCTGAGATCAGCTTCTCCGGTCTCTTTGACAACAGTGGTTGTTAGTATTTCTTAAGAGCACTTAAAATTCCTCACAGCAGTTGTATTCTACCTGGTAGCTCCATGTTTGAGTTGGTATGGCCACTATGCAAAGGTCAGTTATTTTCAGCCCTTCTTTCTGATTTATTTGAAAAGGCAGCCTGATAACTGATGAGCTTTTTAGGTTCTTTGCAAGTGATATCCAGCCACAGTTTGGTACTTTTCTAAGAACTTGTTTACAATGCAGCTGGTTTCCTCTTTAAGGCTCTGGTAGATCTTTAGCCCCTGAAATCCTATGTTAACTTTGAAATAAATAAAAAAAAATATCTTTTTTTTCTTTATATTTGTTTAAACATTCTGTTTCTTTCTATGAAAGAAACAGTGCGTGTAGCTTTGCTACCCTTACCCTGAATGTAATCAATACTGTACCTGGTCACTCCCTGTCTGAGCTCTCCATTGGTTCATGTAACACTGCTCATGTAGATGAATTCTCCTATTTTGTTGATACTTTTTTCTTGCAAAATCACTGTTCAGCTTCTTGTTATTTGTTTTAGCATCAGTGATTTCGCCTCTTGCCCAGCCAGCTACTTTTATTAGCTTAGCATCATACTTTTTGGGTATGTTTTTAGCAGTAATGTTTCCATTATCCAATCGATAACAACAGCACAGCACACAGGGATGTTTGCTAGCGTTCACCTTGACCTGATTTGTTTCTTAGTTCTTCAAATTAGAGAATGCTTTGCATCCTTGTGTGCAGCCATGAAGATCTGATTCTGTAGGGCTGCAAGTTGCTCTGCAAGATCCTCTCATAGTCTGGCAAAGCCTTTTGAAAACCAAAGAAATAAGAGCAGCCTACACATTTATCCACTGCTCTGCAATTGCTAGGATATATATCTAGTCCATCCAAAGTGCTGAGAGCCTCAGCTGAGCCTGTTACTTATTTTGCATCCAGTGTCCCTTTACCTCTCTTACACTGCAGAAGCCTCAACATCTCCCCAGCTGCAGTATTCAGCAAGATCACCCTGTCAGGGCAGCCTAATAAAACTTCAACATTTCCACTACTGAGGAAAAAAAAAATCTCTTTTTCCCAGGCTCCATTGCACCCTCAGTCCTTTAATCCCTCAGTGTCATTAAACCAGTGCTGTCAGCTGCCATCAGCTTTTCTGATGGGATTTCATCCATTTCCATCTCCCGAGAATTTTTCAGCCTCTTGCAGCTTCTGCTAATGCCGGGATCAGGTTTTCCAGCTTTCACTACTGCTTGGCATGAGGGTTGTCTAGAGTAGTTAAAGATTTCTTTGAAGTGATCTGCACATCAGCTTTCCCCTCTGTATTAGCTGTGAATATTTTTTGTACTTTTTTCTTTGGCATGTTTCCTTCATTTAGTCTCTTGCTTTGTCTTTTCCTATTATAGCAGCAGCATCTGCTTTATCTGTTACATTTTTAATCTTTTTCTGTCTTCCCCTACAATGCTCTTCACTAGTGGTTTAGCTTCTGCTACTCCTTCTGTGCCTTCTTCCAATTTTTTTTTTTTTTTTTTTTATTCTTACCAGTTTGGAATTCTCCCTTTTCTCGGCAAAGGGCCACATTTTCTGCCTGTAATTTTCTCCAGTTATGACTCTTGCAGTTTAATAACATTGCTGCTGAGCTGATCTCGGGGCTGCTGAGTCACTTTCACCTGTGTTTCACAAAGCCTCAAATGAATTCCTCGGCATCAATGGGAGCTTTCTCACAGGATCTTTCTGCAGCGCCATTTTGTACTGTTTGCCAATGCCAACTACTGCTCGAAGACACTAATTTGGGGTTTCATTTAGAGGTTGGCAATGCCCAGATTTTGGTCAGTGGTACCAGTGATGTACCAGTAGTACCGTGCCTTGGACAAATGAGTTGAATTTTGTCTTCCCACCTACCAAACATGCAAGTCTGTATGAATAACTGCAATGCTTTCAAGAAAAGGCATGAAATCTAACTCAATGTCTCTTTGTCAAGAGAAGAGAAGAACAGCATTCCGATTTAAAATCTAGTGTCCTACCTCAGCTCAGGGTCTGTGCTGCTGTATTAAAGGAGAACAGCAGAGAGTGACCCCCGCCCCAGTCTATCCTCCCAGTTTCTAACCATAAAATGATGGACTTTCTGCACCAGATGTTTCACCAAAACCACTGTATTTAAACAGCCAATAACAGAAATATCTTTCATGATTCCTTCTAAACTCTATTTGAATTGATTTATACTTTGGGATCCATGACATTCTTTGCCAAGGAAGCACAATAAAGTTGTGTATAACACCCACCTGATCTTTTTAACCACCTGAGAGATCCCTACAACACCCTCTAGTGATATCTTAAGAGGAACCATGAGTATTTGTTCCCACGTCAACATCTCTCTGTCTTACATGAATTTTATACCATATTTCCTGCACTGCCTTTTCCTCTGTTGTCTTTTGGTTATGTACAAGTTGTGTAGCTCACCTAGCCCCTTAAGATCATAATTTTTGGTGGCAGACCTTCGAAAAAAGTAGTCTTGTATCCACATGCTCAAAATCCACCTTCATGGAGATATAAATACATTTGTACGGCATCACATTCTCACCAAAGCCCACTTCTCACACTGATCTGTGGACCCAGTAGTTCTATTTTTTAAATTACCATTTCTAGGAATTTGCAAGCGTGTAATTTGGACCTACTGTTCTTTAGTTCTTGTCACCATTACGGGAAGTCTTTATAAACACAGATGGCACATTTCCTCTCTTCCATTCCTCCTCTAGTCCTATTAATGTAAGCAGCAGCTTACTCCACAATAAATAATTCAGCAGGTTTGTAGAGGAGTTCTTTCAGAAGTCTGAGGAGGACTCATTAGATGAACCCTTGGAAGTTCTAAAAGAAGAGACTTAAAACTTCAGAGAATTCTGAAGAGTCCAGCTAAGGGCTACAGAGACGATCAAGGGAATGGAGCACCTCTCTTATGAGGAAAGGCTGAGAAACCTGTGTCTGTTCAGCCTGGAGAAGACTGAGAGAGGATCTCATCAATCCTTATAAATACCTAAAGGGTAGTCGTCAAGAGGACGGGGTCAGGCTCTTCTCAGTGACAGGACAAGGGGCAATGGACACAAGCTGAAACACAGAAGTTCCATCTGAACATGCAGAAAGAACTACTGTGAGGGTGACAGACCACTGGAAGAGGCTGCCCAGAGAGGTTGTGGAGTCGCCTTCTCTGGAGATATTCAAAACACGCCTGGATATATTCTTGTGCAACCTGTTCTAGGTGACTCTGCTTTGGCAGGTGGGTTGAACTAGATGATCTTTGAAGGTCCCTTCAAACCCCTACAATTCTGTGATTCTAAAGGTTCCTCTAAAGAGAATCTTGGCTATTAGAAGCCAGTCATCTGGCTTGCTATAGGCTTTGCCTATTTAATACCATTTATTTTGTCAAGATCTTTCATTTGTGGAACCACTTCGGCTGGTATTTACCAAGTTTCCCTATAGACCATTATTATTACATCCTAGGTCAGTCATAAATATGTCAAAATGAAAGTCATATAATCACATCCTGTCAATAACACTTTGGCAGTAATTGTTGAAAACACCTCTGTTCTCATTGCCATGTTCTTTGGGACTGGAGCAGTAGATCTTTTACCAGTGGTTGATCTTTTAGTAACTGGCTTGGAGCTGGCATATATTCCATACTGTTGATGAAACTAAGCCAATGAGTAACGTTTCCACAGCAGTTTCCACTGTAAGTACTGTTTGGTCATAATATGTGTAACAACTACAATCAGAATAGCTGAAATATTTCTTCTCTTCTCTAAAATACTTCTGATCTGCATCTGCTCTTACTGACACGTATAAGCCAAGGCTGTCACCTCCATCACAATCTAAAGAATCACAGAATCATCATGGTTGGAAGGGACCTCTGAGATCGAGTCCAACAACAAAAAAAAAACCCAACAAACCACCAAACCAACAACACACACAACACCCCACCACACCACACCCACTCACAAACCATTAATCTTGGGCACTAGAGCATACCCTGAAGAGCTATGTCTACATGTTTCTTAAATCCCTCCAGGGATGGTGACTCCACCACCTCCCTGG
>JAOXJM010000012.1:17760700-17773509 GCA_026413425.1 Tringa solitaria
GAAGGGACCTTAAAGATCATCTTGTCCAACCATCAACCTAAATGACAAAAATAGATCCCCTCTTGGTCCTCTCTTCTCCAGGCTAAACAGAGCCAGGTCTCTCAGCCTTTCCTCATAAGAGAGATGCTCCAGTCCCCTGTTCATTTTCATAGCCCTCTACTGGACCCTCTCCAGTAGTTCCCTGTCTTTCTTGAAAATTAACAAAATATTTTAAATGTTGTTATCTTTCCTTGGCCTAGGATATTATCCTTGATTACAGTCTTTTGCAGCTGTAATGAACACCTTAAGAACCACCAGTGAAACCCTGTTTCTTGCAATCCATATAACCGTCTGCAGAGGTGCAATAGGGACCGTAACATCAGTCTGTTGAAAGAAGGGAAGGAGGGAAGGACAGAAAGCAACCCTAGATCCATTTAGATGCAGTTTCAAACTCTGAAATTCCACTGTGCTCAACACTGCATGGAAACAGAACTGTTTACAGCCTGATTTTTTTTAAGAATTTGCAGCAGCTAAGTGGGGAAGAAAACTAAACAGCACGTGGCCAAAAACAGGGAAAATACTTTTCCTAGAAAAAAAAATTTTCCCTCTTTTTACAAATGACTTAATATTACATTAACCAATGGTGGTAAATATTATGGTGAAAAAGGAAATACCAAGCAAAAGTTGGCTGGTGTACAGAAGGAGTTTAACAAACAAAGTCCAGATTCATTTAATCAGGGTTTTTTTGGACAGATACAGAAGCTTTTCCTGGCTGCCTGTGGATGAATCCACACAACATAGAGCCAGCACGTGAAAGCAGCTTTTGTCCTTGCCCTGGCAAGTGGCACCCTGGTTCCAGTGACACCAGTGGCAGACCCAGAGCCCGAGCCCTGCAAAGCTGCCCTAGCTCAGGGCACAGCACGCAGCCCACAGCATCGGTTGTGGGTTTCAGCCCGCCAGGAGCACAGAGACTCAGCAGCCCAAAACAGACTGTGTAGGCACAGCCAGTAAAATATTAATCTGCTGCTAAATTACTTAAGATTTGATCCATATAGCACTTAGCACCAAAAAAAAGCAGATGTGTGAAAAATATCTACCTTCACATAAGCAAAAAAAGGAAGCATAAAACGGACCTGGTTTCAAGTTTTGCTATAAATTTGAAAGAAAACCTCTAGGAATAAACCCACCATATTCCTGAGTATTTTTTTCTTCATTAGTGGCCATCAGCTTTTTAAAAAACATGCTTTAATAAATTCCTAAGAGCAGCTACCTTAGGTTAGACCAGATGCTCAATTTAGCCTTGGACCACATCTCTTACGTGCCCAGCAGCAAGTGTCGAGGCAAACAGTGAACAAGCAGGGGGGCTGTCGAGTGAGCCTTTCCCCATAAGCCCTTCAGGACACCACACTCCTAGATGGAATTTGTACTGCTTTAACTTCCAGCCAGTAGTACTTATAGATGGCTTGGTTACAACTCAATACAGCTTTAGCATTGTCTTTGGTGAAAAGAGAATAACAGGTGTCTGTACGATTCACAAAGCACATTTATTCCAGCTGTCTGTTCCCTGCTTTGCAAGTTTATACTTTCACCTTTACAATATTTGTGTAACGTAAGGACTCCTAAGTTTAACACAGTATGCTTTAAATTATATAGTCGGCTCAAAAAATGAGATATACAATGAATATGTATCTTGAAATTATTTATAAATAAACAGGCCCTGAATAAACACAAACACACCACCTAAACCAGTCTAAAAAGGTTGTATTGGTTTCATTTTTGTGCTGCTTGTTGTAAAGGACAAATTTGGAAAAATCTATTGTGATAAAGAATGTATCTGCTGGAAAAAAAAAAAAATACATCTAATAACCTGTGCAATTGCTTTGGAAGTCTGAGCCAAATCTTCTGGCATAAGAGAGGCAAAGCCCTTCATCAGATCTAATTAGCCAGAAATCAAGTGACAAAGTATTCAGCAGATACACAAAGCAGGTGCTACATCCACATCAGAAATGAGAAGGAAAGAACAAGGCAAAAAGAAACTAATATCTTAAGAGAAAGTGTGTGGCATCACGTCCTACGTGTAATATTGAAACTCAGATAAACCACCAAATAAATCTGGCCCATGGCATTCTGGAACACAGGGGCCAAAACAGTAATTTTAGAATTAAAAAAGAAAAGAAAAAAGACTAAAAATGCAGCTATCCTTGCTTTGGGTATTTCAAGTTTTTCAAAGAGCATCTTTCAAAAATGGTATTTCCACATGATACAGCAATGGGGATGTCTCCCTTTTCTAAAGTTGACCCCATGTTCAAAGGATGTAATAAAAGCAAAGCAATGACTGAAAAAGCTTAGCAAGAATCATACAAGTAAGCCCACATTTCTTTACTCTGGTGTGGGGCAGCATGTAGAGAATTTCTAGAAAATAATATGTATGGAAGAGTGATTTTGTTCCTGGCATATGATGGCAGCTGGAGCAGGTCGGTGACCTGCGAGACCCCGAGAGCTCCTTTCTGATGCTGTTTACCATGTTGTCATGTGCACTCACTCATAAAAATAAATGAAAAAAGACAAAATTCAGAGTAAAATTCTGCCTGCCGAAGCCAACGAGAGGTCTGTCATCAAAAAGGCTTAACCTGTTACATTTTCTCATTTCATTTACCCTTCAAGAGCAGGGTTTTGTGCTAAACTGTGTTTGCAGCCTGCTCAGAAGCAAGCAGTGAGCACATCCACGGGCCTGGTGCATCATCTGGGAGCCCCCCGCTTGCCCCCAGACAGCTCGGGAGGCAACCAGCCCCCCCAAAAGTGCTACCCATAAGTTGCTTCTCTTCAAATACAACATTTTGCTTCAAAAGGACAGGACAGGGCTGGCCACTCCATTATTTACACTGTAGGGTTACTTGGTAGGGCCCCGTAGTTTTCTCCTATCTTTTGAGTGTATCAGTGGAGTTAATTTTTTTTTAAATTCAAGTTTAAAAATGTGTTTTCCAACAACAAGGTACTTACAATGACAGTTGTTTAAATCCTGAGTCTGACAAAGCACAGCAATCACTGCTCTGATTCAGCTGACAGCAAAGGTAGCCATCAGGACAATGTTTGTCTCGATAGTTTGAAGCTTTGCTAAAAATTCCTCTCTGCTTTTTAATGTGATTTTTTTCATTATTCTGGTCTTGTTAAGCCATGGGACCAGAGCAAACATTGATGGCAAGGAGTCTCAGCTCAGTCACACAGATAATTATAAATTAAATGCGATCATTAAAGTTATAATGTCTGATTTTTTAATTAACCTTAGCTGTCACTCAAAGCACCCAGAAAATGAAATACATTGTTCATTTTATGTCTTTTTCTTAGGATACTTTGGTTACTACTGACAAGCCACAAACAGAAAACTTAATGTCAAATCATCCACAATTCAAGCATTCATTAAGTGCAAGACACTGCAGAGTCTTTAACTTTTAATTAACCCTTTCTACAATGTGAGTTAGTTTGGTGACCGGGCTGTATGTCTGAGGACACACAAGACTCCCTTCTGGGTTTCATCTGCATCACTCCCAAGATGCCAATGTTACCAGCCCACTGGTGTACAAACATGACAAAAATTCAAGTGGTAGTGAAAAAAACAAACATGGTGGAACTGAAGTATTGAGCAAAGAAACAGAAAAAAGGAAAAAGGAGATCAGAAATATATCCAAATCATGGTGCTTCGTTAGAAGACAGTGAGAGGGGAAGAAAGGTGAATTTAGCAGTGTTTGGAAGCAGGTTACTTGGTGGGGGAGGGGATAAGCAGCAAAAAACTCTCATCATCAGCTGTAGTCATGCATACAGAGAAGTCAAGGTCAGCTTACGAGCTGTGCTCCCCACAGGCAGGATCCCTCACCGAAGGATGAAAGCACAACAACTACAGCAATTTTCAGAGGATGGGTAGCTTGGACACTCAAAGGTTCTCAGCAATGACAGTGTTTAGGGCAGGTTTTTCATTACCACTGAAAATACCTCTGCAGGCTACCATCAGGCTACTTAAAAGAAAAACCAAAAAAAAACCCCAAACCCAAAACCCCATCTCTTTATAGTACAGATTGGAATTGATATTGGTAACCTGAACATCATTTTAGAACACATCAAAATTTGTTTCTGATTAATGTGCTAAATAACAAAATTACAATTTCTCCTCTCCTAGAAAACCGTGCAGCAATTACAGGGGAACCTGCTAACAGACACCAAAGGGACTGATAATTTTATAGCCATTAAATAATGCAGTGTGATTAATTTGAAGGCACTTTCGCAGGGCCAGATTTCCTTGGCTTGCAGGATAAATTAAGACATTTTTTACTATTAGCACCAGTTAAACTGTATTAAGAGCAAAGTCTAATTCACTTCCTTAGTCTCTTACCTGCATTAGAGAGAATTCTCTTCATACTGAATCTTTACCTCTTTTTTCCTGCCACTAGGATAATTTTGTGCTTTACACATGGGCAATACTGGAAATACCAAACATTATCTGCAGCAGACCTTCCAGAAGCTGTCAAGGAATATGTCAAAATACTCAGAAGTCCTTTACTTCTGGACTTCTGGTTCTGCCAACTACTTCTGCATTCAGCTATGACTCGGCAGCAAGCGTTGCACAAGTCTGCCTGGAAGACGGGGCCACGCAGGAAGATAGGGGATTAAGAAAGCTTGCCAAAAACTGCAAGAATTTGAGGAATTTCCAAAAACATTTGGTGAGGGGAAAAGGGGGATCTACTCCTGTTCCCCATCAAGGGTGCAGTTCTGAGTAGTGGTGTACTCTTTCCCACCTATTCATGTTTCCTTTAATTATTGACAAACTAACAGAACTTTGTAATATTTTAAAAAAATGGGAAAAAAAAATAATCAGGTTTGTATTACTTATTGATGTGAATTTTTTTAAACCATATTTTCACAGTTGGCTTACCTATGCCAATGAATGCTATTATCCACACTGTGACAATACAAATTACTTTCATTCTGAAATCCATTTTGCATGTTTATAACCTTTGTTAAAAATATTTATTCACAATACTAAGAACAGCCATTCACATTTTCTTCTGAAGGCCGATGGGAAGTACTGAAATAGCCAGTCCAAGCCAGTAAGTCATCAAGAGAATTGTGGAGTTTAAGCAAAGAAAACTCTTATTCAGAGTTTTTGGAGGATGCACAGGAATTGGACGGCTCATCTCAGAGAAGGGCACGGCTGAACCTATTGTAGACTGCACCGTTCTTGAGAAAACCTGACAAAGTACCACCAGCACGGGGAGCCTGCTGGCCTCGCTACTTGGAAACGTATTCCTATAGTTCATACAAAAGCTAACAAATAGCTGCTATAATCAATGGGTAATTTAGATGTGTGATTTGAAGAGGGGCATAAAATGGTGGAAAACGATGCACAATATTTTAATAAGTTAACCTGGACAACATTACTAAACCAACATTTTCTAGCCAGCCACTATATCTGTCATTTCTATTGCATTTCCCAGCAAACATTAATGTAATTACTTCTTGCTAGTCTGATTCCACACACTAGTAAAACATATGTGATCATGCTGGAAAAGGTGTGTAACAGTTTATGCCCGTTTGCCCAAACCACGGTAACTTTTTGGACATACTGGCTGGTTCCAGGCAGCGCAGTAGGGTTGAGGAACTTGCTAAGTTCCCACAAGCTTCATGAAAATAGCATCCTGGGAGAGAAGAGATACTTTATCAGCATCCCTGCTGAGGGAGAGACTACATCCTGAGGACATATCTTTTATTAGACACCAGAGAACGCTATTTGAAATGCCACAGTTGTAAGAAAAGCTTTAGCTGGCACTGGTGCCTTCTTAGATGTAAGGTAACAGCATAAGGAAACGCATTAAGAAACCAGGCTACAATAATCTAATGTTCCTGTTCCTTGGCATTCAGTCCATCTTTAGGACAAGTTGGCCCATTTTTCCAGAGGTTTTTACTACTCAGGACTGCCAGGAATCTTGAGTTGAGTCCAACTATGCGAAGTTGGATAAATGATGCTCCTAGTCACAAAATCATTTCTTACTGAAATTTTACTTGATCATTTTGTGTGCAACATGATTGAGAAGACAGCTACATAAAGGATCCGAATTTTAATATCTTTGCTCAATTTTGAAGCATTCTTTCCTTTTATATTAGTGCAACATTAGGCAGCAATTGAAGGAAAATACCCACCTCACTGGTACTTGAATGAAGACACAGCATTTTTTATCACAAAATGGAGTCTGATATGGCCCATTAAATTAATCTTTCTGTTTACTTGCTGGCCATTAGTAAAACAAAACTTCCAGCTTGGTTCTGCCCATCAGCAACATGCATTTAAAAAGTATATTTCTTTCATGCAAGCAGACAGTCAGGTCCTGCAGCAGAGTGACCGCTCTGTCCACAGCTTGATCAATATCCTTTTATTAAGTTTGCTTTATTCTGGATTGTAGCCTCTACAGTTTGACAGTGTGGCAACACATCAAGAAAGTTAGTCTTGCTTACAAGATAGTAACAGAATTTGAGCTTTTTAACGTTTTATCCATATCTCCATGTTTCAGCCACAAGTCTCCCATCCTCACTGAAGTTGGAAACAAACTGAAGAAGAAACAAACAGTTTCTAGGTTTAACCTATGATCTAAGCTCTGTTAAACTACAGATTCTTCTTGATTGCCTTCAGTCTCATCACCTGTCTTTCATAATTTCATCTACCAAAGGAAATAATGATTTTGTGACAAAGCCATCATTCCTTCTCTTACCCAAGAATGCTGCAGACCATGGTCTGTCAGCCTGCTGTTCAAGCACCATCATACGGGTCATATCACAGTCAGAAGAAGCACCATATTATGGCCATCAGAAAAAAATCCCCCCAAAATTGCATTACTTGATAGTACCAGCCTCACACTGATCCTCACAGCTTGGAGCTGTACACTCAACTCATCACAAGGCACAAGTCCCACAGAGGTGCTGCATGTCCCACCAGCACCATGAAAATACAGCACTCACTATTTGCCAGCTATTTGCTAGCTCTTTCAGCCTCTCCTTCAGCACCAGGCAAGCCCCAGGGTTTTAAAAAATGCATTTGGGCAAGCTGTATAGTTATACTTTTGAGTAATAAATCAGAAACAAAATGTTACAACTAAAATGAATACGAAACAGCACTATACTTAATAAATTAATTCCTGTCTAGTTGCTTACTGTTTCTCAGCCAGGACACCAAAAAGAGATCAACCATGAGGATACATCACGAAATCCATTTATTTACTCTGAACACTTACTTTCTACTTGCAGTCTTTATCAGCTTTGAGGAAAAATGCCCTAATTTTGAGTAGTAACTGTCCTATAGGTAAGCCCTCACTTCTAGGTCTAAGGCTAGCCAGAGGGCTGGTGATCCAGCTCCCTGTATGGAGCCACCACATTGAAAATCTTTCTTCTGTTGTTCTGCTTCCTTTACAACAAATCTAGATTCTTACTTTTTATCCAAAGCCAATGCAGCTTTGATGACTCCTATCTCACTCCCCTATTACCTTCTGGAGCTGGAGGCCATGGCCATGAATGTAAATTCCTTGGAAGACTCTCTCTAAATGACCGCTTTTGATATTTAATGATGCTTCTCTCTGCCCACCAGTTATTTCTCCCTCAGGTTAGCACTTAATCCAACAAGGCTATTCCTGTGCCCTGTTGATTAAAAGTCACTTTTTCCTGTTCTGCTCAACTGCTATTTCCTGCCCATGCTGAACTCCTCCTTGACACAAAGCTACAGCTGGCCTCCATTTAACATTACAAAAGCCACCTCATTATAAAGACATTCTCTGAAGCTCATAATATAACACTAGCTTCCATACAGACCTGTAAGAAGCATTTTTACGTTAATAGACTGAGAATAAACTATTTTATCTAGATGTGTACATCAAAGGAAGTATCTCCTTGTCATTTCTCCAACAGGGAGCCCCTGTCTTACAGAGTACTCTTGTGTCCACAGAAATTTGAGGTGGGTGTCAGCTGGAGCACGTTGCCCATAGCTTCACAGCTCCCGTAGTCCTGCTGGGACTCTCTGCCAGTGTTACTCCACGGACCTCCACAGAGCAGCCCAGACTAACAACTGTGCCATGGTGGCTTCAAATCTTAGCAGCCTCCCTCTATTGGGAGAGCTCCAAGGAGGACAGCTTGCTTCTTTTATCAATCCACAGTATAACTAATCTTTACCACAGAAGCATAGCCACATTTAATTAATCCTCTAAGATGTATAATAACACACACAAAAAAATGAAGGTTAAGTTCAAACCTAAGCCGGAAGGATGAAGTACACTTCTAGTTTTAATGTGCTCAGTAGTCTGCTTTCCCTCAGTCCAGCAATGCACCGTGTCTGAGCCAAAGTCCCAAATCAGCAGATGGCTTAACCAATTCTAAAATGAGTTCCCTGCTAACCCCAATGGCAGATGGCAACACCACAGAGATACAAGAAAGATGAAGTTGTTCCAGCCTGCAGCAGGAAGCCAAAGCAAAGCATCAATCTCATGAACCAGAAACTCTAGAACTTTGTATTCCTTCTCCTGGCAGAAGCCTGATAAAGCTATTTGAAAAGCATGCAAATGCAAAATTGGAAGCCAATTTCATAGGGATCATTAAGAATATCAGAAAAATCAGAAAGTTTTCCTGCACTGTAAATATTTCTTCCTCAATACTTGTAGGTATAGAGTGGCAGAAAGGTAACAAAACACAGGAATCAAAGTGGCCTTCAGGCAGTAAGGTACCTATCACCCACCAATTTTATATAATGAATTTGCATGAAAACGGGGACTAATGAATAACAAGTAATATGGTACATCCAATGGAGAGAAAGCAAGCAGGAGTTTTCTCTCTATTATTCAGCAGCTGCCAGGAGCTGGTTCACAAAGCATGATGGACTGGATCTTTTCTGACATCATTAAAATTAAAAAGGAAATGGTTTTCTATTATTAATTATAGAAGCGTATCTCTTGTTCTCAGAGCTCTCAGAAATGGTGCAACAGCACCTGGTCACAGTACACTGTAGACATATAAACCTCAGCAGACAAGAAGATGCTTGGAAGAGTTTGCCTCAGACTCAACAAAATGTCAAGTTTACTTTCCATCTGCCAGAGCAAACCCATTTTATTGGAAGCCAGTACAGAAATAGCACCAAAGACCTGCCAGCCTTAATGTGACACACACATAGACACACAAAAGTCCACCCTTGCTCCACATCTTCTCACTTTTTAACTCTCACTCTGAAATCACTTGAAGAGGTTGCAACCCAGCTACCGCTTCTATGGAGTGGCAAAATCCCCAAGACCAGTGAAGCTAAAGCCAGGGCAAACGAAGGCAGAACCAGGTCCTGTCACACATGCACAGACTTTATTTGGTAACATGTAGATATTATAAAGATGACAACGGAAAAGGAAACAACTTTCAGGTTAAGAGAGAAAATGTTTGCTTCGTAACTTCATTAACCTGCAGTTAATAGCATCGGATTTCCTTTCATATTTATAAATAAACAATGCTCACCTGTCTTCCTGGGTTAACAATTCCACAAGAACGACAACATCATAGCACACAGGCTTGTAAAATTAACTTACTGTTATGTTTGTGTTAATGCTGGCCCCCTTGGTCCTTTCTACTCTTATTCTGCTGCAAACCACAAGTCCCCAAGGACATGGGACTTCTGACCCACCTCCCCAGAGAAGCCTCCCATCTCACCCCCAGGAACGACACAGACTCTCCAATTGCCTCAACTCCAACAGACTCTTATTCCCAACACTTCTGACACAAGAGGCAAATCCAGCCACCAGGCTATTCAGTAGTCCCAAGAGCCTTCCCAGTTCAAACACATTCACCAGCACTTTTCCAAATCTAGCAGCACAAATGGGGCACAGACTGGGAAATTTCTATTCTGAGACTTCTAAAATTCCATCTAGACCATTGGCTTCATTAAAACAAAACAAAAAAAACCCCTCCTCAACAGAAATTGTATTAACATGTCTCTGTATAGTAAGTAAATTATAAACCAAGTTTGAAGACTTGAGTTTTTGGCAAACTCTCCCCAAGTACTGTCATTGCTTCATAGTTTCCAGGAAGTTTCTGGATTTTATATCCAAAAGTTGTAATTCTATAATATCTTGAATGCAATCCTATAATATGATAACAACACAGAAAAGTTTTTTTTATAGTGTTATCATATCATAGAATTCCATTCACTATATTACAGAATTATAAAGCTACATGAATGGCCCATGGCAGAAGCTCACAGTGAAATCCTACTCCCACTCACATCAACCTTCCAGAACATCAGTTGCAGAAAACGTAATGAAAAGCCTAAAACCCAGAAGCAATGTTTTGAAAGCCCAAAAAAGTCAGAAACATGTGAAAAAGCAAAGCACTCTCTATTAGCAGCATGAGAGCCTTGCCAACCTGCTGACCCCAAACACCTCTAGGTCAAGTTTGGAGGTTCTTGATAAGGTTAAAAATGCACAGAAGTTCATAGGTATCTGCATGGTCACTCCAGGACGAACACTCCAGAGACTGTCAATGTGACTCACCTACTAACGATTCTTACCTA
The DNA here is from genome assembly GCA_026413425.1 of Tringa solitaria. Classification (NCBI taxonomy): domain Eukaryota; kingdom Metazoa; phylum Chordata; class Aves; order Charadriiformes; family Scolopacidae; genus Tringa; species Tringa solitaria. The sequence goes on from JAOXJM010000012.1 coordinate 17,771,253, forward strand.
TCTCTCAGTAGGAAGATGTTTCCTTTACTTATCTACAGACTTCTTCTTTGCTTGTCTTGCAAATGATGCATCTTCTTTTTCTTATCTATGGACTTCTTGGGGGTGAGGGACTTTCTTTTTTGATCCCACTTGCAAATTCTCAAAGCATCTCAAGATTAGGCATTTCGTACAACTTTGTGTCATGAGAAGTATTTTGGTAAACTAGCATAAACACCAGAATATTTAGTCTGTATCATGCCCATAAGGAAATCCAGAGAAAAGAAGAAAGAAAAAGAAAAAAGAAAACAAGAAAAGATCCTTTCTCTAAAAAGTAATGACTTGCTTGCTCTAATATAAATACTACTAGAGTATTCCTGTGGCATAGAGAAGGTTACCTGACAAGCTACATTGTATTTAGATTTTGCCATAACTCTTCGATGTCCTTATTAGGTTGTTTGAAACTTAATGGTATGCTGCTTATAATTAACCTGACCTGTAAAAAAAACCCTGTTAATATTGGCGGTGATGCTGATACTAGCGGAGCAAGTTATTGACACTGAAGTTAATTATATTCAAACTAAAGTAAATTTGGGAAACCTATTTGCATGCACTCAGCATTTGGCTACCTTTCAAATTGCAATCTACCGTAAATGCAGATCTTCATTTCCCCAATGAACTTTTATGGGCTTCTGTTACAACGATTAGCAGTTTTGTGAAGGAAAAGTTCCCTGGGTAGGGACCAAACGTACAGAAGCGAGCGGGCAATTCAACACCTCCACCTCCAGAAAGCATCCCTCCACCAGCAGCCAGGTAAATGCTGTCACCCTTCATCCACCCCCAGCTGTCACTGGTGAGGGAGGGGAAGGACCAGCATAGGGAGGGGAAGGACCAGCGTCCATCTTCTGCACCCACCATGCTTTTTCTCATTACGGCTTCCACAGCTGCAAGCCAGATGAATGAACACAGAAGCCCTACTTCCAATGGCACTCCTCAGCACCTTACAAAATTTTACCCAGGTATTCCTAGAAACTATTAGTATCCTGAAAACTGTCTCCCTGCCTAGAGATACATTACAGGATCCTCAGCCACATCTCATAACTAACTCCTATTATTAGACTCCAAAATAAATATAGAGTGGAAAAAAAAAAAAAGCGACATCTCATCTTGCACTAATCTCTTAGTAATAAAAGTAAATCCCACTGCTAATTTGGAATAATAAATATGAATTATGTGCATTTACATATATATCCATTATAGAAAGTTAACATTAAAAAAGAATACATAAAAGTTAATATTAAAAAAGAATACATAACTCACACTTAGCCACCGAAGAAATATGTTTGCATTTATTCCTGCACTAAAAATAACAGAAATAACAACTAGAGTGGATATTTAACATCACCATCAGTTAGGTATGGCTAAAGCAACAACGTGTCTCTGAACTACAAGGAATTTAAAATACTCTACAGTAGAAGTTATCATATCTATTAATTACATTAGTACTGACACATTTTTTACAGAATTTCACTTTGATTTTAGTAACATCTCCACACTGCAACGTACTACAGCAGCCATTTTGCAACATATGTCCTCACTGAATCACATCTTAGGACATGTAGACTAGCTATTTTTCAATTAACATCTCTAGGTTACAAATCAGCAAATTCAAAATTGTTGTTCTAATCAGTAACTGCTGACTTTTCTCAGTCAGTACCCTCATGGATGACTTCTTACACTCAAGTCAGAATTTGGATTAAAGGATGTTCTGGCAATGAGAAACTTCTAACTGTAAGACAGATACAGAACAATATCAAGCAAAATTCCAACAAAAGGTAGATACCATCTACTATAAACATGTAATCTGGGGTGGCGAAGACTGATAGAAGTCTGTAGGCAGAAGGCAGCCCACTAGAGAAGCGGACAGGAGCTGAAGCTGAGCCGTGCACCACTGTGGTGTCCTTGCCTTTCTGCACCAAGTTGAACAGAGCTTATATGTGCCCTCAAAAAAAAATCACATCCCTTGAACTAGCATTTTTATGGAAACCTCTCCCCATCAGAAAACTGTAGCTAAGCTCCTCTTATTCTAATTCCTCTCACATCAAAATTAACAATATAGAGGGAGCAGGGGAAAATTCAGTGTATCTTTTTATCCCAAGGACCCCATCCAGTATCTTCCTCCTCATACTCCTTCCCCAACCTTGTAATCTCTAAATCTTCCAGACAAAGCCATTTATCCTTACAGGCAATTGTGCTGCTGAACCTCAAACTACAGCTGAGG
>JAOXJM010000012.1:17776943-17792411 GCA_026413425.1 Tringa solitaria
TGCTTTGGCAGGGGGTTGGACTAGATGATCTCCAGAGGTCCCTTCCAATCCCATGGGATTCTGTGGTGCAGGAGGCATAACAGGTCCAGGTCTTTCCCCTGTGTTGAAGGGCCCATCTCGCATCCCCAGAGACTGCTCTAGCACTCAAAATTGTTCTGGGAGTGGTTTCTCTCAGACTCTGCCTGAACCCTGCAAATACTGATCTTTGGGCATTTTAGTTCAAGTCTCTGAATGTGCATTAGAAAAACCTCTGAGATGCACCCTTTAGCTACCAGGCTACTGATCCATTCACACCTCCTCAGTGCTTCCACGCCTCATGCCAGCACTTCATTTTAGTGATTTATCAAGTGACACTCATGGGGTAGAGTTGAAGTGTAAAATTTACTTCCTATTTCCTCACACCAAAACACCTCCCTTAACATTTTTTTCACACACTTCTCTCCTGTTCAAGGTGCCCTCTAGGTTTTCACACGTTTCACTAGAGCACTGAAACATTTTATAGCACTCACGAGAGCTCCGGATGGCAGAGACACATGATCCCTGCCCGAGGAACTCACATCCCAGAGAAGCAGGCAAGGGCCAGGCAGTTTGGTGTCGCAGGTACTGACCTCTGGGAGATGCTCTTCCTGGGCCTTCCCACTTGCTGCTGGCTCCTCTCCTACCTGTCCTCCACAGCCCTTGCCTTCCAGGAGGCATCTTTACAGCCCTGAGCTGCACCGGCAGGAATTGTTCTGCTGTTCTTGTTTGTTTGTTTGTTTCCCAAATTTCTTTTAGTGTCTTTTTCTACTTCTTGCTTTTCTCCCCTTCTCCATTCCTTCGTTAGCTTGGTTTGATATGACTAAAATACCTATTATCACTTTTGATATGAAGGACAAACCCAACCACACTGTAACACAGAACACATGAAATGCTTAGGAATTAAGAAGTCATCAAGCAGGCCTATGTGAGTTAACTATTTTTTCAGAGAAATCTACGCAATCAAAAACGGGTACCAACTCAGAAGCACCTTGAGGTTGGCTGGACAAGTTGGGCATCCTCAGGACGAACCAGCTCCCTGCAACTCGGTACCACTTCTGTCAGCTTCCCGAGGCAATTCCTCTCAAGCATTTTTCAGTGCTTTCTGTGTCTGCAGAGCAGTTGCTAATGGAAAGCTGGCAATCTCCAGGAGGATTAGAAACAAGGCATGCAACCTGGTAGAGCACCATCACATTAAGAGCTCCCAAGAGCTCTATGGGAAGCACTTCTCCCAGCTGGGACCCGTGAGAACCAGTGCTGCAAATAGCATCACGTGCAGAAGTAACGAAACTACACCTGGGGACAGAATTTGGGAACGTTTCCACCCTCTTTGCCCATTCTTTGCCTGCAGCTGCCTTAAATACATGTGAAATTGCTCCATGTGATCCAACATCCTCAGTTTCTACATTGGATTTCAGAATAACAGAACGAGCTGAGCTTGTGATTTTTCTGGTATAGTTGTTGCCTCTGTATTAAATAGGTTATACTGAATGCTGAGGGAGAATGAAGAAAGAAGATTTCTTCTTTTTAAGTGTCAGCACAGGATTAGCCTACTAGGAGATGAATGCCTAGGAACCTCTCACTGGGCAGCCTGGATTCAGGCACTCTCAAGCTGTAGACGCCCTGGGAGAGAACAGGCTTTTATTTGCAGATACACTTGATCCTAGCTTACACTCGTAATTATTTGTCACTGCTCATCTCCATAGAAATGAAAGGATTTACATCTATTTAAATAACTGGTTTAGAATAATAGGTAAGGATTTGACAAATTTTCAAACTATCTCACAAAGACAATTAAAAGCGTTCAGTCTGCGTTATCTAAAAAGCTGCTAGGGCAGAGAAGCAAAGAAACCAGTATTATTCCCCCTCCTTTTACTAATGCATTTTTATGTTCTGCATACTTATATTTTTAGCTATACACTTTTAAAATTGATACATGGAGAGCTGCAAGCACCATCTGAATGTTACATCTAGGATTACTGTGCCATTTCTCAGGAGTCACAGGGAAGATTTTTAATACATACTTTTTTCTGTAGCGTTGCTCTCCTTCCCTAAGATTTTCAACCTTCTGCTGCAGCATTTGAAAACAGAACTGACCAAGAAAGCCCAACAATTAATAGCAGAAGCAGTAACTGCAACAAGAAGTTGGTATAATAGATTTAAAATAGGCTAGTGCTCCAATGCCTCTGCCTTCCACAGTCAGTAGTCATAAATCCTAGCTCATTCTTTGAAATCAGAAGCAGGTTGCTGATGCAGACAGCTCCAGTTTCACCTGGGAGCTAACGAGGTGAAGTCATTGCATAGGAGAGAAAAAAACCATACAGCCAGCTGACTATGCTCCATTTAACTCATCGGCTCCCCAGTGGGAAGCATCGACAGCAGGGGTGCAGCCGACAGGTGAAAAGCTGCTTTCTGTAACACTTTACTACCCATTTGGGTGCTGTCGGAAGAGCAAATAGTTAAAAGGCCACAGAGGAACAGAGCCCTATCAAAGCAATCTGCAGAGATATCCTTTGTGGCTAGGAGGCAAGGACTCAGCAAGCTCCTGGGCTGGTGCAAGGCTTTGTTCCTTGAATTGGGTTAGAAATTAGTTTTCTCAAAAATCCCTGCCCAGACTGTGCAGTGCTTTGTTGTATTGACAGAATATAAAGTCCTTGCTTTTAGACCTTGGAGTATATAAAGGGTGGGTGACAATAGGATTTAACATCTCTCTTCCTACTCTGTATTTCTTTGTTACCACCTAAAAAAAAGTCTACAGGCAGTAGTCTGGTTTCTTAATAGGTGTACCTCGTGTTTCACTGTGAGCTCTACTTATCTCACATGGCTGGGCCACTTAGAACATCTCCTGTGCTTGTGCAAGTTCTCCTGTCTGAAGCAGATTAAGTCACCCCACATCTTTCACCTCGTGGAGGGCTTTGACTCCTTTCTCTTCACAAAACATGCAAGACCATAACATACTTGTTACCTCCACCCAGTCACATTGGCTCAAAATCTTCTGCGTGAGATGACCTGACAGTCACACAACACAGTCGTGAGTGCATCCTGATATTCACAGAACACAGTTGTGAATGCATCTTTTCCATGGGGAACCAGGCTAAAATTGCAATAGAAATATATCCAGCAGTAACACAGTTTCCCCCCACTCCCACCACATAGATTCAGTGCTCACTAACTGCAAGATTTGCAAAACCGTCCTTAATTAACCTGGATTAAGCCTCCAAAACACTTCAAAGGAGACTCCCTGTTTAGCAACATTGGGACTCTGGAGTGCACCCACAAATTTGCCAAAATCTGATTCTCTCAGGGCAGGACTGAACACCATTAGAGAGCGCTCAATTTCAGCACTTTTCTGTTGTCATTAAACTTGCACATCTCTACAGACACAACTGCAGGACCCAGATAGAGGGATGACTGTCGAAATACAGGAGTTATTTCTAATATAGTCAAGACTTTACTACTTAAAATTAGAAATCATCAGAAAAATTGGTACGTGTCTTAGAATCATTTATCTCCACCATAGCTTCTACCTGCAGCAGCAGACAGGTTAATCTTGCTGTAGCTATTCAAAAGAATGCTTCTTCATCCAGTACCAGTGTTTGGGTTGAGTAGAACAGATAAAAATGATGACATTAGCATGTGAATAGCCTCTACCAGTTGAATGAAGAAGATGGGCTCCTACTGATTGCTGGCGAGAAGACAGAGAACTGCCCAACATGTCACGCTTTCTGAGCAAGGGGAGAATACAGCAAATTTCAACCTTCTGCTTCTCAGCCAGCCACAAGGCAGCCAGCAGCACCAGGCCACCGCTGACCCTGAGCAGCTAACTGGCAGCTGCTTTCTTTCACAGCACTCCAAGGCGCTCGTGGCCACCACTGCTGCCATGACTCGTCCTTCCCAGTATGGGTCCTGTCCTGTTCAACAGAGCATCTAAGCAAAGATAACGATATAATCCTAACTGTTTATTGATCAATAATTAACTTGATTCTCATCAGCAGAAACGAGCTTCCTGAGCAAAATTTACCCAGTGGCCTCACCATCAGATATTCTATCCTTCCCTCCTAGAAAAAGCATTAATAATTGCCATAAGCAAGAGAATTGAATTTTCTTCATGAACCTTTCCGAACAGGGGGGGTCACTTGTCTGCAGCCTTAAGGAATCTGCCCCAAAATAGAAAAGTCCAAAGATTATACAAAGTTACTTGAACAATTCGGTGAGCACCACTGACCTACACCCAGCCAGAAAACACAGCAGCATTTGATCCATCTTCTGCCAGGTTTACAGCCTTGATAGCAAGCTGGGCAGCCTTGACCTGCATCTCTTCAATTTGAGAATCACTGGAAATTTCTCACAGCTGGGGGGCAGCTGCACCTTGTTGAGACAGACATCATTAATCAGAGTGTCCTCAATCTTAAGGAAGGCTGCAGTTGCAACTTTACAGATACTAACACGAGGATAGACTGCTTAAGAAAAAAAATGTACTTTCTAATCTTGTTTTCCGGTTGTATTCAAGACATTCTAATTTGCCATGTTTAAAAGCAAACGTAGGAAGAAACCTATATTCTTTCCCCGCATACCAGGAATATGTCTTTTATGTCTTCCCTTTGCTGTCTCCTAAGCAGTGCGACAATGGTTGGAAAAGATTTCTAGGAGAAAGGAGAGTCAGAGTCTAGGACACAGACAACATCTATTTTGTTTTCTCCCTTACCAAGCCTCCAGAGTTTTAATAATTATTAGATGCCCTCTCTAAGAAAGAGTTTCAGTGTCAGAACAGAAACATATAAACAGCAAGAAAATGAAGGAACAGAAGTGTCAATTCACTAAGGTCATTTTTACACTTTAAAAAAAAAAAAATCAAGTTCAAGGTTGAGTAAACCACTATTGGGTTTTTCCATTATGGTTACTGACAGATAAAAATGTCTTCGATTTGTCTGCTACTACTTTCTACAGTGAAGATATGGGTGCATATTTGCATTTGTGCATTACCTTCTGTTTGAATTTAAGATTTGCTTTTCGGTGTGTTAGGAAATTCTGCTAACATTCTACTAATATATTTAATTAGCAGATACATATTTACACTTTCAGCTAAATTAAGGACAGGGCTTTCTGTCTGGGAATTACACGATTTTTCATTGCTGATACTTTTCTCAAAATGACTTTCCTTAAAAAGACTTTAAATGTTGTATTCCTTCTTCATTTGTAGTTGTTCAGTTCAAAAAAGCACTTATTTAGAAACTAATGAAGTGTTTACATTAGGATCATTGTACTGGTTTCATAAATAAGAAATCATGCTTTATTTAACTATCTAGCAATATAAATAGCTGTCATTCCAAATATGCATTATCTTTATCATTCCTAAGAATGGCTTTAAAATGTTAAATGCACATTTTGATATCTTTTCATTGTACTTTGCACATAATACTCTGGAATGATTAGCAGTTTCAATGAATCTTCCCTCATCCAAACCGCTTATTAAATTAGTTTTTCTGGTTTAAAATGTTGGTTTTCTCCCACATATTATCAGCCAAGCAGTTTGCCAACAGAAATAATGGTGCACACAATGAAAACTGAATTACAAATGCCTAATGGCTAGATATTTGTGACATAAATAAGGGTACAGAACACATGTGACAACACGTTCTAAGAAAACCAAAAGAGATGTATTGAATTTGGAATATTAAATTGTGGAAAAGAGCTAAGGCAAACCAAGAATTAGCCACCAAAATATTTTGTGAATGTCTCTGAAAAAAAAACATAGCTAATAAGTCAATTTCTAAAACCAACCTGTGCGTTTTTTGTTTTCCAGTCCTAACTAGTATAGATGAAATAAAAGAAAGAAAGAAAAATACCAAAGTTGTGCAATAAAGAATTTAGGTCAAATACAGGCAAAGTTAGTGGAAAAATTCCTCTTGCCTTATTATGATGTTTATACCAAGCTTTAATTAAATATCAACATGAAGATATTACATAGATTTCTGAAGAAACACAGTCCATAGCATTCTAACTGCATTTTCTTTTCGCTTTAGTAGATAACTTAGTTGCACGGCAGCTTTGTTGTTTGTTGCTTACTCCTTCCCCATCTCATCACTCCTTTACACCAGTATGCTAAGGTTACTCAGGTAGCGGTTGTCTTCTCTTTTTTTTTTTTTTTTTTTTTTCCTTCCCTCCGAAGATTAATTCATATTCATATACTACGACAAAACTTACCCAGACAATATGGGAATAATTTCAACCTGGCACAGGGTCACTTCTGTCATTATTGGCTACTCATTCCCATTAGAAGCTGTTACCCATCCTATTATTCAATATAGAAATGAAATCCTGTATTATCTATTTCCTGCACCACAGGGAATGATGAGCAGTTTGTGACAGCAACGGGACAACCACCACTCCTAGAAGGTTTGCAGAGGCAGCTCCTCTGCTCGTTCAACAGATGGTGCAAGTCATCTCACTCATAGACATACCACACATAATTCTACCCAATATATTATTAGGCTGTAGTAGTATGTATATAAACCATTCTGTATTTGGCAGCAAAGACTCCATTGAAAAGAGATCAGCATTTACAACTCCAATAACAGTAATAAATAATAAAAGAATTTATTTTTTTTTAAAGTTTCCCTGGTAGAAATATGCAAGTGTTCAGCAGGGTGAAACTAGGCAATGACATTACTTCCCAGCAAATAACCGATCCTGGAGCACGGAAAAATTATTTACTTTCTGCAGGAAAAAAAGAAACCTGATTTTCTCTCTAGAGAACAGCCAAACAACCTTTACCCACAGCAATTCGGGCAAACAGGCTGTAGTGAGAGATCCAAGTCCATCCACTTCTGTGGACTTTTGGTCAGTATTATGAGAGAACCAACTCTCTCCTAGAGCCAGCTCTGTCCCAGTGCCATTTCCAGCTAAACCACCTGGCTTTCTTTTCATTTATTTTTGAATGTAGCAATGGACTTTCTAGGATGACTTACCTGACCTTGTCTTCTACCTTCACCCCATGACCCTGAAATGCGTATTTCTGTGACCCTTGCAGCACTGTTTTATCTGACACCAGAAGCAAGGAGAGGAACTTAGGATGGCCCAGCAAACACTGAGACAAAGAAAAGAATCACAGGATACTATCTGTAATTGTAAAATCCAAGGTTGTCGCCCCTTCTTCATTCAGGACACAGGCTAGATCTGGACTTGGGACAAATCCTGGTGGCAGTAGCTGAGCAGTGCTCTGAAAATGAGGCGAAGCATTACAGGACTTGCAAGATGATTTCATGATTTAGATAACTACATACTTCCCTGAAGGACGTGTTTCTATCCCTGCCCAGGCTGCAAAGGGTATGCATAGTCAAAGTGGCAGACTCGAGCTCACCCTGCCCTTTCTCCAAGTCAACATGAGCTTAACCTGCTGGTGAGCTGATCCAAGACCGTGTTCATCCACAGCACAAAGCCCACGCTGATATGGCCTGTGCAGAAAGTCAAGCGATCGGCTGCACGTGAGGTGCCTGAAGTTAGTAAGAAGTATTTACTAAGAATGCGAGTTTTTCAACTGAGGTCCATTTGTTGGAACCCCATCATACCCAGGGGTAGACTGTGTCCTGTCTCAACAGCTGCCATGAGGAAGGTGTGCTGTTCAGGGCAGTTCTCCTGGGTTCTTCTGACAGCTATCCTAACATGTCAGGAAGCAAAAGTTTTCCACAAGGCTCCCTTTTTCTGCTCAAGGCTGGACACCGTGGATTTCGGTTAAACCAAAATCAAGAAGCAAAGCAGCAGAGATCGGGAGAAAGAAACAAGTGCCCAGCAGATGACATTGGTCTCACACGTTTTTGCTGCTGGGGAAGGAAGCCAGCTGAAGCAGCCTGATAACCACACGTGGCATGAACAACTTCCATGGTGAGCCAGATGGGAGCAGGAAGAAGAAAAGATGGCACAGAAACCAAGCCTATTAGTAAATGATGGAAAGTAATTCCAGTGAGAGCTGCCTTAACAGTGACTCTAAAACTCCTGTGTAAATAGTCCTCCAAAGGCCACCTCACAAGAAATCTGAAATAAATGCTGGAGTCAGAGTGCTCAGCAGCCTCACAGGCTGGAAGCATCCTGTGCACAAGCACCAGGGCTTAGAGACTCAGGGGCACTTGTTCACCCTCCCAGCCACACAGACCCTGACACCACTCATCTCCAGGCAAGTTCTGCTGCCTTCACCACATACCCACCTGGTCCCAGAGCACCCCCCATACATCATCTACCTCTTGCGTGGTGGCCACCTCTGTCCCTGGCTGCTGCCTTTGCCAACGGATAATAAATGCTGCTGTTCTTCCTATGTATTTGTATGCAGTAAGACTGCATGGCCCAGCAAACACAAGGTGTGTTGCACACTAAGTTTTACTTGCACAATTCTACATCTAAACTAGTATTCCCAACAGTGGTATATAGTTGAATTAACCTGTAAATATTCTAGGAGTTGAAACACTAAAAGGATGCGGACTGTGCTGTTTTATTTTTAAACAGGCAGCTACTGCATTTCATTTTAGCAAACGTTTCCCCTCATTCTTGTTAAATGGAAAAGCAGTTTTCGTAGGGGTTGACAGAAACCGAATAAAGGATGTTCTGTATCTTATGAATCCTATGTAATTCCCAGCTTTCACAAGCCTTCAGCATTAACAAAAAATGGGAAACACCCAGCCAACATTTCATATAGTTTAGCCAAAAAAAATGAGAAACGAGTGTTGGGGGTTAATATGCTCTGAATGACTCTAACAATAACCTTAGAATAAAGCTCTGAACAGAGTTTGATGATCAGATGGCATGAACCAAGGTGACAAGAAGTGCCCTCAGACACTGCGAGTCGTTGCTTTCCTCCCTCTTCCTATGATCTCTGACCCTGCTCTGCAGTGATCATACACTGCAGCTTTTCTTTTATCTAAAAAAATCCTGGAGAAGGTTACAGTAGGTGAAGTGATAATACCGTAGATATAGCCTACTTCTTTTGTGTGGCAGTTCTCTGAAATACTCATAAAATATGCATGTTCTAAGCTTCTTCATGGCACTGACTATTGTGCTAGTTAGCTTGATGAAAGCAGAGCTATAGCAAATTTAAAGGGACACCACCCAACTGGTTTGAGGTCTTAAAAATGGTTTGACTCAAATTCTGCATATTTGTTTGGAGGTGTTGGATGCTAAACAAGTCTAATAACTATAAAAATGCATGTCACAACAAATATTCTAAACTTTAATTCAGAATAATTTGAATTCTTTCAAATTATCTTCCATGAGGTTATGAAGCCCCTTCTAAACATGACAGTGCCAAAATAAGACCATAGGAGAAAGAACTCTGCAAACTCTGTAATATAATCAAAATGATGTAATTTTTAAAAATTACTTTAAAAGTTTCTCTATTTTTGAACAAACATCCACTTTTTGCAAAAACATCCACTATTGCTATCTTCTGAAAAGATGTCTCTAAAGTAAAGATAATACCAGAAGGAAGTTCAAGCATCTTGGTTAAGTCTGAAAACTTTCCAGTCTCAGTGACAAACCTTCAGGTAATTCCAGCCTTCAGCTCTGAGCACCCATTACCTCAGTCCACTCAGAAAGGCTTCCCAAAATGGCAGGTGGACTTCAGCCTTAACTCTTCTTCCATTACTAACTACCCTTGATGATCCACCCACCCATCCCCTGCAGAAGAAGTGCAGAACTTGAGCCATACAACACTGAAGGCCCTAAGCCCATGGGCAGAGTCCCTTAACAAGAGCTATCCCAGCTTTTGCACTCTTCAAACAGATGCAGGCATCTGAGGAAGGTGCAGAAGCCAAGTACTCCTGACCTTGCTGTCCCCATACTTGTGTGCAGCCTGGCAGGCACGTGGGTACCCTGCAGCAGGCACTCCCTGCAGTTGCTTAATTCAGCATCTGCCCCTCTCCCCCATTTTTGGGGGAGCGCAGTTGCACAGGACATGGAAAGACATAGGTTTAGGTCCCTCTTGCCTGAACAAGGTTCAAACCCACACCCTGTAAACCCCAAGAAACTAACGACCAGACCAGACTCTGGACTCCTGTGCATGTGAAAGGACAAAGGGCAGGAGGAGGTGGGGAGTGCTCCTCAACCATGTAACCAAAACATTATCAAACAGACTTAAGATTCCTTGTAAAAGACAAAGAAACTATGTGTGCAGCAGGAAGAAGGCAAGTCTCCTCCATATCTATTATGGTCTCTGACCAGTTGGCTACACAACACTGCTTTCCCCAACCCTTTTCTCCTGTATGATTCCTCTTGAATCCTTGGTTACACAGTGGCATCAAGTTAACAAGAAGAGAGACGAGTGTCCCAGCTAAGAAGAGCACCGGTGGCGTGTTACACCTCTGAGCTGAGTGGTTTTGTATTCACTCAGAAAGAAGAATATTGGAATCTGGTCTCCTTTATCCCGGGTGAGAGCTTTAATCACTGAACCATTGCAGAATGAGGGCACCAGCAGCAGCTCTTCCTTTGGCTGTATTTTAAATCAGAAGAGTGAGGCATGGTGAGTTCCATAGGAAAAAATAAAAAAGGCTGCCTATAATTAAGGGGGGGCTCAGCAGCATGTAAAGAAACCTCTCTGCTGCCTTCAGAGGCTTGCCAGAAGTCATACAACGGGTCAGCAGCAGAGCAGGGAACTGAATCTAAATCTGTATCCTAACCCAGTGCCCTTTCTCCTGCGTCTTCTGAGCTCTCAGATTCCAGCTGCCCAAGATTCCCCAGCTTTACATGAGTTTGCCTTGCAGGGTGCTGAAGCCCTTCAGCACATTTCCTCTTGGAAAAATCTAAGACGACATACACACGCTATTCCTCCCCTGCTGGTTTTATGTCTAGGTGCCATTCCCCTACTTTGAAGAAGAGGACAAAGTAGAGAAAAAGCCAAATGGGGGAAGATTCAGAGAGACAACCTGCCCAGCCTCTGGGGAGGCTTCTCAGCGCGCATCTTTAAGGTCAAATGATCAAAGCAAAACCATTTTTTGCTGTTACCGCTCTTCCCTGGGTCCTTTGAAGAAAAGAAATAACAGCTCACAAAAAGTATTTACTCTTGCAGTTTACATAGCACATGATCCAGAAGCTATCCAGCTTCTCTGATTTTTGCTACAGCTGTGGATACGCTTTCTACAGCTATTGGAGGGGGAAAGGCTTCTTATTTTCAGGTATCAGCTATTTCAGCCTCTTAAAGACTTCTCTCTCTCTCTCTTGCAGTTAACGGGAAGAGTCTCTCTTCAGCAGTCTCCCTAATTGCTGCCCATGGAACTTGGAAGTCAAAGGAGTAACATCTGCTAACGTCACCAGAATAATCTATACTTTATCACCATCACCTTCTTCCACATTCCCCTCTCCCCCAAAAGGATAAATCAAACTAACCATCACTTCCTTAAATATTTTCCCTCTCTTTTGTTACCCCTCTCTAATGTCTACTCATAACTGTGTGGCTCGGAACATTTCTCAGTGTACAGCAGATAACACACCGATAGACAGTAGGCCAGTCTTAATGCCAGAAAATTTGAAGTGACTCATCTTCATGAAAGCAAGCCATGTGAGTCACAGCCATGATGACTCAGAAGCCTGAGGAGAAGGCACCTTTCTGGGAGGAAGAAATGAAATTGTCCTACTTTTGCAAATATGTAACTTAGCGAGGAGCTTCCCGTAGGGGTGGATTTAAGGGTCAAGGAGTGAGGGGGAATTACATCATCAAAAAGTGAAGGGACAGTATGTACATTAATAGCACAAAAAACTTCCACCAGTTACATTGTGACTCACCATATTTTCATTATTAGACCACCTATTTAATAAATAAGATCCTTCTTTGTTATGGCAAATCCTGCCCTTGTTATGGCAAATTAAATTGTGAGGCTTTTTGTTGAAGAGCTTGATTGCCTGATTTCATTGACCATTCAATAATGATTTCATGAGTGACCACAGGGAAAATAAAACTTAGAAGATCTACAGTTCATTAAAGCTGTCAGTAGAAGTGGACAAATATGATACATTGAATAACAAATTGTAATGTTTCTAGATGTGAACGCGATAAGGCACTTATCCTGCTTCATGCTTCACTTGATGGTAGCAGAAATATCAGACTGGATCATCCGAAACAAACAGTATGAATGTATAAGTTTGCTTACCATAATTTGTATATAAAATATAAATTGTAACTCTGCTTATCAGAAATTGTGCAAAGATCTAAATTAGCAAGCACCCAAATGTGATAGGAGAAGTCATGCAAATTTCCATCTACAGACCACATATGGTCCAGGCTATGTGAACCATAAGGCCTAACAGTCTTTGTCTATAAAGGCTATAAGGGATTTCTTTCAGAGTCTTACAAAGATCTATAGAAGGGATGAAAATTCATTAAACAGAAAAATTCAGTGACTACAGAGACAGGTAAGTTAGAAAACTCTATCTAGTTATCTGGCTTGATACAACAAATTTCAGCTAACCTATCCACCCAGCACTGAAGCAGGTGCCTCAAAATGGTCTCTCATACCCAGGACCTCACTGCCAGGATGGATGGCTCTGTGCCAAAGCTGAGGGCACAATAAACCACATCGCACAGTTGTTCATCATTCATTTTGTTGCCTGATTAATGCACTCTGCTCCCTCGTGCTCTTTATCTATCTTCTCTTCCTTCCGTATGTCCTTAAACAACTCTCTGGGTAGCCTCTTCTGTGATCTCACCTTCAAAGTTTTTAGTTTCCTTTTCCAAACTCTGTGAAGATGGTCCCGTTCATATTTTTTTTACTGCTGCCAATAGGAGCTGCACTACTGTCAAGTAAACTGTCCTTTGAATACTTCCAGTGTCAGAATCACTTTATTCTTCACGTTTCGGCCCCTGCTGCTAGACTTGGCTTTAGAAATCTGATTTTTCTTTCTTCAAACTGGCCATCCTACCCATAGCTGTTCGAGCCATGTCCTTTAAGTACGCTGTTGCGTGGACTAGATTAATCAATGGCCATCTCTAAATACCTTCTCTTCAACCTGCTTCCCATTCCATTGAATTTCTTTTTATATTTCGATTCCCTATATTTGTCTTAGAGTTACGAAGTAATGCATCTTCACTTAAAACCTCAGCCAGAAGGTTTAGGCTGATAGATTTTATTCAGGAAGACTAGGAACATGCAAACAAACTCCTGAGGCCCCTTCCTAACTGAATTGCTCTGTGAGTCTGCGAGATTGATAGTTACAGTGCCTTAAATAAAAAGCAGCAGTTTGTTACCCCACCACAATTTAGCTATTTGTCCAAGACTGCATTGCTGTTTGAAGACACATCTTACAGCCCCTACCTACCACACAGGCAGTCACCCAAAGAGCTGCTTTGAAAGGCTGTCAGCGTTCAGATGCTTCATAAGGAGAGGAAGCACATAAGCATGCAAAACAGATAGGTTTCGCAGGTGTTCTTTGGAGAACCCACCTGTTGTTAATGATTTTGTTTATTTAGGCTGATAGCCAGCAGTGCTGGATGTAACCGTAGCTGCTAAGGACCTTGCTGCCCCGGGTGTTTATTCTGCCCTGGCCACAGCTGAATTACTCAGCTCACACTCCAGCCTTACCATCATCACCTGGTAAAGGCTGGTTTGAATTAAAGGTCAGGATGGAAAACTGATGCAGGTAACGTACTTGCCTATAAACTCTTCTCTGCACCCAGCAGCTGGGGGTGCAGGTCTCCAACAGCAGGGACAAGCAGAGAGCTGGGGACAGCAGCATTTCGGCCTACCATGTGTAGGTATGTCAGCAAACGTCTGCCAGAGCCTGGAATTTCCCTCAACTTGAAATTCAGAGACTTGCTTGTCTTCCTACAGATGCAGGTGTAGCAACGCTCCACTCCCACATTTCTATTGCTACCTCAGAGGTACTTATAGATCTTGGCAATGTTCTCCACAGCAGTGGGCTCCTGTGCATATTCTGATTTCAGAATGCCTCAGCTCGATTCACCTGCGAAGGCCTGGTTACCAAAGATGCCAAGAGCCAGCTCTCTCCAGAAGCAGGTCACATTGAGGAGGCTGAGCTCCCCGGCCCTCTGCACAGTCACAACGCTTGATCCCTCTCCCTGACTCTTCCTCTTCGTTAGGACCGATCTGTGTGAATCAGCAAAATTCCTGCTGGCTAATAGAAATTGTAGCACCACCTTCTTACAAGTTTTCTACTTCAGTTGTCACAGACATACCGCCCTTCAGTTTTCTCTCAGTTTTCCATATTTTTTGGTCACCTCTTAGAGACTGACTTGAGGTCACACAACAGAATACTCATCTTGAAGCAGCAAGTAAAGGCTTAGGAAAAAAGGATAAAATAGAAGCATGAACCAAGCCAAAGTAGCTTGCTGACCTGTGCGTACATATGTGATTATATGGTATTGCTACTTTTTCTGACATACAGTCAGTCATTTGGGGGCTGCCCTCAGGAAGAGAAGCAATTGATCGGGGATCTGCTAATTCCACTGACACAATTGCGTTTGTACTTATAGAAGTGTACTTTCCTGAGCACAGGAGGAACCAAACAGCAGGAGACAGCGGGTGTGTTGATGCTGCAGGACACAGTGCAGCGCAGAGATCCCATCTCTAAAGAGGCTGGCTTGCACTCTGGGAACACCGTGCTGCTGCAGCAGCCCACGGCTCTGCTTTGGACCAGCACATCCACCCAGGATTGCACCCTAGCATGTTTAATTTGGAGAAGAGGAGGCTGAGGAGGGACCTCATTGCCCTCTACAGCTACCTGAAAGGAGGCTGGAGAGAGGTGGGGGTTGGCCTCTCTCCCAAGGGAATAATGACAGGAGCAGAGGAAATGGTCTGAAGTTGTGGCACAGGATGATTAGATTAGATATTAGGAAGAATTACTTCACTGAGAGGGTGGTCAGGCACTGGAACAGCCTGCCCAGGGAGGTGGAGTCACCATTGCTGGAGGTATTTAAGAAATGTGTAGACGTGGAACTTCAGGGCATGCTCTAGTGCCTGAGATTGTTGGTGGGGCTTTTTTGTTGTTTGTTTGTTTTGTATTTTGGAGTTGGGTTTTGGTTTGGGGTTTTTTTTGTTGTTGGACTCAGTCTCAAAGGGCCTTCCCAACCGTGAATATTCTGTGATTCTGTCATTCTAACTCTTTAACATTTTCAAAAAAATTCTTTTCTTTGGTCCCCAGCTCCCTGACTATAGTGTTAAAGTCAAAGGAAATGTGCTGACTCAGCCAGCATGCAAGCCCTGTGGAGCTGCTGGGAGAGGGTCTGAGTGGTGGCAGAGGCCAGGAACCACCTGCCCAAGCCCTCAGCAGAGCAGCCAGGCAGCACTCACAGGACTGAGGTTCAGGCTGCTCTAAGCAAGCACAAAAGTTTCCCTGGCCAGAGCATCTCTTCCCTAAATCAGGACTGCTGGAGTGGGTCCAGAAGAGGGCCACGAAGATAATCGGAGGGCTGGAGCACCTCTCCTACGAGGACAGGCTGAGAGAGTTGGGGTTGTTCAG
>JAOXJM010000012.1:17792511-17817928 GCA_026413425.1 Tringa solitaria
GAGAGTTGGGGTTGTTCAGCCTGGAGAAGAGAAGACTCTGGGGAGACCTTATTGCATATCTGAAGGGGGCCTACAAGAAAGATGTGAGTTTTTGCAAGGGCATGAAGTAATAGGATGAGGGGTAACGGCTTCAAACTGAAGGAGGGGAGATTCAGATTAGGTATCAGGAAGAAATTTTTCACTATGAGGGTGGTGAGACAATGGGAAAGGTTGCCCAGAGAAGCTGTGGATGCCCCAATCCCTGGAGGTGTTCAAGGCCAGGCTGGATGAGGCTTTGGGCTAGTGGGAGGTGTCCCTGCTCATGGTAGAGGGGTTTGAAAAAAGATGATCTTTGACGTTCCTTCCAACCCAAACCATTCTATATTAGGTGCCCTTATATTTAAGCATCTCCATTGCCACTGCATGTCCTGCTGCTATTATTCCTCCTGCTGCTCACCCGAAATGATTTATGTTATTGCAAGGTAAGACTGGATGTGGGAACACTGTAGTCTCTGCAGCTTAGATTTACACCTTAGACAAGTACACGCGTATTCTTTAAGGAGTACAGATAGAGAACTTCAACAGCTCCAGGAGATAAAATCTGGATTAGGCTCTGGCTTGCCCATACTCTTGATTCAGTTTGCGAGTCCCCCTGTCTCCTGCTGCTCAAGCACCTTGGTTTTTTCCTTAGCTCATCACTCCCTCTCAGAAAAAAAAAAAAATCACTCAGAGATGCTCAGTGAACATGAGGACACTTAGTATCCCCTGCACCACAACCCACCTTCGCAAGCTGTTTCTGCAGGCAATTGATAAGATCCTGACTTACACCACCAACAGAAATAGGCGCCGCTGCACAGCAGTGTTAATTCCTCTATTAATTCACAGCCTCTGTGAAACCAAGGCCAAAACTGATGGTCATCACTTACAGAGGACGCCAGATACAGCCCAAATCAGACATAATTAGCAGACCGTATGTTTAATGATAAGGTATTGATATTACTTGACACTGAAATTACTTCAGAACTTCAACTCACAAAGACTATATATTTATATATAAAGTTATTTATAGCCTTGATAAGAGGATAAAACTAAGTCCCTTCTGCCTCTCCCTGGTTGCTGAGCACATGGATGTTAAAGATCCTCCTTGCATTCAGGGATCAGGATAACCCATCCTACTTCTCCAAAACAACGTTGCTCTCAAAATTAATTTCACAAGTGTTGACTTTGTGCTTTTCATCATGGTTTAATATAAATAAATAAATAGTGTTAAGGACAACTGCCTACACCTTAAGGTACTAGAGCAGTATAAAGTTAAATTGGAAATAAAAGCAAATTGTTCCGTTTTCACTGGTTAAGAACATAGCTCAGAATACAAAAGTTGTATATATAAAAAATAATACTTTTTATAAAATGCTGTTTTCTACAAGAATGAAAATGCAGAAGTAGATTACACTATGCTTTTTCTTGTGTACGCAGCCAATTGAGACAAGATGCGAAGTTACGTGGATAGAGGAGCAACATATTTGAATTTACCTGTCAACATCCTGTCAACAGAGACAGTTGCGCTGCAACTAGAAGGACCCATGGAAACCAGTGGCACATCAAATTCTGTAATTATCTCTGTAAAACCACTTGTACAGTTTACTAATTCTGCCAGAGTAGTTGGCTGCATCAAAAAAAGTGCCACCATATTGCAGGCTGGAATTACAGAATTATATTCATTTGTAATTAAACTTTTCATATATATATATATAGAGAGAGAGAGAGAGAGAGAGAAAGAGAGAGAAAGAAGTGTGAGAGAGATGGGCAACATTAGGAAAAACAACTACCCCCCAAAGTATTTTCTATTACAAAGCATTCTTGAGTTCAGTATCCAGAAATTGTAACTGCTTGTTCCAAAGAGTTACCAAACAGGCAGGTAAGAATCAGGAAGAAAGCACAATCACTGAGCACAGCAGACAATGAAGAATCCTACTAGGACCAGAAGTCAGAGATGTGCCTTCCAAAATCCAGCCTTGCTAAGCCTTCTGGAATTGATGAAGAGATAAACTACCTACCTTTCCATCATACAATGAGGGTGGTGAAGCACTGGGACAGGTTGCCCAAAGAGGTGGTAGATACTCCATCCCCGGAAACATTCAAGGTCAGGTTGGACAGGGCTCTGAGCAACCTGATATAGCTGAAGATGTCCCTACTCATTGCAAGGGGGTTGGACTAGATGACCTTTAAAGGTCCCTTTCAACCTAAACTATTCTATGATTCTAGCTTTTCCAAAATTCCTAGATCAAAATATAGATTGGTTTGCAGTCTTAAATTCCCACTTGCTCTGCAAGAACTAATGTCTTCCTCCATATCCAAGAGTTTTGCAAATAGAGCTTCAAGAAATACCCTGCACAACAAGCAGAAGTTCCAGAACATTTGGACGGGACTGCTCAAATAAACATTAAGGACATCTGTTCTGAAAACTAAACCCATCTTTCTGGTTTTATATGAGTAATACTCTAAAAATGGATCATAAGTGGCCAAATTCTGTTCTCAATCAAACTTAAATAACTTCAATGATTTCAACACTACTACCCTAATTATCTCAGTTGATATGCATCACTTCAGCCCCTTGGCAAAGAAGCTGCAATATTCACTATATTACAGACTGAGGTGCTTTCCACAGTCAAAATTCTCTCCTTTCATTGTCTCTTCACTGGTAATTTTATTTCCCGCTAGTCTTCAGTCTACTATAATTTAGTCATTTCATTTCACTTTGCACATTTTTCATCAAGTTGAGAATTACAGTTTGAAAGAAGTGCAGGAGGAGAACATCAGAAATGGAGCAAGGCTAGCATTAGCATACATTATTTAATCTACTCAAATCACAGCTCCGTTCAGTCCAACGGCAGAGCACGAGCCAGTCACAGCCATGAGTAACACAGGGGGATAGATTACCAAAGGAACTAAGGAATTTCTCATTGATTAGTCTTTAATTTCAGATTGCAGGTTTCTCTCAAAGACATACCTGAGTTCAGCTACAATTTATCAGACCTGATGGCTTTTACATACATCCTAGAAACATGAATTTCCTCCACAGCAGGAATTACCAAGTAACATTCTGCGCTGTGAATTATGAAGGTGATCAGATCAGTTATCCGTATCTTCCCTATATGCCCTGAAATCGGTGAGTCATGGCTGAGGCTTATTTACAGTATCTTATTTGATGTTTCCAAGTGAATATTTCACTTTACAGACTAGTCTCTGCTTAAAACAGTTGAAAGGTGGCACAGTTCATCAAGTTACCAGGGTCTGGCTGATTCCAACTCTTAGTATTCTTGGATAGGAACATGTTTCTCAGCTTTGGTTTAATCCAAAATCAGGAAAAATTTAGGGGTATGCATAAGTCATACCCCTAAAATAAAGTAATAATCAGTTTTAGATTGCATGGGGAAAAGAAAACAAAACCCACCACTATCTTCTTTCAATAACATTGAAACATTAATTCTTATTACTGTTAACTTGTAGTAATTTTGAGACAGAGGAATACTAAGTGATTCTGTAATCTTCAGTGTATTCTCTACATGTCTTTGAAGAACTCAAAGAATAAAAATCACACCAGTGCAAGACTCAGTCTATTCAGATTTCCACAGCTCCTCACGGAAAACATTTGAGGTTGGGGAAGTTAATATCTCATGGGCCATCATCAGCAGAACATCTCTTGTGCTAATGGAACACAGCAATTCTCAATTATCAAATGGCAGAAAGCATTTTATTCTATTCTTGGCAAGTGGCACAATATCAGACATTAAAATCACATAATTTCATTTTTATAACATGTTTTACTTTCCTTCCCTTTCATTTCTATTTGGATGTGATATTAGCAACCAATAATTCAAGAGGAGCCAGAAACAGAAATCAGATCCTTGTACTATCCAAGAATAGCTTGAAAAAAAATTTCAAAGGCTGTGAAGCATTAACCTTCTCCTTCAATTTTTTTAATTAAAAAGTATTATGTATTGGATTCTTAAGTTGTATCTGAAATGGGAGGAAGCAAGATTAGAAGCAGATATCAAAGGGTCACATCACACAATTCACCATAAATAAATACTTAGGCAAAGGCATAAATAATACAAGGTTACATAAGAATTTTCAAGTATTATTTGTATTCTATAAGCTCTTTCAGTAGCAGCATCATAAAGCGCCCTGTAACCAACTGCAGCGTTTGCCTCATTGCTTTTTACACTGCAGTAACGAGTGTAATGAAAAAAATATCATTAAGGCTAAATTTGACCAGGGATGTAAACAGGGACCAAATTCAGCCTGTGTGTATCACACGCCAGTGGCAGCAAAATGGGATAAACATGAGGCTCTGTTTGGGCTTGATCTAAAGGAAATTTAAGTTAGTGGAGTTAAATAAAATTTTCCTACTTTCTGTCTCACTCTAAAGGATTCTCAAAATTGACAAAAATTCAAACTTTTTAAAATTTCATAGAAACAATGCAGAAGTTGTAGCAATCTTCCAGTGATACCACTACACATGAAATTTGAGGTCTCACACAAAGATTTATGGTTGTGTTGTGTTTTTTTTTAAAAAAGCACAATTTTTCATTTAATACCTAGACTTTAACAGTCTCATTTTGTTCCACCAGTGGTCTAGAATATTCTAAATTTCATAGTGCTACTATCCAATCCAAGCAAGGCGAGAAACCATGTTCAAGTCTCTTTTCAAACACAACACAAACCCAAAACCATAGGAGAACCCAGAGCGTTTCTCCTTAGTGAAGAAAAGATTTACCACTACTTTTACATTACTGCAAGGACCATTGAAGGTCTTACGATCTCTTGACCATTTTCATCAAAAGTAATCACTTAAAGTGGTAGTGTGAGGTTGCCAATTGGGAATATGGATATTAAGCAGTGCGATTTCTGGTTGTGTTATTATGACAGCTCAGCAAGGTATCAGACACCTTGATATTACATGCATTAGGATAACATATAGTACATCTGCCGACAGGCAAAATTACTTTACACTGAAAAGGGACTATGCAGAAACCTGCAGACGAGTTAAACACTAATAATGATGATCCCAGTAGTATTAACAGAGTTGAATAAGCAGGTAGAACTAAATTTGTGGGTTTAACTGAAAATGACTTTATCTGGAATCAAGATATATATTATTTGCATACCATAATAATTTGAAACAGCTACAGATTTGTGTACTTCAGGTGTACACAAAACACAAAGGAATAAAAGGAGCAAATTTGGCACCTTTTTGCATTGTGCATAGATACACATGTACTGCATGAAAACCTCGGTTTCTGTGTGTAGCGAGTGTTGCAGATGAGTTAGCAAGCCCCCTTGTTGTCAGGAGGAGCCCAGGACAGTCAGCTCAACAAAAACGTGAAGAGAAAACAAGAAACTGTCATCATTCCCACTTGTTTACCCTGTAAAACCAGGGTTGTATGACAGAGCCTGTATCACCTGCAGCACAGCCCCGGACCGAGCATCCCAGCGGGCCAGGCGTGCATTAGGAACCACTCCCTGCTTGAGGGGCAGCACAAATTGTCTGTAGCAGAACTCAAGAAGCCATTGCCCATCCACAATGAGAAGATAATCACATACAAAGTACACTTAGCAGAAAAAAAAAAATATATATAATCGCACTCAGCAATGAGATAAAGTTTCTTAGTCTGCCTGTGTATTTTTCTGGGAGCTGTAGTGTAGATTTCCAATTTTAACACAGATATTTATAATTCTTCAGCTTCTAGGAGATCACTGTACAGCTGTATGTCCTGTCCAAAACGATGCCAGTAAAAGGATCTCTTGGGAAAAAAAAGACTGCGTAAGTTTAGGACTTAGTAATGTATGGTGATAGGCAGAGAGCAAGGAGAGGCACCAGAAAGCTAAGCAAGAGAGAGAGAAATTCAGTGCTGTGTTTAACTCCTCCCATTGTCCATAGCGCTAGAAAGCTACACGATGCCAGCAACTACTCCCACTTTCAGCTCCATATGGTTACAGACCTCAGCTGGTTTTCCTATTGTAAGCATCCTCTGAAGCAAGCCCTCAAGAGCACAGGAGAGCCACATTAAATCAGACCAAAGGTACAAAGGCACCTAGCATCCAGTCTGGTACTGTGGCTAACAGCAAACGTACGGAAGCCCATAAAGCCTGGAATAATATACAGGGATGCATCTCTACAACACTCCCCCAACTTCCAGTTCGGGGGTAAGAGGTGATATCCTTGGATTTGATAATCCCCCTTTGATTTTGCTTTCCTTCACGCATCTAGACATTTTTGGAACGTATGTGTTAGCTTCCATAGTGCTCTCTGTCAAGGAATTTCAGTGCTGAACTATCCAGCACACAAAGGAATCCTTTCTTCTTTTTGTCACCTGCTTGATACATTCAGTATCTTCCTCCCAAGAATGTCAACATTATGGAAAGAGAAGGTATGTCTGGTACTAGTGACCACTTGTCGGGGAAAGAATAAAAATAAAATCAAGTAAGATAGATCTTGACCTCCTTGTATATGATAACAAACCAGTGCTGGAAGAGAAGGTTGATAGAGGGTGGTGTTCTCCTAGCAACCCGAGAAACCAGTGCCCTCTTCTCCAGGAGAGAGATGCACCCAAAGGATACAGCAGACCATTAACACTGGTGGTTCTAAGTGTAGTCGGTAGCAGAGATTGCTGGGCTCTTGTGATGAAGTCAAGTCATTGCCACGAGCATTGTAGCTGGTGAAGAACATAAAACATTTCTGGTTCTGAGAGCCTGTTGGGGAGGGATGGGAGGCAACGCTGAATATACTTAGACAAATCAATAAAATTACTCACATCCAAAGGAGTTATGTGCACGCTCCAGTGTATATTTATATCCAGCTGTTTAACAAGATTTTTATGTAAATGTTGAAAGAATACTCTCGAGTGAAACAGAAAGTGTACAACATTTTCACAGAAAACTCCTTAAAACTGCATTTCCCCCGTGAACGTGCCAGGCAATTAAATAAATATGCTAGGGTCAATAAGCATAGGCTTAGGAAAGTTAACTAATATAGAACTAGTCCCAAGGAGGGGAGCTGAAAGGAATGAGGAAATAACCACCCTAGAAGAACAAGCAAAATTGTTTGGTTTTGCCACCACAGGCTTCCAAAATGCTCATATAATGACATGTAACCCTGAGAGACACACAGCAGACACTGCTGAATACACGGTGAGCAGAGCTGATCTGTTCCAGAGAGCCTGGGAAAGGCACAGTCTCATCTGACCATCACCATCAGCCACCACATGCATCTCCCCCCCCACGCCAACCAGGACCATCGCCCAGCTCTGTGCTTCTTACACACTCACACACACAATCCCTAATAGACATCTAGTCCATACTGTACAGAACTATTTAAAAAATACTCTGATTTGAAAAGACATTCACCTATTTTAAACAGAAAGCTCTACTTTGATTCTGCCACTTACCACGTTTTAAGTTTTAATGTTTTTGCATTTTCCTGTCTTATTATTTTAAATGTATTTAAAAAACAGTGCTAAAAGAGCCATCCTTTATATTGCAAGTCCTCTTAAACATTAAAGACAAACAAAGGCAGGGGGTTGGAACTAGATGATCTTTAAGATCCCTTCCAACTCAAACCATTCTATGATTCCATTCTATATACAGAGTGGACTAGGGTGTCCCTTTTAATCTTAGTTCTGATATACATCCATGGTCTGCAACTTGGGTAAGGATGCTAATCTGCCTAAAATTAGATCTGCAGATCTAGGGATCTGCCCTAAAATTAGAAACACTTTGTAGCTCAGATTATATTTTCAAGATTGAAATGAACCACGGGATAGCCACCTTAACCTAAAAGAAAAACAAATGCTATAGGGATGGGCATTGCCTCCCTCCGCTGCAGTCTATATTCTTACAGTAGAACGCAGCACATTGATGTACACCCTGAATAATATCACAGTCATCGAGGAAACCGCTGCAGTTGTAGCTGAACCGCTACAGTTCCTGGCCTCCATAAACACCTCATGGAAGCCACAGGCTCCTGGTCTCTTCTTAGGTGAAGCACAACCGTACTTCCAGCTCCAAAGAAGGAATGGAAACACTTTGGCCCCGCTGCCTCTCGGCACCACTCCTGATGGAGAAAGCTGAGAATGTTTCTGACCTGTGCTTCTCATGGGACCTTCAGCTGACAGCCCCCTTGCGCCAAAAGCAATGCTGACCAAGCAAAAAAGAAATTAAGGAGAAAATGTATATAAGTGTGAGGAACTGAACGGAGTGGGACTCTCCAGCTTGGAGAAAAAATGCTTCACTAGAGGCTCAATTGAAGTTTATAAAATGACAGCCCCCGAGAAAATGAACCAGGAGGGACAATTCACAATTTCTTATAACACAGCTACAGGCAGAAGAAAACTACTTTTCCCCCCACAAAATGCGCTATACTAAGAAGGGGCAAGGAGCTGACTTACCCCCACTGAGTTAGCATTGTATCTGATCAGCCTTGTAGGATTTTGTGTGCATTGGTTCTCATGGAGAAATCACAGACATGAATCGTAATAAGTTAGTGGTTTTGTTGTTTTCAAGATAGCAGAGTTATCAGTTCTAGGAAGACTTCTCCAGAAGAGCAGAAACAAAACTTCATAAGACTAAAGGGCTTTCACTTGTTCTGCAGAATTATCTTCCTTCTGCTACATTAGTGACAACCTAAGTAGATTATATTATGCTTTCCTGAAGCTTTGAAATGTGTCTATCAAAATCTATTACCACAGCAGCAGCCATTCCTTACTAGAAGCAATTAGCCAGCAGGAAATAACAAAACTCTTCAGACAGAAGCAAGAAAAAAGAGCAAAAATTAGAAATGTGCTAAGACAAGAACAGGCTAAAAATATCAGCGAGCAAGTTTCCAGATATAACTGAAATACAGTCATAGGAAACACATCCAGCTCCCAGCAAATGCTGATGCTTGCTCTACATGGGCAACAGTCACTAACTCGAAGCAAAATATTACACTATATATGAGCAAACTCTCATAACTTGGTTGAAAAAGCTGAGAATACTTTCGAAGATCTTAGTATATACTTTTGTATATATACACACACACACATATATATGCTAACAGAGGAAGATCTGCTTCTCCCAGGACAACAGTCACAACAGCACAAAGAATTGTCCTAACTGTATAGACTGACAAGGATTCACCATTTTTCATAACGTCTTCACTTTAGGTTTACTACAGGATTTATTCTGACCCATTAAGTTAGGCCTATGGTAATACTTAACTGTATCACAGAGAAGAGAGTGAACCATTTTACTTCCTATTTAGATGACAGCAGGGCAGAAGCAGGTCATCATCTTCAGGGTAATGGAGATCCAGCTACTCTACTTGGCACGTACTGGGCCAAGACATATAGAAATGTCACTGGAAAAAAACGTAGTCTTAACCACCATGTGACTCCTTCCCACTGCTGATGATGAATGGTTTGAGCTGATGGGAATTTTAACCACTTAATGTGATGTCCCCAGAAGAACACAGGTGCTGCAGAGTGGTGTCCATAGGCGCATCTAACTCAGAAGCAAAGGGCTGTAAGACAGGCTGCAGAGCAGACAGAGGAACAAGACAGCCCAGCCTTGCCGTGATGCAGCAACTCTTTAATTGGTCTTTCATTTGGCTGGACCTTAGTAATTTGTAGACCTTCAAATATTAAGTGCTGTCAATTTAAAAAGGCCACAGAACATGGGATAATCAGTTTTACCAAGAACAATTTATAATGAATAGTAACAGCTAATATTTAGAGGCAATTTGAGCCTTCAGTAAATAACGTCAGGAATTTGAAATAGGCATTTCTTCTGTTTCTAAATACGTGGGGTTTTTTTTTCCTGTTTGGGATTGTCATAATTTTTTTTTCTAGATTCTGTATGGCCACTTAGTGCATGTGACAGGGACGTGCTCTGTGTCAAGTTCCATAATCCAACACAGTGAATACATTTCACAGCTGAGGCTCAGAAACAGCTTAATTCATAGAATGACAGAATCTTTGGAGATCATCTAGTTCAACACACACCCCCCCCCCCCCCGCCAAAGCAAGGTCAAAGGAAGGATATTCAGGTTCTGAATATCTCCAGAGAAGGAGACTCCACAACCTCTCTGGACAG
Source organism: Tringa solitaria (assembly GCA_026413425.1). Lineage (NCBI taxonomy): Eukaryota > Metazoa > Chordata > Aves > Charadriiformes > Scolopacidae > Tringa > Tringa solitaria. The sequence continues at coordinate 17,802,625 of JAOXJM010000012.1, forward strand.
CCTATTCCAGTGCTCTGGCATCCCCAAAGTAAAAAAGTTTTTCCTTATGTTGAGATGGAACTTCTTGTGATCCAGCTTGTGTCTGTTGTCTGTGTATTCCTAACACAGCTACAGCTGGGGGTGGCGGGGGTGATGTAGTTTATAGAAAGAAAATCTCATGCCCTGAGGACATCAAGACAAAAACATCCTGACCATTTCCATTAGGGTGCCAGGACGTTTTATTTTCAGAACTGTCTCAGCCTGACAGGAATGTCTAGACATGTTATATAGCTACTACAAACCTGAAGCTTCATCTGCAGCTGCCAAGCTACTGCTGAAACTACAAAGGAAAGAGTCTATGTCCAGGAGGCTACACTGCTCTTCTGTTACAGAAACATCTGCAAGAGTTTCTCATCATATAAGCAGAACAAAATTTTACCTCAAATGATGATGCAGAATCCTTCGGTTCCGGATAACAAAAAGCATTTACTTTTAGTAGCAAGAAGTCCAGGGCCAACAGTCTGGGTAGGGTTACTTGAGTCTTCTGACACCTAAACTAAAACTAGGCTTAGGCAGGTAATCCAGACAATATGTCAAAGATACGTGATTTAATGAATACATTCAGTCACCTTCTTCACCTAATATCAAATGCATAAGCAGTTAACATAAAAAAAAGCATTTGCTTTGAAAGAAGAGCAGAGACATTTTCTCCCTTTTTAACATATGGGAAACTCCTCCTGAAGTCCTAGGAAATGGAAAGCCAAACTTGAAAAATCAGTGTTTAAAAGGAAGGCATAATCAAGAACAAGTACCACTAAGACTACATAGGAAAAATAGGAGTTTCACAGCCAGTTAAGGAGGCTCACAGAACACGCAATTTAACACAGCTCTACCTGAAATTTTATACCTAAAGGAACAAGGAACTAAGGTGGGCGAAGGGCAGTATCAGGGAAAGCAGTTACGCAGACAACAACTGAAGTTCAGATCTTCACAATACACTTAGGAGTCTGATAACCACTGAACTTGAAATCAAGGAAAGGAAACTTTCAAGTATTTCGGAAGGATTAGGAATTAGTGATCAAAATTCATCGCCAATTACTCTTGATTGATAAGAAAGCAGAGTTGATCCTGGTGTCAGAAGAGGAACGTGGCAAGAGCAAAGAAACTATGTTATTATCATACTATGGCATTCATGAGGCCATAATTAAAAGGCAATGTCCTGTCTTAGCATCTAAATTTCAGAAGATATACGGACAAATAAAAGGAAGAAGTGAAAACCAGCTGTAGGAACGAGTCAAAGGTTGGGAAATATGCATAATGATAGTCTTAATTTGTTTTAAAATAAAATAATAATCAATGAATTTCATAAATACTTCCCTGCCAGACAGACTTCTAGTACCGGTTGCCTCTTTGTCTAACAAAATGGCCTGACTCATTCCAATGATTAGAAACTGAAGTTACATAAGTTCAAAATGGAAATAAGCATGTGGTTGGTTATAGATCACTGGAAGAAATTCAACCAAGATCAAATACATTTATAGAAACTTTGTTGAAACTGAATGAGTAATTACAAACATGCTGTAGAATCAAATGAAATTATTTAACCAGAATGATACAAAGGCAATGATACTTCCCACCCCTAACTGACAAAGCCATTTAAAAAATTTCAGATTTCAGTGCATCAGGGCAGCTCCATTGATTTCAGATAATTTATCCAAGACTCACTTCAATACAGCTGACATTAAGTCACTGCCACGGCAACCCTCAGTAATGCGCCAAAGATTACAACATCCAGTTCAAACTGAAGAAAGTATATTTTGAAAGTATTAAGGAAAACTAATACCTAGGTATGGTATATTGTTGAATATTGCCTTCAAAGGGTGTTTTCTATTAATTAAAACCATTTGGCATTATGCCATCTGCTATTTTCAGTGGCACATTTTAACTGCTTTAAGATGTAATCGACCTACCAGCAATTGGCCAACCAAAAGAAAATAATCATGGTTGGTTCAAGTAAGTAACCCGTTTAGGGAAGCATCCTAGCTAAATAATAAAGCATCACAGATCTGCACAGATCACAGTTCACTTCAAATTTCCAATTCTTTTTCATACCAGTTACAGATCTACAAACATGCTACTTGCATGTATTCCACATTTCAATTCTCAACAGCAGCGAAAAACTGAATAAAAATATCAATGCATTCAAAATTTCCGAAAATCACTTCCTATTTCACTAAAGGCTACATTCAGTTCACAGTTTGGGTAAAGATACTGACCAATTTTTATTATTTTTTTCCCCATAAGTTTGGATGCACTCAGAAGCCTAAACACATTAAAAGAACAAAGGTAAATATTCCCGTCATCTGAAAGACTAAAAGAGAACATAATCTCTGAATATAATACCAGGAGATATATCAAGTAGTGAAGTAGGGAGATTATATCATCTCTGAATTCAGCAATGGTGAAGCACATTCTGGGCTGTGTGCCCATTCCTGGTGTATACATTTTGTGAAGGTTCAGTGGCACACTGGAGTAAATTCAGAAAAAGATCCATAAAAGCAAGCTGAACAGCAGGAAATGGGCTTTACAGGAAGACTTCTTGATGATAAAAAAAAAAGCCTGAGTTGTTCAGATTGGAACACATTTTCACAAAGAAGGCAAATTTTATTTGATTACCAACCACGTATCTATAGCGGAAGTAGTTAATCAACAGTAAAGGAGATCTTTAGGTACATGGCATGACAAGACTTATCTCTGAACCTGCATGTGACACTTATGATGAAAAACAAACTGAAGCTGGACAAACACAAATATGGAAAAAGAGACTATTTTCACCAGAAAAACCTATCACACCACCAAACACATTATTTACCATTTGAAATTTAACAAGAAGATGGGATCTCCCTCTCCAAGTCATCACCTTGTGGTCTACCAATTTCATGCAGGAATTAGTAGGTAACTCTAGGTAGCCCGTGCAGCACAAGGGCTTGGTCTTTTGATTTCTCAGGAATTACTGCATAGAATTGTTTCACAAAAGATGTAACAAAAAAAGGCTGGGGTACTCTCTTTGAGTACTAACATAAGACTAGAAGGCTTCTTGTTCAGTCCCTATGCCTGCTATCACTGTATGATCTTTAACTCTGCCAGTAATTCAGCTGGTGCCTTTGATTTTTGTTTGCTTCACCTTGAAATACCTACAATCTTGGCATTCTGCAAAGGTAGAAGACTGTGAAAGAGCAGCTGCAGTCTATTACAATGATAATACAGTGAACACAACCATGAAGACTTTCCCGAAAGCAAGAGAAAAATGATCTGAAATAAAAGTAACAGTAGACTGATGGAATATGGCTGTTCCTTCTGTAAAAACGGATGACAAAATCCCTTAGCTTTTTTTTTTTTTGAGTTAAAAAAATGACTCTGCTTTTAATGTTCATGATTGGTAGAGCTAGTTGGGACCAGCGTGACATCAAGAATCATTTCTCCTAAGAAATAAAGAATTAGTCAGTATCAATATTCATTAAAAAAAAATCATTTATTTTAGATGCCAAAAAGACACACATACAACTATGTATTTTTCTTGCTCTTATGAAGCCTTAATGAAAAATGTATCTTTATTCAATGGCAAGCCAATTGATTTTAACCAGAACAAGCTGTGGATTCAGAGGGTGATGGCTCTTACTGTGTTAACCACCCAGTTAACATTCCTCTTTCTGCTGAGACAGAGACTGAGGGTGGAAGGACAAAAAAAATGCTTGAAAATAGCTTTTAGTAATTGCTGATTAAGTAAAAATGGAAGTTTTAAAATATACTTCATAGTGGATGACAAAGAAATGAGGATTCCTAGATTCTGTGACTCTTACATTTAATCAGACTTTTTTTTTTCTAACATCACCTCACTACACCCAGTAGAGTTGCCTGTGAAATGAGGTGTAACTGAAGTAGAGAAGGGTAATGAGCATCTTTCTCCGACAATGCAATGGGTATGTTCCTGTATTTCATTAATTTTATCTTCATCATGCCTCTAACAACAGAACTGTGATACAATTTGCGCATCATTTCATCTTTCTACCGACATAAAAACATTTCCCTATTTCTCCTAAGGATTGCTAGGGACCTATACAGCAGTCCACATCAACAAGAAAATTCTAGTATTTATTTCTGGTCTATTAAAACTAATAATCAGTTCTACTGCTGCGACAATGCTGACAAGCTGAAAAATGTGAATTTTACTCAGTAGGGAAATTACCATTTTTGCAAGAGAGCCGAGACTGAAGATTCTCAGTAGATAACCAATGAGGTCCACAGGGCTCAACCCATCTGTTCCATTTCCCCAAACCTCTGTTTTTGTCCCTTCCCACCATGAAACAAACCCCAAACACACGCTGTTTTCTTTGCCTGAGGAGTCTCAGCAAGCTCACTAGATGATACATAAGCACTCTTAGCATTCTTTGTATGCCTTTATCAGTCTTAAAATAAAAATGGCTTGCTTTGTGTCTGTCAGACCAGACAGTTTTCTAGTGTTCAATTACTTAGACAAATGCTGACACATCCTTGTGATTACCACAGGCAAGATTATGCCATCCGTCACTGCATTTTCCTCAGCTTTTTTTTCTCCTCATACAGTTCATATTTTTTTGGCATTACTTCTAATTTATGATGTCCTGTAAGTATTTATGCAACACTCAGGAAATCATGTCTCAGGCATGAAAAGGAAACAACTCCGCTACCTGTACTTAACCAAGCAACATATAGACGTGTAAATTGGTGCAATCTGTCTCAAATTCTGTGTTTCTTCTCTTTCTTTGCTACTACTGCTAGCTAGGCTAGGCAGATGAAAGCTGTCTTATGGACCGTTTGTCACTTTTATCCTTATTTAAGTGTGAAAATACCTTTACCAGAAGAGTGATACAAGAGAGACCTATCAAACAATCCTTTTCAGTCCTCCTGGAGCCATGTAAAAAAATCCACTACAAAAATGGGTAGCCCACACATCCAAAGAGTAAAGGGTACAAGACCACTCTGAAGACAATTTTTACAGTGTACTGTCCTCATTTCTTCAGTCGCTTCAAGCCAGACTTCGTATCAGGAATGCACTTAAGCTTGTTCTGAAAATTAAGGTGGCATTTCAGTGCCATTGAGGTTTAAGTCCTTCTATCCTTTTCCTGATGTTTTCCTGAACTAGGACCTTGAACCAATATATGAACAGATTGAAGGTCAGAGTCTTCATTTGACAGCAAAAGGCTTTAGCCAGCCAACCTTATTGTCGGCTCCTTTACTGCTGGTTCTCTTACTGTTGTTTGCACTAGAAGTGTTTATGTAGAAATATTGGGTTTGTTGTTTGGTTGGTTTTTTTTTAAATAAGGTCATTAAAGTCTAACGACCCTATAGACACTAAAGACCAGACAGGTATTGTCATTAGACTCTTGAGAACTGCAATTCCTCAATTTTTCATTACATTTTTAGGAAAAAAAAACTTTAAGAGTGCTCAGTACCTATCAGTCACAGGAGAATTGAACTTTCAAAGCCTCCAAGAGCTGAGTTCTGCTTCCAAAAACAGCTTGTGTATTTACAGTCATGATTTTTGACCTACTTTTCTTATTTTCCAGTGGGAATACACAACCTAAAAAAATTGGAATTTAATTATAGTAATGATTCTTGAATAAAAATTCCATTTTGGTACAGTCAACCATACAGGATAAGCCCTGGAAGTCTTTTCACAGACTAAACATGCATATTAATTTGCTTACCTTTCATCATTGGCATTGCTATCTACTGATAAATTGACAAATATTGCAGACAAAGCACATACAAGTACTGGGGAAAAGCAAGGTCAAAACAACATTTAAACCTGAAACGTTAAAACACTGAACTGGAGGTTGTTTAGATACATACTTGCATGTAAAACTCCATTTTAGACACAATATTGAATTGTTCAAAGTATTCCTAAGTTTGGTCCTGCTACAGACCTGCACCATCTTACCCAGGAAGTTTTTCCCTTAATTTTAGCAATAACACACAGAGCTTTGGAGAAAGGTGCTCCTCAAGTACCTTGAAAACCAAGTAACTTAGTTTCAAACTGATAAACAAATTTCATTCTTATTTCTGAATTCAATCACTGATATCTATATATGATACACCAATGCAGTAAGACAAACATGAACCTGATTTAGTCTCATACGAAGAGGCAAGAGCACTATTAATTTTGAGATTTCAAGCTAGGTTTGTATGGATGGAAGTTAAAGTGAAGACATCTGTAAAAAATCGTGAATACAGAAATTAGGTAGTAGCCCCAAATATAGAACAGAAAGGAAGGTAAGGAATAATAACTTTAAAAAAATCTGAGTCATGTTTTGGGACTTTGGGAGGAACTAAGCAGCTTACACATGACAGTTGCTAGAGCAGTGCCTCAGGTTGAAATTGCTCAGAAACACAAAGCTCAGTGATGATTTGACAGCCTAACTCAGAAGCAGTTCCTTGGAGTCTGTGCAAACACATTCAAGTAAACCCTGTACAAAAGCAAGAAGAAAAAGTAACCCTTTATTAACCTGTCAGTATTAATCTTCAAGTATTCTATTTCCTCCTGCCAGGATAAAAGTGAGATGTGAAACAAGCAGCAATGCTCCCCACACAGTATTTCAGTAGGGCTCCTTCTTAAAATACCTAGTTCTCAAATCAGAACTTTTTCTCATCCCATCCAGGCACACAATTATATAAAAGCAAACTCAGTTACCAACCATAGCAGTAAAACATTTCTCAAAAATTATGTTCACTGCTGGAGTTTCCAATTTTAAAACTATGTCCAGCCTTTTCACTTTGGGTAAACTGGACACCCTGACCCTGCTCTGGCTTCTTACAAGTCAGCACTGGCAAGAACACTGTTAAAATAAAATAAAAAAACACAGGGGGTTTTAGCTTCTTCATTAAATGGAAGGAAATAGATCATATACAAAATGCATGAACTGGGAGCAACAGAGATGAATAATGTATCCTTTACTTGTTTGCATAATGGAGTTATTTGGTCTACTTTGACTTCTCAGGCAGAGCAAAAGCAAGAAGTAATGGTTTTCCACCTTCCAAGAAGTCCTCAGCAACTCATGTCCTCCTAAAGGCCACAGACTGCTGGAGAATACCAATAAATTTCCAGCCATTGCAGTGACACTTGTAAATGAACACAGCAGATTTTGCCACTTGCATTGGGAAGACACCAGCCACTGGGCATTTTAATGAGTTAATGAGAGAAGCTCAAGCACTTGCATAGAAGGTGGCAGGCAAACATTTGTTTGTGCTCAGATGGCAAGAAGAAAGCATTTGCATGGGGCAGTGCAAATACAAAGGTATTTCAGAGAGATTATTTTAATGGATTTAGGGTCCTTTTACTCATAACCAACCCACACTCTTGTGAACTCTTAATACAGTAGTTTCTCTCTAAGTAAGCACTTCAGAAAGCTTTGGAAACTTCTAAATGCTTTCAAAAGCCTTAATCATCACCTTCTGAATTCAAAGGCCGCCTGATAACATCCTAACATTTGTAGGGCAAAGCTCTGCAGTGAGAAGTTCAGTCCTAAACCAAAGTCCACAACAGCACTATCCAACGAGGAGCAAAGCTGAACATCTCTAAGACCTTCACCAGACCAGCTTCTGTTGACCTTACATGTAGTAGCCACTGCTAACTCCTATGGTCTCCATGCAACTTTTACCCAATTGAAATGGGTAGTTGGTAATACACAACTGGTTTTAAAGCTACAGGTCTTGGAGGTCCTGCAATTGGACTGTTGCACTCCAGTGTCCAAACCAAAAGTGTTTTGCTCTCCAAAAGCCAACCAGGCAGTCTCAGGCATGCATCCAAAATTTACATGTTGTTTTTCTTCTAACGCACTATTTTCAGAGCGAGAGAGAGAGAGAGATGTGACCAGTCCAGTGGTTCTCCTCACGAGGCTCTCATGGGGTGCCACAGCACCCTAATGCAATGCCTCATATCTCTCAACAAGATGCGATGTAGCAAATAAACATGATTAATTCCATAACTGAAATGTAGTGGGGATATTTAAGAAGAAAATTGTCAGAGGCCCACTGGACATCTTTCCTTGATTTTCATTAGAGACAGTTTAATAGCAATTAGGCTTTTAACTGTTCACCAAGTTACCAAGTCTGAGAAATATGCATGAAGGAAGAAGATTCTTCTACTATTGCTCTATTTTTGTTTGGCTCTGCTAAGCAAAGTTTTCATATATATAAGCAAAACTAGTTCAAACTAGAGACAAGCTGCTGATTCAGTGACCCAGATGCTACCATTTCTGCTTTTTCACCTCTCCCTTTGTGGTACCCACCTGCAGCCACATGTCCTGCACAGTCCCAGGAATTCACCAGCCTCTGCTCCACAGTCCAGCAACCAAGAATTTTACAGCAACCACCTTATCTCGTCTTGAAATTCATTGAGTAGTAACATTTTAAAGTTTTAAAGAAGCTTGGTTTTGGTTTTGTTTTTTTTTTTTTTTTCAGGTGCATTATGCTGTTAATGGCAAAAACTTCACAAATGTGAGTGGCTGAAGCAAAAAGGAAACCAGCTCTGAAGTAGAAAACTCTCTAATGGGGTTACACCAAATAAAATTGTACCAGACTGTGGTATAATTGTCTGGGTTCTGAAGACTCTCAGCCAATTTAGTTTAGAAAAGACATCAAAGAGGGGGAGACAATTCCTATATTTCAAGGATATGAAAAAGTAACAGGACCAAAGGTGCATATGATGAAATGATTCAGCACTTCTGTGACTTTACTGACTATATTTTAAGCCAACAGGGAGTATTAGATAGTGTATCTCACCAACTACATAACACAAACCACACCACTTCAAGCAAAACACCTCTGCCCAGAGCCATTCACATGGTGTTGGGATAATAAGGGTCTTCCAGAAAGGCATCTGGTCTGCATTTGAAAGCCAGAGAGAGGAGAAGTTGGACTGTATTTGGATTTGATTTTCTTGGTTCACAGTGCAAGTATCACCAGCTCGCAACGCATTCTCACTCATGGTCATCAGGGCAAAATAAACGACATAAACAAATGCGTAATTATACCTTTCACTCCCCCACCCTCCTCGGTGGCATGGCTATCAGACAGCAGGAGGGATCTGATGTAGACGGAGAGGAGGCAGGCGCAGGTCCAAGGGAGGATGCAGCGTTTGCTGCTCCCCACACCCCTCAACACTCACACAACACACACGTTTCTGCCAGTTTCAAAACTCACTTCAACCCAAGGCATTCTAGCATATTTCCTAGAGGCACTACATAAACTGGTAAGAAAACAAAAATAATAGGAAGAGAGTAATAGAAGAGATCAAAAATAATAGGAAGAGAATAATAGAAGAGATCAAAAATATAGTCAAAAAGAAAAGCTGAAACTCCAAAGCATTTCAGTGGGTAGTCAATTTGGAGAGAAGCAAAAACAGATTTAAGGCAAAGAGTTGCACACAGCTTCACTTACATCTGCATACCTCCCAAAACCAGGAATACAACCTAAAACTAAGGCTAGGCTAAGCTAGAGACTCCTATTTAAAATAAGACTGCAGATTCAAGAGCACAAATTTATACAGTTGATTAGGGTTTGGTTTTTTTTTCAAAAAGGCAAAGTGTGGTGTGGGATTTGTTGGAGGGAGAAGGTAAAAGGGAAAGGGTCTGATTGTCCCAATTATGACACTGTATCAAAAGGCAAAAATAATTACTGGTAACATCCAAGGTGGCCAAACAGCCCCAGGGTCCCATTGTACTAGGCACGAGATAGAGTCAGATTTCACCTCCACTCAAATAAATTGTCAGTGAAAAAAAAGACAACATTAAAAACACATCACTATGGGGATGCCTATCAATACAAAGCTTCTTGAAAGGTAAAACATGACCACTGTGATGTCTGCAGTCATTCCAAAAATGAAGGGAAATGCCGCTAGTGAGGTAAGTGGTTATTTTATTTCAGAAAATAAAAAGGTTCTCCTTTCCAAAGGAGGAAGCAGAAGCTAAAAACTTTTTTTAACCTGCACAGAGGTGCTCCAGAACTCAGAATGAATGCCTGCCTCCCAGAAACTGGTCTGACCTCAACAACTTGGACCACATCCACAGAGCTATACTTACTAAGAGTACCTTGCTTGTACTGATGGTTAAATTGAACAAGAAGATCAATAGTACCTCGGAAGATGATAAAGGGAGAATCATCCACTGAATGGTGAGCTGATTAGCCTTTGTTGCAAGAGGGAAGAACACATCCCATATGCTTTCATTCTCCCTCCAAGATCCACAAAGCCAGGATACTCAAAAAAGCTGGTCATAGAAGAAAGCTCAACAGGGTCTCTGAGAGCCAGTGCAACAGGTCAGCTGCTCCGCTCACGTTTGCAGAGATCATGGATTACTGCCTCCGTTCCTCAGAATCAAACAAGGATTAAAACCATATTAGTGAGAACTGTCTGCATGCTCCAGACTGAAACAGTGATTCCTAGTGTAAAGCTATTGCTACGAAATCATAAAGCTATAGAACACCTCAATGGGTAACTATGAACACACCCACACTTGCAATCCAGTATTATTTGGGACCTAATCAAGGCAAGAAATAATAGGGGAAAGGACCCACCAAGGACTATTCTTTGTAATAGTGTTTATATCTTTGGAGAAAAGAAATGGAGTGGAATAAGAGTGGTTTAGTGGCAGAGCTCGGAGGGTTGGGATCAGAGGTGCAGAGTACAGTTGGGAGCCTGGAACTATTGGTGTTCCCCAGGGGTCAGTACTGGGTCCAGTCTTGTTCAAGATACTGATGATCAGCGACCTGGATGAGGGGACACAGTGTAGCCTCAGCAAACTCGCTGATGATACAAAACTGGAAGAAGTGGCTGACACACCAGAAGTCTGTGCTGCCATTCAATGAGACCTAGTCAGGCTAGAAAGCCGGGCAGTGAGGAACCTGATGAAATTCAACAAGGGCAAGTGTAGGGTCCTGCACTTGGGGAGGAATAATCCCATACACCAATACAGGTTAGAGGGTGATCTGCTAAAAAGCAGCTCTGCAGAGAAAGACCTTGGAGTGCTGGTGGACAGCAGGATGACCATGAGCCAGCAATGTGCCCTTGTTGCCAGGAGTGCCAGTGGTCTCCTGGGGTGCATTAAAAGGACCACGGCCAGCAGGTCAAGGGAGGTCATCCTCCCCCTCTACTCTGCCCTGATGAGACCACATCTGGAGTACTGTGTCCAGTTCTGGGCTCCCCAGTTCAAGGACAGGGAACTGCTGGAAAGAGTCCAGCGGAGGGCTACAAGGGAATGGAGCACCTCTCTTATAAGGAAAGGCTGAGAGACCTGGGTCTGTTTAGCCTGGAGAAGAGAAGACTGAGAGGGATCTCATCAATCTGTATAAATATCTAAAGGGTGGGTGTCAAGAGGACGGGGCTAGACCCTTATCAGTGGTGTCCAGCGACAGGACAAGAGGCAACAGGTACAAACTGGAACACAGGAAATTCCATCTGAATATAAGGAAAAACTTCTTTACTTTGAGGGCGCAAGAGCACTGGAACAGGCTGCCCAGAGAGGCTGTAGAGTCTCCTTCTCTACAGACATTCAAAAACCCCTGGGTGTGTTCCTGTCCAACCTGCTCTTGGTGAACTTGCTTCGGCAGGGGGCTGGACTAGATGATCTCCAAAGGTCCCTTCCAACCCCAACCATTCTGTGATTAAGATGTGTTGCTCCACAAACCATGATAACATTTCCTACAGTATTTAATTAAACTATAAATACCCATGGCTTAAGTCCTTTAAAAAAAATAATGCTTGAATATTACTTACACTAGATTAATCAGCATATTAAGGACAAACCAATACCTGCAAATATAGTACTATAATAAGTCAAAGACACACTTAATTAAAAAGTGTCACATGAAGAACAGCATGATTTCTACCCAGCTGTTCTGTGTGTTTTCATGAAGGGTGACAAGACCAATAGTGATGCAGAGCAAATACAATACAAAGAAGACAGCATTCTCCTAATGCCATTTTAAGCTGACAGTTAAGAATCTGTTTGTTACACCAATAAGAGAAAGCAAGGAATAAAAAAAATTTCACAACTTTTTATTTTCAAAACAATAACAAAAATCATTAAGGACCTACAACATACTTTTAATTCTTCCGCTGTGCAGAAGTTAGCATTTCATTCAACGCTGATAACAACGACATGTAAATACACTTCATGAGAAAGCGCTCAACCGTTATTTAGCAAATAAAAGAACCAAGGTGCTTAATGTTAGTCTTGTAAAAATATACGTTCATGGTTTAAATTTTATTACAAATAGTCTTTTTAAGTAAAAGCATGTTCTGGATCTCTGTAAGTGAATTACAATGATAAACACGAAGCATTAAGTCTAAGCAAACAACGACAAAATCTTAACTTGACTGCAGATGAGGATGAACATCAAAACATCTTTTACTGTTGCTGAATCACTAGTATTTTTTATGGAAATCCTGAAAACAATTAGTTTCATTGAAGTGCACTCCCACTGGAGTACACTCTCAATGACGTTAAAGAATTTTAAAATAAACCAACAAATAGCAACTCAAACATAGAAATAAAGCCTGTCTACGTATGAAGGAAAGTACACAGATTGCAACTGAATCTTGATCACATTTAACCAGAACTCTGAAAAGCAGATTCCAAAAAACTCTGTGGCATTTTCTCAGAAAAAGCATATAAACCGCGGGGAAAGGACACATTGAAAAATTTCCATTAAAGGATGCAAAATTAAAGTGCATCAGCTACCTAAGGCTGTCTGCATCTACTCATGTAACCTGTGCTGAACATGCAACAGCTTACCACAACTGAAAGCAGGTAAGCTACCTACATCTACCACTGGAAATAACCATAGCTTACCATGTGCCATTTCTTTGTGTTCAGACATAGAATCAAAAATTAAAATATTCTGCAAGGATATTAACCATATTCTTTCAACATACCCACCTTATACATCCTGCTGCTGCTACGGCCAATGAAATATTTCATCCATCTTAATTCCTGTTTCAAGGAAAACAAAAAAAAAAAAAAACCAGAAAGTCCCAATATCTCAGGAAATGTATTTAACAAAGGACAGAAATAATATTAAATAATAAACAGAGGAACACATTTCCAAAAGTGGTAAATAAACAAGAATTCTACTAAACCACATTTGCTCTCAACAGATCAAATACAATGGCATCTCCTCTGAGGCTTACCATACACTAACAATATTTCAGATTAGAAATTGTACTAATAACTATTTGAGTAAGTATTGCTAAAATGACTGATAAAGTTCACACGTTCCTGATTTGACCACGTACTTTTAAAACTGTACACTTTTATTATTGTAACTGCAGTAATATTGTCAGCCAACTTCAGATCAAAGTTGTACTTTCACCACTTTGACCTGACAACATCTACCTCGTTAGGTGCAAATAAGTAAATGAAACCATCACAAGTCTCATATAGACATTTAAAACATTAAATCACTTCCATAAATAACGTATTACCTCTGCATGTAAACATCCTCAAAACACTCCAAGACACAGATGAAGAACACTCTTTCTGTATAATGCAGCATAATCATTGAACCTGTACATGAAAAATATATATGAATAACAATCATTACATATATGTAAAGTTTCATGTGAGGTCAGAAATACCTCATCATATGTTGTCACTATCATTGATAGTTCTGATAGTCTCACAAATGAGATGCAGAATGTAACCAGGCGACTAATATTTCTTTCATGAATGCTTTGAAAAACATTTTCATTACAAAATTTTAGTTACCCTAAAATCTACTACTTTTACAGCCTGCCCAAAAATCAAAAAAAAAAATTTGAACCATAACACAGTAGTGCTTGTTTTCTTCTGATTCTCAAGTTATTATTACCCAATATTTTTTAAACACTAAGAATGTTACATCAGGTTACCACAAAAATATTTTAAACTTACACCATAACTGTCATAAGTTTTTTCCTTCCTTTTCCTTTTCTACTTTTGATAAACTTTAAATTTGAAAAAAAATTCTCCTACCTACTGAAGCAGGAAAAAATATACACTAATCCCTGAAATATATATTTTGCTTTGCATAAAAATAACTTTTTAAAAAAACAACTAGCTACAATAAGATCAGACACACACAAACAAAAAAAGCAGCTCAGTGCAGTTTGCTGAACAGTCCTGCGAATAAACAAAATCTGCACACAGAAACTACTGTGATCCAAGCCAGCTGCGCATTCACCTTATGTTATCCTCTTTCCTTTTTATTATGGAGTAATAATATGAAAGACCATTTTTAATGACATGTTACAGGTTCAAATACATCAGTACAAGCAAATTCAAGACTATAATTTCTAAACTAAGGCAGCTAAACTACACAGGGCCAGACGGTTGACTGAGAGTTTAATAGACATTATAAAGCTTCAGCGAGATACAGTTAACATGGAGAAAAAGGAAGGAACTGAGCACAAGGCAGTATGAGTTGAAGAGCAAAAGACTGCCAATAAAAGGTAAGATGTATCACATCAGTTTTAATCCAGGCATAGAACTAGGTAAGTTTTTTAACAAAGCATGACTTCTGGACATAACAAATTTAAACAAGCCAATGCCTCTCATTGTTTCAAATGCACCACACTGCAGACATCACTGCAGTCCTTCCTAAACTCTTATAGGCTGCTTTCAAACACTTCTCCCCCCTTATTTTGCCAATGCCAGCCACATCAGACTACTTAGAACTTGGGACGTACTCTTTATTTCATTGTTACCAATATAAAGAGTTCTAACGGATGCATAAGCCAGCAGGCCTCAGCACCAGTTATACGCAAGCACTACACCCGCTTCGCTGCATTCATTTCTGCAGCCACAGAGCACATGGAAACCCTTCGGCTCTCGGGATCCTTCCAAACCCTGATGAGACCGAGAGGGCCACGCGTAGCATTTGTACTTTTAAGTCGGCAGCCTTAAGGACAGCCTGAGGACACCTGCTGCCACCCCTGGTACGTGCAACGCTTTAGAGCCACGTGTGCTTAAAAAAAAAGAAGGAAAAAAAATAAGAAAGAAAAAAGCGTAAGCGAACTGTGGAACTTTTGCGACTTGTAGACACCTCTCTGCAAGATCTTTATTGCAACTCCACACCTGACAGCTAGAGTGACACCCACTCGCTCCTCCTGTGCCGGCGGGGGGCGGACATCCCCTCAGGCGCCGTCTGGGGTGGCCGCGTCAACCGGCAGCTCCCCCAGCGCCGGGCAGGGCCCCCGCGGCCTCCCGGGCCCAGCGCTGCAGCCGCCCCACAGGCCGCGCACTCCCGGCCT
>JAOXJM010000012.1:17818028-17833955 GCA_026413425.1 Tringa solitaria
AAAGGCTGAGAGACCTGGGTCTGTTTAGCCTGGAGAAGAAAAGACTGAGAGGGGACCTCATCAGCGCTTATAAGTATCTAAAGGGAGGGTGTCAAGAGGATGGGGGCAGGCTCTTTTTAGTGGTGCCTGGTGACAGGACAAGGGGCAAAGGACATAAGCTAGATCAGAAAGTTCTGTCTCAACATGGGAAAAAACTTCTTTGAGATTGCCCACTTTGGCAGGGGGTTGGACTAGATGATCTCTGAAGGACCCTTCCGATCCCTACCATCCTGTGATTCTGTGAAGAGCACAGAAAAAGTCAAATGTTTAATGTTTGCAATGGATAAATGAGACACTGTTTCATTCTAAATAACAGTTAGTGCTAACAATGGTAACAGTGTTATTCCTGTCATGTAACTCCTGTAAGAAGGAAAATATTCAGCTGTTGTACAGAATTTATCCCTTTCAAGCCTTCTTCTTCCATCACTCTTTTCCTGATAAGACATTGAAGCTTGTAGCTCTGGCTTAAGGGGAACCTTCTGTGGCCATAGGATCCCACAGACACCAATTTTGCTTTCTTTCATACATCAAGACATAGCACCCATTTTTTCTGTAACATACATATACATTTAAACATAGAATTAACACATGGGCTATGGAAAATTCAGTGAAGACTTCAAAACTGTTGTATCTCTTAATTATTCCAGGTGTTCCAACATTCTCACCGCTTCGGAGTGTAATACCAAAAATATACAAATAGGGAAAATACTTTTAAATCTGGTGCAGTGCAATATATTGATAAAGACCCAACATGTGACTCTTTATAATCATGTAATCACTGAAGAAATGTGAGAAAATACACTGATGCATAATTAAAAGCAGCTCTCAATCACCTATGGAAATGAAACATAACTGAATTATGCATTAAACCTGTAAAAATAATTCTTCTTTAAGTTTTAAGTGACTGAGTAATACTTCCTAAAAATTGTTTTTTGTAATTCCACAGATTATGTAGCAATAAAGTGGTCCCTTAGAAAGCAACAATTATTAGAGAGTCCTATCCTGGAAGAAAACTCAAAATTAAAAATTAAACTTCATTCCATTACCAAAGGAAAAAAAAATATCAGTTTTTCACAAAAACATTCCAGAAGATTCTTATCAGGATGACTAGAACATTTTATTTAGACAATTTCAAACTCGCATCCTATTATTTATCCATATAAAAATTCTGAATAAATGAACTACCAAGAAATGCCTCCTTCAGCTAGTGTCATGCAGTATCCACTTTGACAGGGTCAGGAACAATATGAATTCAGGAGTCTTGGCTCTACAGGGAAAATGTTTGCTCTCACATGCTTAAAACCAATTAGTGCCCTATCTTGTATATATTGGAATATAAAGATGTTTTATCATGCCTTGTAAAAGTTTACAAGTTCTGGAGTGCTGCTTTATTTGACTTTTCTTGGAAGAGAGACAAGCTGTCTTCGCCAGCTAAAAAACACAATGACTATCCAACTGCGTAAGATAGATATGATTCGCAACAAAACTCAACAAAATGGTTTCAAAAGTTTCTAAACCTTCAAAGAGAAGAAAAGGACGTGTTTCTGGTGGGGTTTGACTATATATAGGTTTCTGGAATTGCTCAAAATATTATCACCAAGCTGTTTTCCATTACCATACAACAGGCAGGACTTTCTCAAAATGTCTTTTTCTCATTTTTTCCCCATAAGAAAGGTTTAAAACTAGTGCACATTTTTAATCAAGTTTTATCATTCTTTCAAATTATACTATTTCCACAAGCAGCTCCCTGAAACACATATTTTCATATTTCCAAATTATATATTTAAAACATATTAATTCAGGAAAATGCACTGCTAGTTGGTTTCACGCAATTTCAGGATAAACACAAGTATCAAATTGTCATAATTTCAAACAAGCCAATAAATTTACTGAATAGCCCTAGTGATTCTTTATTTCTAAGTATCCTACACATTATAAACTAATTTCCTCTGTTTAGAAAACTCATACTTTGTAATCATAGAGACATCTAGGTTGGAAGGAACCTTTCAGATCATCTAGTCCAACTGTCAACCTAACACTGAAAAAAACTATCACTAAACAACATCTCTAAGCACTACATCTACCTGTCTTTTGAATACCACCAGGGATGGTCACACAATCACCTCCCTGGGCAGCCCGTTCCAATGCTTGACAACTCTTCCAGTGTAAAAATTTTTCCTAATATCCAATCTAAACCTCCCCTGCCACAACTTGGGGCTGTTTCCTCTTGTTCTATCACTTGTTATTTGGGAGAAGAGACTCAACGACCACCTTGCTACACCCTCCTTTCAGGTAGTTGTAGAGAGTCATAAGGTCTCCCCTCAGCCTCCTTTTCTCCAGGCTGAACAACCCCAGCTCCCTCAGCTGCTCCTCATAAGATGTGTGCTCCAGACCCTTCACCAGCTTCATTGTCCTTCTCTGGAACTGCTCCAGCACCTCAACGTCTTTCCTGTAGTGAGGGACCCAAAACTGAACACAGTATTCAAGGTGCAGCCTCACCAGTGCCCAGTACAGGGGGATGATCACTCCCCTAGTCCTGCTGGCCACACTGTTCCTGATACAGACCAGGATGCTGTTGGCCTTCTTGGCCACCCGGGCACACTGCTGGCTCATGTTCATCTGGCAGCTGACCAACACCCCCAGGTCCTTTTTTGACAGGCAGCTTTCCAGCTGTTCTTCCCCAAGCCTGTAGCGCTGCCTGGGGTTGTTGTGACCCAAGTGTAGGACCAGGAACTTGGCCTTGTTTTGGACCTCATACCATTGGCCTCGGCCCATCGATCCAGCCTGCCCAGGCCCCTCTGTAGAGCCATCCTACCCTCAGGCAAGTCAACACTCCCTCCCAACTTGGTGTCAGCTGCAAACTGACTGAGGGTGCACTCACTGCCCTCGTCCAGGTCATTGATAAAGATATTAAACAGAACCTGTCCCAATACCGAGCCCTGGGGAACACCACCTGTGACCAGCTGCCAACTGGATTTAACTCCATTCACCCACCACTCTCAGGGCCCAGTCCTCCAGCCAATTTTTACCCAGCAAAGAGTAATAATTCAGCATATTTTATGCAAATAAGTCCCACTACCATGTCTACATTACGTTACCCTTTCAAAGCTTTAACAATCAGATATTTAGATCTATATTAGATATAGATATATATGAAGGGATAAAAATATTTCAACCCTAGCCCATGCGGCAAGCCAGTATCATCATTCAAAATCCTAGTGTTATTGGAGGTTCCACTCAAATATGAGGAAAAAAACTTCTTCACAGTGAGGGTGACAGAGCCCTGGAACAGGCTGCCCAGGTAGGGTGTGGAGTCCCCTTCTTTGGAGATTTTCAAGACCCGCCTGGATGCAGTCTTGAGTAACATCTCTAACATGCTCTAAGCAATCCTGCTTCAGCAGGGGAGTTGGACTAGATGAGTCTATGGTCCCTTCCAACTCTAAACATTCAGTGAAATTCAGTGAAAATTCTACTAATTCAGTTTTTGACATGCTGAAAGTAATTAAGTGGATATGCTTGCAGGTATTAACCAAAAAATAAGAATCTGAATATACTTACTCCATTTCTTCTATTGTGGTAGGAGAAAAAAGTGTTGAACTTCTTATAGAAAAAGTATCAGAAATAAGTGATTTCTCAAAAAACTAACATGCACATCTTCACACACTTATGAGAAATTTAAAAGAAACAACTGGTGAGCAAAAGCAGTTGGCAATAGAAGACAGTCTTGAAATAAGCATGAAAAAAAACAGAGTGGAAATGCAAAGCTCAAAATGGATACCACATTCTCCAGCTATAAATCAGACAGGAAAAATGAATTGTGCAAAATTGAAAGAGCTGATTGCAGAATAACACAGCAGCTGAGGGCAAAAGGCACCTCTGGAGACCATCCAGTCCTAATCCCTGCTGAGAGCAGGCTCTGCTAGAACAGGTTGCCAAGGGCCACGTACATTCAGGTTCTGAATATCTCCAACAATGGAGATTCCGCCGTATCTCTGGGCAACCCATTCTAGTGTCTGTCTCCTTTACACCTTTCCATCAGGTATTTACACACACAGATAAATCCACTGAACTTTCTCTTCTCCAGGCTGAACAGTTCCATCTTGCTCAGCCTCTCCTCATTCAACAGGTGCTCCAAACCATTAATCATTCTATTGACCCTTCACCGGATTCACTCCAGTACATCCATGTCTCTTGAACTGGAGAACCCAGAACTAGACTAGGTCCTCCAGATGCTGCCTCACCTGGCTGGGTAAAGAGGAAAGATCATCTCCCTTGACCAGCTGGCAATGCTTTGCGTAACACAGCCCAAGGGGCTGTTGGTCACTTTTGCCACAAGAGCACATTGCTCGCTCACAGTCAACTTGATGTCCACCAGGACCCCCTGAGCCTTTTCTGTTCTGCCTCACAGACTATACTGGTGCATGGGGTTAGGTGCAAGACAAGGATCAGTGTAACATCTCATTACACAATAGTTATAGCAGAATGCCTATGTGCAATCAACCAAGTCATTCACAGTTCCTTATATATGTATATATAGGCATTCATACATGTGTATTTATGTCATATTCATACATATGCACACACATATGTACAGATAATCTATAAATAAATGCATGTATGGGGTGCTGTGTGTGTTGCTGGTTTGGAGTTGGTTTTTTTTTGGTTGGTCCCTTCCAACCATGATGATTCTGTGATATAAAAACACATACAAAAAATTATTGGAGGTCTGCAAATAATTCAATTTATCAGCTATAGAAAAATCTCAGTTTTTTTCTCAGGTCAGGCCAATCTAGTTAGCTTTATTTTCAAATGTAAGAGCAAGACCATAACTGTTCCACATGAATGTTACAGAACTCACTTTGCCTAAATTAGAATGCACAGTTATATCACTCTGAATATTTTTTTCCCTAGGCAATCAGATATGAAAGGAGAAAAAATTAACAGAATTATTAGATAGAATTGGTGGTATAAAAGTAGTAACTACTATATTCTGACAGAAAGAGTGGAGATCAGTAAGCAAATCCTACTATTTTATGCAAGTAAATGGAATCTGATTGCCTTATGAAGAACAGTTGTGGTAAATCTAGGGAATAAATTTAACTGCAAAGGCATTCCAATCCTGCTGCAAGACAAAAACAGTACAGTATTACAAATATAAAATTCTGTTGAGTCTACAGTAATATATACTTTTCCTTACCATCTCTTCCAAGTAAAGGAGGATTCAAAGACAGTAAATATCTTATTTGTCTTAAGAAGTTTACATGCATAAGATGTTGGGGAAAAGTGTTTTTTCTTTCACTACTTATTCAGAAGAAAGAAGTGAATAAGAAAAAAAAAAAAACAGTAATACCATTAAGCTCTGTTATGGGTTATAAACTAGTCAAAACATAAAAAAAGGAAAGAAATACTAAAAAAAAGATTAAAGATAAAATGTTCTGCATTCCCACATTAGCACCAGTGCTTAATATATTCACGATCGAAAACAGCACAGGGCAACAAAGCAATGAAGCAGCACAAAAGAAGATATTAAGCATGTTATTAAAGACTGAGAAATTTCTAGGAGACCAGCCCCTGCTCAGTGAATGGATGACCTGACAGCCATCAGCTTACAGCACTGGCAAATGCAAACTAGAAGAACAAATCATATGAATTACCGGCATCTAAACAAGAGCATAGGTAAACAAAACCCAGTTCTTTTCCATTTGCAAAAAACCATTCACCTCCTACCAGAAGTCATCAACAAAAATGATGGTATTTGAATGTCTAGTGCTATAAAATTGTGCTTCAAAAATAAAACTAAATGAGTTTGTTTCCATTAAGGCTATTACTGTGGCTTAGTACATAGCTTTGAATATGAAGATTCAGCAGCTATTCTCTCCAGTTTTTCATCTAGGGATCTTTAATATGTTTTCAATCTAATTTTAATTTGCTACAAAAAGAGAGGAATGAACTTTCTTCTCAAGGCTAAATTAAACCTGTCTCTTGTGCAGGTATCATGAAGTATAAAAGAAGCAGGAGAAACAGTTGCTACATTTAATAAAAGCTTTTTTTAAAACTAGGCAGACAACAAGTTTTTTCCATCATTGGTTTACTGTTTCAAGTCCCTGTTTTTTCAACAAAAATAACCAACTGCAGAATACATGCATGAGCAGAATTTTCATATTTTAACAACCAAAAAACCCTCTGCAGCGTATTGCCTGAGTAAGCCAATAGCCAAGCATGCAAGTCAGGAACCGAGTCTGCACAGTTCATAGGAAGCTGGTGTCCTTCACAACGACAGCAAGCACAGCAACAGTGTGTTTAGCCAAGAGCTGGTTGGGTGGCATCATTTTTGACCAGAATGCTATCACAAATAAAAACCACTAAGAAAACTACAAAGCTTGTAAGACACAGGTTTTCAAGAATATATCAGGATGCTTAACTTTCCTGGAAGTATCTGAAGCGTGGGGTGGATGCGTGCTGTAGTGCACCCCAAAATCCCACTCTGAAGATGATCCAGCCCAGGCCCTGGTTAGAGCACATCAGGGCTCCCTTTCAGCTTGGTGTGCCTTTCTGCAGAGACCAAACTTTGGAGAGGGTGATCTGCACGCCTGGAGATCACACCTCAACTTCAGTCAGGGTGTCTATCAGTTTAGAGATAATAATTTTGCCTCTGTGTCCCAGCTGTAAGATGTGGGTAATAGTCTGTATTATCTCACGAGATATGGAAGTACTTGTGTATCATCCAAGATACATGGATCAAATCTCACATAGGATGGATCAGATGCTTTGATACCAAAATGGTGTATATTTATCTAATTGCATACATCTAATTATGCTTAATGCTACTAGAGACATCTTTCAAGTGTTATACAGTCCTCTGAACATAGTGATAATAAATGAGGGCCCTGAATGAAGCTGTGCTCTGTTTATGCCTAGATCTGTTACAGCTACTGCCACTTCACATCTGGGAAAGTTAACTCACAGCCAGCTGGCCAAAGGAGAACAGCCCAACCTGGCTACAGTCCCTAGGCTCCTTGCTGCAAGGTTTTTGGTGGCTCCCAATAGAACCCCCCCTTCTGTCTCTTGCCCCAGCCACAGTTTCTTAGTCTCTCCAGGGAAGAGCTCTTCCCTGAGCCCCGTACCCCTTTCTGCAACTTCCCCTTTTCTCCCACCAGGTATATTTTTTCCATCCGTATATTTTCTTCCATGTAAACATGAGGAGGAACTTCTTCACTTTGTGGGTGGCAGAGCACTGGAATAGGCTGCCCAGGGAGGTGGTGGAGTCTCCATCTCTGGAGACATTCAAAACCTGCCTGGACACGCTCCTGTGCAACCTGCTCTAAGAGGACCTGCTTTGGCAGGGAGGTTGGACTCAATCTCCAGAGGTCCCTTCCAACCCCATATCATTCTATGATTCATGTTCCCCCAGCTAACTGAACCTCTGGGCCTCACCTCTTCCCTTCCCAAACACAACAGGGAGAGCCACCAACACTAACTGGCATTGCCTAATTGGATGCTCTGTCCAGCAGAGAAGGATCCGAAAGCTGCAGCAGTAGATCTGAAGGAACTGGTAACAGATGCAATGCTCTCATTGCCTGTCAACTGCAAAAGAAACCAAATACCTCCCTGCTATTTTCATTTTTGTCAGACAGCATCATTGAACCAATCCTCTACTGCTTTTCGTTTTTTAACTCTAGCAGAAGGAAAACAGCAGCAAATAGAACTGACCCAGATGAATCTAAATGCTCACGTTAACACCGATATCTAGGATGAAAGGAATTTTTGCAAAAGGTTTTCTTCTGTAGAAGAAAACATCGATAACCAAAATTAGCTCCTGCAAAACAGAGTCACTTAAATTTTCTTCTAAAAAAGCAAAGATGCTGTAGCTAAGCAACCTGGCTTTTCCTTAAACTGAAAGTTGGTTTTCACAGCACCTTGTTTATCTCTGAAAGCTCTGACAAACCTCCACTTTATTTTATGTAATCATGTCTGGGGGAGGGCCAAATTAGATCTGGTATACTGTCGTAAAGGGACTTTTCCCATGAATGCAGATGATGCAAAGTTATTTTTAAAATAGATCCGAAATGTTCTTTGTGTCTACTGCATGCTCTTCAAATACCTCGAGTTGTGTGAGCAGCCATCAGTCAGAGAACAGATATGCCTGTCTGCTTCTGGATCCAAGAAGTGCTGGTTTTCTTCATCTGTGTACTGAACAGAGCCACTCCCCTTTCGGTCTTAGATAGCCCCTTTAGCCCAGGATTTGATATAGCATTTAGTATTTATATTCTACCACTAAAGATCTTTTCTTTTAAGTGAAAATATATCCTGACATATGCTCTCTGCCCTAGTCTGGGTACTTCTGTTGCCCTATCTTGGACACAATGATTATTTCCAGATTACAAGATAAATATATTCCGTAAACCCTGTTCACTCAATCACCAACAAACAGCTTTCTTTTCAATTATCATTTTTTTTCATTCTGACTGCATTTTTCCTAATGGACAGGACAGAAAATACATGTAAGTAATAAGCAAAACCAATGAAACTGGATAGGACCCAGTGGGTTATGACTTTTGGATGCTAATCCCTCGCTATGCTTCCCCTTCCAGAGTATGTGCTTTAAAAGCCTTTCCCCATGCGACAAGGACACTGGAAAGCATCTGTCTGAAAAACCTGGAAAGCACTGGGTTTTTTCCTCTCTCCCAACTCAGTCCCCATTATAATTTTACTTTTAATCAGCCCTTGCCTCCCCTTTTTTTGATTGGTTGTCTGTAACATTACATACAGTATAATAAATTATGATGGTCCAAAATGCTTTGCTAAATAGAAAAAAAGATTTTTGGCTGTACTGCTCATTTGTTTTCCTTTCTCAACTGGTTTTGTGTTTGTGCAGAATAAATACACACACAGTAGGCCTGTGCATCTTTCTACAAACAGAGATACACACGCTCTGTATACAGACAGCAATGCAGCTTTTTTTGTTTACTCTGCCTCTCTCATTCCCTCTAGATATTTTTGCACGCTGTCATTTGTGGAATACTGTTGAAACCCAAAGGGATGTCAGCTGAGCCTGCCTCGCATTGCAAGCTGTTGGCAGACTCATTAAGGATGGGGGAACAGCGTGGAGTCCGCTGCTGTTCTTCCCCAGACTGATGCTGCTGGTTGGAAGCGTTTGGCTGAGCTCAACGGGCTACACCGGCTGATTCCTTCAGATGCTCCTCACCCTTGATTTTATTGTTGGTGTCTCAACAAGGACCCTAAAGTTGTTACTAAAAGCGCCAGCAGCTGCTGCCAGCATGTACGGGGAAGGAATCATATTAAAAGAAGTCTTCGAAGGTTTCAAACAGGGTAAAAATGCACATTTTCTTACCCCCATAACCAGCCTTGCTTGTACAATGAAATTACTTTGGATTTGTTATTGGGTAACTATTTTTTTTACTGTTTGTTAATTTCAGAATTATCTGCATCATTTTTTTTTCTCTGCCCAATTCATTTTAATTATTTCTAACTCTGCAGATATTACCCGCTTCATTTGTTACAGCCAAATCTCTTGCCTATGCATTTTTTTCAGGGAGTCTATTCCTTATTTGGGTGTCAAAGCAGAGGCCAGGAAGGAGAATGTAGCTCTCTGTGCTTTACCATGAGTTGTCCCTTCTTCTCCCAGGTCAAGAAAACAACACTTGGCCATCAGCCTCTTTTTGGTTGATACAATTGATAAAAAGAGAAAAATAATAAATCACAACTGAGATAGTCTTTAGCCACTGCTGCCGTTTGGTTTTCCCGTGTAAAGCCTCACCTAACCTCCTGCTTAGACTGGGCAGTTTCCAGTCATCCTGAGGTTGAAAGAGGGCACTCTTGCTCTCCCAGTTTATCTAGGGTGCTATGAAATCAGGGATACATGGGTCCTGTGCACAAAAGATAACAAATCAGGAAAATATGTCTATATATTAGGAATTTAGGTACTCAATCTAAAAATGGGAAATCTAAAGTTCTCAGCACTTGCTTTTCTTTTGTATTCAATTTGAGGACATCTTACACCAAGCAAGATATTTAAAAGTCACCAATGCTCCTGAGGAACGCCTAAATCTAAGGAAAAACGACAGTTAAGGGAGGAACAGTATGTCTAAGCATTTTGTGTATTTGAGTCGTAATATTCTTTAATTCCCCAACCACACACTATTTTTCTGTCAAGCCGGGACTAGCACTACAGCTATTCCATCACATAATCAAGTTACTCTTGATAACCTTCCAAAGCCAAATCCCAATGTCACAGTTCACATCATCTCCTAGTGACTCTGTGGCAGAGCATGTGAAAACAATAGAGTACTTTCAACAACAGCCTATTTTCTGGCAGAAGCCTGGTCCCATCCATTCCTTCCTTTTTTCTGTCTAGCACATATAGACCACTGGTTTACCATATGTTCACATTCATTGTAATCCACCTCCATCTCCCTCCTTTCAATTGATTTTTACTTAGAAGATAAACACTTCAGGACCCCACAGAAAGTAGGAAAGATTTGCCTGCAACGTATCTAGCAGATTTTAGCCACTCTAAGATTAACTCAAATATAAGACAAAGTAAAGAAGAATTTTAGTAACCCCTAAATTTTTTTTTTTCTCATCTTGTCCATTCCCTGTCACTCTCTTCCGCTTTTCTGTCCCTTGCTTTATTTTCATAGTACTAGGGAAAAGGGGAGTTGTAAGCTATCTGCATTAGATTTAATGGCACTGATAGTCCGGGCACATAGTATGGGCCATGCAGCAAACAGACTTTCAGAGCTAAATCAGAAACTTACTACGGCAAAGGCTTACCAAACAGTCTGCAGAAAGGCTATGCTGCACTAAACACTCAAGTCACCAACAAAACTAAGGAGAGGAAGGAGGGCCTAACTTAGGCAGAACTAGAAGTTCAGAGATCTCCGTTCTCTTCCTTACTCTACTGGAGACAGGCTTCGTGATCTGGGGCAGAGCATTTCAGCATCAGCAGGTATTTCTGTATCTGCCTCTAAGATGATAAGAGAGGATGGGGAATATCGTTTCATTAGCATTTATAAGGCAATCTGTGTGGAAAGCATTGTTGCACAACTGTGTGATTTACCCATATTCCACAGGGTACTTTCCAGAGAAACAAAGTGTGAAAAGCACCATATGGGACCTGCTTCTAAAGAAAGAACAGAAGTCCCCGTCAGATGGAACTCTCCTGAAGTGATGACCATAGGGTAAAAGGAGAAAAAACTTCTCTGTAGATTGTTTCCAGCAACTCCCCATCCCCAGGGTCACTATAAGGACTCTCATCCTCTTCAGGTGCAATAAGGAAAGGCACTCCCTGCTTACAAGTTTCATTTTGGGGACCTATATATCCTCCTCTTAGCCATGAGAGTCTTATTGATTTAACACTCTAATAAATGCCATGGAGAAGGAAGAACAGCTGGCAGACTTTTGCTCTACATACACGTTGAAAAGCCATCCATGAAGGTGCATTCATCTCCTTACCCATGTTAGTAACACCGTAAGGTGTGAACATGAGCCACTCTCACATATACAGCATCACTCATTAAAGAGCTTCTCCCCTGGGATATATCTAAATTCATTTTTGCATCACAAGAACTCACTTATGGACTACAGGCTTAGTGAAACAAAAACATGCAACTGTCCAGTAGGAAAAATAAAACATTCTTCATAACATCAGCAAATGTATTGCTTATTATTGTCAAAACAGCACAAAGCAGCTCTGATTTTATACTGATACATCAGGTTGGACTCAATAGTAGCAGAAGTGCTGTACTAAAAAAAAAAAAGATTATTGTAAACTATGTAGAGCAGGCCTCATTAGCTCTCAAGAGCAAGGAAAACACTATGCAGAATAAACAGGGACAGTAAAAAAAAGTAACAAGAGTGCACTTGAGTTTGGTAAATAAAGCTCTGCAAAGAAATTTACTTGAGCATAGCCAGCTTTACAACACACCCCAGAATCCCACATGAGAGAACTGATCTGTAACATTCATTTTAAGTAAAAGAAATGTTATTCTCTCCTCCAGCAGATAGGAAATGCCCACCACCCTCTCAGCAACAAAGCGAAGCCCAGAATGCCAAGAACCCAGTCCTGGCTCAAAGCTGGAGGAAACACACCCTGCATCAGTGGTCCACGGCAGCCACCTCAGTTTCTCATGCACAGTAAGAGACCAACCCACAGAGGTGAGATTTTCCAGCTTGCCCACTGAGACACTAAAGACTGTGGAATTAAAATGTTTTTCGCAAGTCATAGAAAACTTTCTGTAACCCTTGAGGTTATCTTTCCTGCAGCATTTCATCCTGCACTCAGTTTCCTAAATGACACTCCACTTGCCTCGTGCAGCAATAGAACAGAAGATAGATTTTACTAAATGTCACATTCATGAAGAAAAAACCTTCTCATAATGAATGAATTCTACAGAGAAATAAAAACTACTTTTTACTCATATGAAAATGAATTGTGAAGAGTGAAAAAAAATTCTTTTATAACCCCCCTTTCTCCAACAAACTCTTCCAGAGAGAGTAGCTTTTTGCATTGTTCTCTCCAGGACACACTCTTAAGTACTTCAATTTGGAAGGGAAGTGTAATTGTGGAATTACATCCAGTTTGGTTTAACTCGTGTTCTTAATATATAGGAAAACAGGATCTAGAGTGTGATTCGGAGCCCACTACGGCAACTAGTGGGCTTTGAACCAGACCAAAGCTGTGTTAAAGCCCACCATTGACCTTTGTTCATCTTCTCCATTTTACTTTTGTCTTCTTTTTTCTCAGTCTTCTCACAGGGGTTTGGAGGTTTTTTTTTCTCCCTTTTCCTCTTGGTTGCAGGAAGAGATACAACTTACATCTGCTGACAATTTTGCTCATAAGACATTAGGAAAAGGAGGAGCACTTGCTAAGATATATAATCAAATTCAGGATAACTAGCTTATATATTTCATTTAAAATTAGTCTTTATCAAAGACTATTTAGGTTCTCATTTCACATTTATTTCAAGGAAAAAAGTGGAAAATACAAAAAAGAATGTTTATAAAAATTCTGAGCTTTTCTTGCTCAAATATCTTAGTAGATGAATTCATCAAAAGCAAATATTTTCCTAAATTTAGGTTTGGCTTTGATAAATTAGCATTTTATAACAAATCAAGCAAACAACTCCTGACTTCTGGTAGACAACCGTCAACTTTCCCTACATTTTAACTGTCCTTTCTGAAAGCACAGAAGTGCATGAGGTGCCTACCCTCACAAAGCAAATGGGTGCCTTCAAAAACAACATCATATGCCATAATAACAAGAAAAATCATTGAATGTATTTTGTTTTAAAGTTTCATTGAACACATATGACTGTCCAGGCTGAATGATCTACAATATGCTGCCAGACGGAGCCAGACACAGACCTTCAGAAGAAAGGGGAAGCAGGAAGGAGCTGAACAGAAACATTTAGTCAGCTCTGTCAAAATGTTGGCATTTCTATCAGGAAAGATTTACAGTACCCAATTCTGCCTGTTATTCTGTATTACCCTACCGAAAGGCCATGTTTTTCTGAATAATTATTATAAGCCTTTGAGCTACTTTTACTGTATTTTTGCAAGGTTGTCCAGTCAAAAGTGACACTGACATTAAAAACCTATTTTCATTTTGAGTGTAAAAATCATTGTTTGACTTCCAAGCAGAACTTCATAAATTATTTCACTGGTAATATTCTTGTTCCCTATAGCTGTGATTCCTGCACAATAACTTAGCTTCTGTTTTATTTAATGCTGATATTCCTGAAACGCGGGCACTCCTGAAACTCACACATACTGTAATGCCTTGCACAAAAAGTTTATTTCAACCTACAAATGACATTTAAAGTCTATAAAATAGATACTACAGAAAATTATTCATAGTGGAAAGACTTATCAGAGCATAGCTCAGTCCCTTACGGACAGACATACCTCAGAATTGTTGAGATGACACCTGTGCGTCCCCGAGAACCAGCCCTCACTCGAACACTGGTCAATGTCCACCTTCTGCAGGTTGATGTCGACTTTGACAACACCTCTGAAAATAGAGAAAAACAGCCTTGAACACAGCGGCTACAGAAAGAGGTTAAACTTCTTTACGATGCTGCAGCCTGCAAAGCAGAACTACGTCTATCTTCTAAATACAGAATTTGATGAAATGTCTGAAAACTGAGAATTTTTGCGTTCACGAAGCCACAACTGCAGAGACACATTCTTATGTCAGACATTACTGAGATGTATTATGACAGGAGCTCAGTAAATCTAACACGCTGACAAAGTGTAAGGCAGCAGGTAAGAGTAAGTTATACACTCAAAAAATGTAATGCCCTTCACATTTTACAATGCAGCAAAGAACTAAAATAAATACAATGAGTGACCTGCGCTATTTTTTCCGAGGCTATCAAGCTTCCCGAGTACCAGGCACTGCACCTCACCCCCATGCATCCTCTCCTTTGCACCAGGGAATGGGATTTGTCAAAACAACTGGGCAAAAGCCTTTTTCTGTACTCTCCCCAGACAAAAACCTTATCTCCAGCAACCTCAGAGCACTCCTCCACAGCTCAGCACCCAAACCCCTCCAGCAGGCACCCAAACCCCTCTTTCCCCATCTCTGCCAGCCAGCGCTAGTATAATACCTGATACAGCATCAGAAGGGCAGCACGAACCAGCAGTAGAGGGCCACCAATGTCTCTGAAACCAAAAAACACATTTCCTACACACACAGGTCCTCAAGGACCATCTGAGCTGTATCAGCTCTGTGCCAAGAATACTCCAGTTTTCATCATCAACAGTTTCCCTCAAAAATTTTTTTGAATGAAAAGCTAACCACCCAATTTGAAAGCCAATGCTCTATTTTATAAACAAGTTGGAAATCACCACCCTAAGAAAAAAAAAAAAAACCAAAAAAAACTGTAAGACTGTAGTTGCATATCTTAAAAAAAGCCTTCAAAAATGTCCTTCTTCTCTCCAAAATAACCTCCAGAATTACTTTGGAAGTGGAACATTTACAGCATCATCTTGTGAGAGCATACATCTGTGACTGCTTTGCTGCTGCTGCCTGGACTTAGCAAAACATGTCACTATTCAACTTCTGATAGTTGGATCATTACACAGACTCACTTGTAACAGATGAATGCTCTATACTGATTTCTTGAATCTAGGGTACCCTCCTAAGTCACCCTTTTCAGCCACTTCAGACAAAAGTTTTGATTTCCACAGTCTGAACTTCCACAACTACAAACACCATCATCCCTGCTTTCAGGCTGTGGACTACCAACCAAGGTTAGTCCAACCCAACCTCTATTCTCAAGAACACCTCTCTCACCTCAAAGCGTGTTGCTAATTAAGGTTCAGTATATATAAGAATGCTAATAAATAAATAATGATACTAGAGCTACAGAGCCATGTATTTGAGAGGCCACTTACAAACAAAATCAGAACAGGCATAAGAACACGAGCTTGATCAAAACCAAGACAATATTGCTCCCTCATATCAGGACCCAGTACAACTACAACAGCTAAATTTGGACATTCATCTTCAGGCATGCTGTATAGTCATTGGAGAAACACAAGCACACCATTTCAGTGATCCAAAGAATGCATTATGAAATTATGTAGGACAGCCAGTAGGAAGTTCGGCAGTACACATACACTTCATCCCTCTCTGTCTCCTGCCTAGAACCTATGTAATCTGATGGTGGGCACACTTAGAAACAACCTGAAATATTTAAGTGCTGACTCTAGCAACTTCCGTTTGAAAGAGCACACACCACAGATCTAGAACACTCAAGTATTTTTAGTTTACAGTTTTGTGCCTTTCCACTCCTGTTTCACTGAATTTTTTCACTGAATTTTTGGAGTTGGAAGGGACCATAGAGATCATCTAGTCCAACT
>JAOXJM010000012.1:17869980-17919985 GCA_026413425.1 Tringa solitaria
TAGAATAATTGTCTAAACGACAATAGATTGTTATGGGTTTTCTCAAACCATAACAGAATGCAACAGAATGTAACACCACTTTCAATTTTCAAATCTCAACAATTTTTTAAATAAAATCATAAGGAGTATCGAAGTCATTTATTCAGGAGCACCCGATTCTCCCCACCTCTCTTTTTTAATGCCTGTGAGAATATGCAAGCAACCAAGTTATTGTCATTAGAGGAAACTACAGAGCATCTGCTATTGTCTGATAATTGCTCACCTGAATGCTCTTCCTTGCAGGACATGTGAGGTGATTTTCCTGTATTTCACTCGCAGATAAGCAGTCTCAGTCGCCTTGGTCAGGAGAGGTACACATACACAGTCACCATCTTGCCCCAAGCTGTAACTCCCATTTTGTCTGCCTCGCAGGAATCTGTGCCTGTGACCATACCAACTCCATTTAAATGGGCATTAGCTCTTAATTTCATATTCTTAATTTGCACTGGCACTTTTTTCCATCTGCTGCTTTCCATCTTGCATAAAAGAATGTAATTTTTTGTTCAAATGTTTTCCTTTTATGAGCCATGCACTATATAAAAGGTTTCATTGTACGACCTCAAGTGTAAGTACCAGGTTTATGTCAAAGGATCCAAAAGTTTTTGGGTGGGCAGACAAACATACAAAAAAGTGTCCTTTGAGAGACCTGGGTAAAAATATTCATAGCAACAACCTAATCCTTCAAAGAAACATTCAGGTCAACAACTTTTCTTGGGCGTATTCTCTTATCACCTCAGTAAGTTTCTGTAAAATTATTCACATGCATAAACATTTCCAGAATCTTTCCAGGGGTCATTTCACATCACTCAGTATTTTAAGCTCATCTTTTCTTTGGTGATATATATTGTTCACACATCAAGAAGCTAAATCAAAAGTTCAGTGATATTTTACTGGTTTAAAATCCTTTGGCTGAAACTGTAGGACAATTTCGTTCCCAGGAGGATGTGTCATTTAAAAAAAGTCCTGACATAGCCTTTCACCCTCCACCCACCTCAAAAATTTAAAAAATTTCATATTTAGCTCATTTCCTTCTGGGACAGAGAAATAATGTAAGTGAGAGTACATAGGAGATTTGTAACCATTAATTTACTGGCAAAACCAATAGCCTGTCCAATGAAATAGGAAGGAAGTATAGTTCATTTCAATGGCAATTACTATTGTAAGAAATGTTTCACATGCTGAAATGTTCCGTACGGCCATGAAAATGCATCCTCATGCTACTAAAAACAGACTAGGAAATTATTCCATACAGAAGCATAAACAAAAAAAAATCCCAAAATAGCATAAAAGAATAAAGAAAACAATTAACTTAAGGAAATTCCGAATGAAGGTGGTAACTACATTAGGCAGTGGCATAACAAATATAGCGCACATAAATAAGGCGAGACATAATAAAAGGTAGATTTACTGAAGTGCATTCCGCACAACTCATATCCTGCTGCATTACTTCCTGTCATTAATTACCCCATCTACATCCAAATAATATCAATCAGCCAATTGGAAGCACAAGTTAATGAGCAAAATTTCATACTCTGGGGTCAAGTTCCTTTTCCTTCATTTGTCTTCATTAGCAGCACCTCTCAAGGCTTTCCCAAAATAGAAGGCAGTGAATTAGCCAAAGAGATTTTAAAAGTCGCACTCCAGAATGCTCAGAAATAAAATAGCAGGATTAGCCTCTGAGTTCTTAGGATGAAATGGAGGTTGTTATTGTTATTAAATAAGGTTGCCAAAACTCCGTGTCTTGCCTTCCTTATTATTTTCACCGTCTGTACTCTTGACTGGGTGTCACGTTTGCCTGGCACCTTGGCACTGAAGGATACACAAATGCTTTACAAATTACTGCCTGGTCTGTAAATTGTAAACCGTGATGACTTTCCTTCTCTGGTTACTCCTGTTGGGTACATTGTCCTTCACAACACCCTGTCCTTTTTTCTGCTCCAGTTAAACTGGGCTTATCTCTTTTCTTCCCAAAACCAAAGCAGGAGAATCAGGCACCACGGGTATCCCATAGCATTTACATGGCAAAAAGGAAACCAATGCAGCTATGGAACAGCCACACAGAAGTCCTGCTTCTCCACAGCTGCTCCTTGGGGGCTTCCATTCTCCTCCAGCTCTGTTGCCCTTGCAGAAGTTGTTCACACCAAGACTCCACAACAAAGTCCAAATCCCTTTAAAATATAGTTATGGGCAGGAGCTGCAAAGGCAAACAGGGCAGTGGGGTGTCCCTGCATTCATTCTCCCAGGAAATCTCTTTGGTTAATGTAATCTCTGCTTATGAGCTGCTGGGGAAAAGGAGAAGGCAATGTCTCAGGCCACCCTTCTTCATCAGTAGCCGGAGTAATTCGAAACTTCTGCCCTTGACTCGCAGTTGGGAATATATAACATAGCCTTGTAGTCCAAGGAAATATTTGGTCACCATGGACACACACCAACACGGGGTGAAAACACAGCAGTTATTTAATAGCTCCATCAGTTTGCATACGTCTGGCGAGGTCAGAAGCATCACTGAGAGGTAGCACAAGGTGGAAGAGTTTGGAGATTAAACATGAAGACAGCACATCTCTGCGCTGGGGCAGAGACTCCTGGGTTTTCCTATGACCACGTATAGAACGAGCTCAGACTTCTGTTTCATGAGAATAGATGCTCCTTCTGTGCTGATCCTAGTCTATTTAGCACTCCCAGAGTCTGTTTGTAAAAGAGCAAGGTGATAAACAGCAAAAAGCTGCTCTTCCCTTGGAGCAGGACAGTATTTCACTTGAAGGATATAAACCAAACTTCCAAGAATCGGCTCAGGCTGCACAGTCCTACCTGTGTGCTTTCCTGCCCAACCCGGCTGGGCAGAGAGAAGAAAGGTTTGGTTTGGTCTTTTTTAGTTTATAAGAAGCCTTAGCTAATGGGCCTGAGTGGATATTTAATAGATGAAATAGCAAAATTAATTTACTTAATTTTATCATCACTTTCCTTGAAAAATTTGAAGAGAATTACAATGCCAGACTTTAGATAGAATATTATTTCTGCAAGAAAACAGACGCTGAGCTGCAAAACTGGGTCCTAGAAGATTAGCCCGGGTCCTCATAAAGCAGGCTGGGACTTCTTTTGAAGAAATCATCCAACTCTAATTTGAACAATTAGTTCATCTCAGGGATTTCTAGATCCCTAGACAGTCCTTGTGAAAGAAAAAAAAAAAGTCCAGCCAATGTTTTGGCCTTAAAAAGAAGCTGTATTAGCGACACTGTGATGGCCACTAATGAGACAGCTATTATTGCTATTGATTTCTTGAGGAAAATTGACAGAATTGTGTAGCCAAGCCTAATAAAAGGGATATAAGATTGATTTTTATACCAACTGTCCGTGTACCTTGGTCAGTCATTTATACTGGCAGATTGATGGTAAGTGTAACAGTGATCGCTTTGGAAATCTGTCTATCAGCAATTTATAAATTCCAATTAAAGACTTCTATTACGAACTCGCAGTCTGCAACAGCAACTGCATATTAAATTGCAGACTTCATTTTGTGAGGCTAATCTGCCTTTCTTGCCACTGGCTTTCCAGTTCTTCTGGGAAGCAGATACCAACACTGATGACAAGAGACAAATTTCAAGATTTGCTAAAGCTTATGTGCCTCCTACTGAAATGGAAACCTTCTTCAGCAGAGAAGGTGTGTGGGTGAAGAAAGCTGGCCAGTGTCTACTCAATAGATCCCCTGCTGTGAAGATTTTAAACATCTGGTGAAGTTGATCAAGGGTTACATGATAGGCAAAAGTGATACCCCAAAGCCCTAAAACCATGAAGCCTTATTATTCCATCTGTGAAAATGAAGTAGTGGTGTGCTTTATGCCTATCTGTGGTCCCTCAAAGAGCTGGCAAAGGCTGAGGTGAGACAACTGTGGTGCTGCTTCGAGCAGGATGTGCAAATCAGGAAATGGCCACGTGTGGCATTAATAGACACGCAACATGAACCACACACACTCTTGTATAAACTTCCTGAATAATCTTAATTATTCAATATATTTCAATATTCAGTATTGCTGTGGACGTTGGTATGTCAAAGAGTGTAAAATAACCTAGGAGGAATTTAGAGCAAGAGAGATAGAAGAACTTGACTGAACGTTACCACAAGCCTCAGCCTGACTTCAGTTGTGCTAATTTAGGTTAATAGGAATAAAGTAACAGGAAAGCATTAGAGGCAGTGTCAGACGTGAGCGATAAGCCGTGACGTCCCATCTGTTGGATTAACAGAAAGATGCTTGACTGCAAACAGCAAGGAGATATATCTGCTGGCCTTAAAAAGATGGAGATAATTTCGTATTAGAGATAAGCTATTAAAGGAAGAACTCAACCCGTATCTGAGCTCACGTTCAAGGAAAGATTACTATCTGCAGATGGCTTGGGAGCTTCCACAGAGCTCAGGAAGTTTAGGTAAGATTTCTCCCCTGCCAGAGAACTGGTCCTCTTATCAGTGAGTGATCTTTAAGGGAGGGCTTGGAGCTTTCAGCTATAATTCCCACCCCTGTACTTGTTATCAGAAATATAGTACCGAAGCCTTATAGAAATGCTTTTGCCTTAGAAATATCGCATTGTCCTTTTTCTACTCTTTTTGTCATGTGTTCAAAAATAAAAGTAAAACTCTCTTCCATCTACACAGCGCTCACTGTCACCACTGGCTGATGGGGGAATCAGCCCTGGGAGGGGCATTCAGCACTCAAGATGACGAATGGAGGCTCCTTCACCTCCTCAGCTGACCACTGACCCCGTGAAGACAAACTATGCCACCCAGAAGTTGGAGCTCTGGGAAGAGATGTGCCATGAAATACGTGAAGTAGAGAGTTTGTACCCTGCAAACCTGCAGCCAGGCCAAGTAGACATCAGGATGGAGATGCTCTGCTGCTGCAAGGAAGGTAAACTTCATTATGAAATGCATCCATCAGGTCAGCATCTGCACAGGGCGCTTAGAGAGGACCACCTGATGGTGTGCAAACCTCTGGTGGGTGTTGGAGTGCTCCAGCATGCCCTGGGAATCACTGCAGAAATCCCCACACATATGGAGATCTGAGCAAGTGTTTCCAGCATCTCAGTGGAGTTTGCACAGTGCAGCTTGGGCCTGGGTGGCTTGATCCCATTTGTGCTGTGCCCCGTTTGAGTGAGGAAACTAATCGGTCTCTTGGTGGAATTTATTAGCTCAGACGAAGCCCAACGTCTGTGTTGGGGGCATGGGGAGCAGGAGTTTACCATGAAACACTGCTGTAGCACCCATCTAAAGGTGCATGCACTGCAATAAGCTGCTTCCCCCATAACTGCTTTGGCCAGCCAAGACAGCTGCGGCTGTGTGTCCTGTTTCTCTGCAGCAGGACCCACAGGTTCATTGAATTTTGAAGAGCTGGACAAACCCATACAGCCATGGTTCTTGTAGCTGTGGTCCTTGTCATTGTAGGGAAAAGCTTTAGCATATGAATTGGGTGAATCCACAGCTTGCAAGACAAACAAAAATGAACACAAACATATTACACAAAAAATCTTGTGATTTTA
The DNA here is from genome assembly GCA_026413425.1 of Tringa solitaria. Classification (NCBI taxonomy): domain Eukaryota; kingdom Metazoa; phylum Chordata; class Aves; order Charadriiformes; family Scolopacidae; genus Tringa; species Tringa solitaria. The sequence goes on from JAOXJM010000012.1 coordinate 17,875,546, forward strand.
GGTCAATCTGTTCCCTGGGGATCAGGTCCAGGGGTATAAACACAGCTAAATGAAGTTTACCTATCCTGATTCTGTTCTCTGCAGCGTCTATCCACTTTTCGCTGTGTGACCTAAAAATCAAAGCAAGAGATTTTCCCCAGCCATTAGTATTGGCCACCCCTCCAGCCAACTGCACGTTGCTCGTGGCGCCACTGCCTTCTCTGCAGCCACTGCTCATGGCAACAGTCTCCCATGATTTTTAGCCATCCTTTTTTTTTTTGTCTTTCCCAACCTCCCTTCTCCTCCTCATCCTTCTTAACAGCTCTTTCACGATGGCATTATCTGCCTTACCATCTTGCTTGATTAGAAACCAGTTTGGTTAGGTTACGTGGAGGATGTTACACAAAGTAGAGGCATGACAGGTAGGTCTTCTTTCCTTCTCATGGAGTCTGCCTAGATAGCACCCTAAGCATCCAGCTTCTGGGCCCAGTGTGCAGCTGGGTGTGTCCCATCAGCTGCTGATAGTCACATTTCCTTCACTTCAAACGGGGCTAGTTTCTGGCACTGTTGGAGCTGATTAAAACTCTTCACAAGATCAGCAGATTAATCGAGACAACAGAAACATTGATCAGCAGGAACCAGCTCATCATGAATATTCAGGAGGCCCTAAAGTAAAATTTCTTTAATAAATGACACCCCCTTTCATGATGGCTGGAAGTGTCTCATTCATGACTACCGAGTTAGCAGCTTCCCCTCCAGCCTCCTTGCACAGCAGTCTGTTCACTAGCGTGCACAGGAAATACACTGAAAATACTCAAAAAGAGTGACAGAGATTTGTCATGCACTGATTACCTGTCCCACAAGAAAGCAATAACCTAGTTTTGATAGGAGAAAGAAATTTTTTTTATAGTGAGAACAACAATTGGCTGCAACAACCTTCCCAAGGATGTGGGAGAGTCCCTGTCACTGGAGATTTTCAAGATGGACCAGTCCCAGGGTGCTAGATAATAGGCTCCTTTTCCCACAAAAAGGTTGAACCAGAAGACCTTTGGAGGTCTCTTCCAACCTGGTCTGTTGTATAATTCTGCAATAAAAGTGAATGTGAGCTCCTGAAAACGTAAAGCAGGTAACCATGCTCCACAGCTCTCTATTTCTCCCTTGGCTTTGACTAACTGTACCTCTGAATCCACTGAAGCTTGGTGAAGTGGGCAAGGGAAGCCTCAGAGTTTCCTCAGCTGCAGCATCTCTCTTTCCCAGGCAGCAGCAGCAGCAGCCAGGACTTTTCAGGAGCTGAGAGTTTTGTGGAGTACTGGCACCCCAGCCCTGTGCCGAGCAACTCCAGCAGCAGGGATGGGGGCGACATCTCCAAGGCTGAAGTCTTCTTCTCTCCCCCTGTCGTGAGATAAGATACAGGTAGTTTGGCATATTTCTGTATACAGAGAAATCTAATTGGATTCATTATAGCAGCATTTGCATACATTAGCATCACTGCTGACACAGAGCAGAGTTATTATTGTATAACTGTCCCCATTTGGAAGGGGCTGTCAGTCAGCCTCCTACGGTGCTGGCAGGAGGCATTTTGTTGGCGGAGAGACTGCTGCAGCCCGCTCTCCACGCCATTTGTTTGACAAACAGTATTGTATCAGCCAGGAGACTTAGCTATCTGTCACCCTGATGGCCCATATCTGGGCTATCATGGAAAAGGGAAACCTCTCTAAATTTGTATGTGTGTAAATTAAAAAGGTATTGTCTCAGCAACTTCTTAACCTAACAAAATTCTGAGCAAAGTAAATATAAATTTTCTATTATACTTTTTGTCCTGTTTTATAAATCATAACAGAACTGCGAGCCCTTTCATATATGACTTTAACCAGAAGCACACATTGAAGCAAAATTTCTTCCATCATCAGTTACTCACAAATGTTTGTAATGTGTAGAAAATTATAAGCTCTGTAGTACAATCAATAAGTAGTTCATGTATTCTGAATTAAAAGACTTTTCATAGAATAATTTAGGTTGGAGAAGACCTTGAAGACCATTAAGTCCAGCCATCAACCTAACACTGCCACGTCCACCACTAAATCAGCACCACATCTGTGCATCTTTTAAATACCTCCAGGGATGGTGACTCCACCACTTCCCTGGGCAGCCTCTTTCAATGCTTGATAACTCTCTCAGTGAAGAAATTTTTTCCTAATATCCAATCTAAACCTGGCCTTGGCAACTTGAGGCTGTTTCCTCTTGTCCTATCACTTGTTATTTGGGAGAAGAGACCGCCCCACCTTGCTACAACCTCCTTTCAGGTAGAGAGCCATAAGGTCTCCACTCTGTCTCCTTTCCTCTAGGCTGAACAACCCCACTTCTCTCAGCCACTCCTCATAAGACTTGTGCTCCAGACCCCTCACCAGCTTCGTTGCTCTTCTTTGGATGTGCTCTAGAACCTCAATGTCTTTCTGGTAGTGAGGGTCTTGATGGGATTGGAGTAAATGCTCTGCTTTCTAAAAGGTTTTAATGCACTCTTCTGTTTGTCTTTCACTGGACAATGAACATACAGGATAGCACTCTTACGGACCTGATGTTAATCTCAGCTCCTGACACTGACATCATCCCCTCTGTGTGCCCATATGAGGTCAACTCTGCTGATGGAAGAGGAAACAGAATATTTCTGAAAAAGAAATTGAAATTACTTTTCAAAACAGAATTTGCCTAGAAGGTTCTACAAACAAGACAGATATTAAGGTTATTTTTATTTTTGCAAGTAATACTAGGTATTTGGTATGTGAATATGTCTCATGAAAAAAGAAAACACTTTTATCAACCTGGGAGGTACACTCTTTTATCGTACAAGTGTCCTAACAAACAGGACTGAAGATCACAGATAAGGAGCCATTAATGCCTGTGTGGCTAATACAGCTAATGAAAATAACAGAGCAAGCAGGGCTTTGCGGAGGACTTTGCTGATGATTAGAGTCCTGCTGTCCTAGAAAGACTAATCAGTGACAGCCACGTAAACCGGGTGATGATGGGTCCTTCCAAGAAGCCGGGGACAAGTATATTTCTGACAATCTCTGTGATAAGTGCAAAATGCAAAGCAGCCCCTATTCTCAGCCTCATTACGGATAAAACTTGTGATGGAGAAATAATGGGAAAGGTGGTGAGATACTGTCAAACACCCGTCAAGGCAAAAGCCAAATGTCATTTCCTAGGCGATGCTGCTGTATTAAACAGGCACCGTAACAGCGTGCGTTATGCAAAGGAGGCACAAGATGGACGGTTTGGCAGCAATTCTGTTACTTTGGACAGGCAGATCACTGCCAGTTTTTCTGGAGGACAAGTATTTTGCTAATTGATAGGAAATGCCAATGAAGGAACCTATGAACCACAGACCAAACTCAAAACTTTGTTTGATTGAAGAGATATACCAGTTACTCAGAAGTACAATGTGACACTATGCTGAGAGGTTTAGAACAAGGCTGTTTTCTTCTTTCTGGAGCTATATGAGGACTAAAGAGATAAGACAGTCATGCTTTCACATTCCCATTTAGGACACCTCTTCTGACAAGACGGGTTTGGTACAGCCATTTCCCAGCACTGGATTGCACATCTGTGTAATTTATAATGTGTTGAATACAGTTTCTGGAGACTTTCTCATCACCACAGAAAAGGAACCACAACACAGACTAGTTTGGAAAGAATGTGAGAAACCACAGTAAAACCTCAGAGGAAGTGCTTCAGAGGGCAAAATGCAGGTACCAAGGTGAATTCAACCATGACTTTCCTCCAAATGTGTCCTGGGCTCTGTCACGCCCACAAACAGAGAGGACCACGCTTTTTCAGAGTGAAGATACCTCCTGCCGTACATTCAGACTCTGCTGCAAAGCTCTCTCAGACACAGAGCTGGATCACCCACCAGAGGAAAGACTCAGCTCCATCTATTTACCAAAAACATTAAAAATATGTGTCAGACACCATTAGAAAAATACAAGGGGGGGGATTATTAGTCATAACTTGTTAAAAATAAGTAGCTTTTAAAAACAAAGCCATGATTTGGGGAGTGTAGAGCTAGCACTTTAGAAACAAACTGTTCTGCCCTTTCTCTCCTTGAAGGAGGGTGGATGGCGGCTCCCTGCCGCACAGCGTCCCCACAGCCCCCTCTCTGGAGAACACGGTGCTGCAGAGATAAAGAAGCTGTTAGAGCAGCCGTCGCTTCCCTCCCAGATAAGGATGACTAATAACTCACTCAGCAGGCCCCTCTTATTTGGAAGTGCCATTCTTAAAGGCTTACAATTAGTTGAGTCTGACTGAGGAAAATAACGTTTCCCGGGGAGCGGTAACCAGCTGAGAAAGCTGGTGGCCCAAGATGAATCAATTAATCCTCATCAGCCAGTCCCCGGAGCAGTAGATTGGTGGAGGTCACTGGGGCTCTGCATGGAAGCCCACTTCCACTGAAGCATGAACCACCATGCACTGGTACCCCAGGCTTTTTAGACGATGGGTCCGCATCCACCCACCAGCATAGAATCTTGGCACGACTACCCTGCCTGCGGGAGAGACCGCCAAGCTTGCTGAGCCCTTTCGGTGAGATTGTTTCGATGGGTGCCTCAGCCACATTTTTACTAAAAGCTAAACCTGTCCCTGGCAGGGCTCGACCAGAGGAACACTGGCTGTCGTCAGCCATGGCCAGCCTGCTCTGGCAGAAGGGAGACCAAAAGCATCTTCACCTCAGGGCCCCCTGCCTGGAGCCTGGGACTAAAGAGGTGCAGCATCTCAGCTGCTGGCACTGAGGTTTCCCCAAATGTGTGCCCATACAGCAACACAGCTGCACTTTTTAACCCCTCAGTGCCCTCAGCTGCTGTTCCCTAGCGCTGCTGCTAATGCACAAAATAGAGGTTTGAGCACCCGGAGAAACCTCAGCAGCAAAGGCCGGGGCTGGGGATGCCTGTCAGGAGGAAAGCATCCTTTCCTCATCCTCTTGCTGTGAGCAAATTCCTCAGCGAAGAGATGCCAAAATCTAAAAGCACAAAAGCCAAGAGGGTTTGTGGAACCATAAGGCGTGCGTCTGGAAAAGAAAGCAGGACATTATGGCTGCAGGCGGGCTACCGAGGGGCCTCAGCTCTCCTGCTGCAGTGATCCAGGCACCATCACTGCCGGGCAGGAGCAAGCACACCATTCCCCACCTGTCAGCAAAGGGAAACAACAGTCGGAATAAACCCTGCAGGCTTCAGTCAGCAACCGCTGCTTACGCCGAGAATTTCGGGCTGCAGATAGAGGTCGTGTAGATGTTTACATGCAGCATTTCAAATCAGTTCCTGTGACTCATCATAATACAAATATTTCCCTCACTGAATGCAGGCATGTAAAGATTACCTGCGGAACTGCAGCCGCATTTAACTTCTGCCGTGTTGTAAATATCAATAATTAAATAGTAACCATTTTGAAGATCACAGGAGGAATCAACGGACTAAAGTTATGATGCTGCGAGAAAAGGATATTTTCCTGTAACAACTTGAGAATGTCTTAAAGAACCATCTTGTGAGACTGTGTGTTTTCCATAATCTATCTAGCAACTCTTCAGCTTTTGAAAGCAAGATAAAGTATTAAACCAACTGTAATTTTAAAAATTCAATTAAGATAAAAAAACCTCATGAAATGGCGCTTTCATCCTGCAAGTACATGCTCTCCCCTGCTTTACCCAACCACATTTCTCTACCCCCAAAAAATTGATTTGCCAGCCCCACAAAGCAATAGCACAAGAGGAGTGCTGAGTCTGTCTGTCCTTTCTGCTGTCAGGAAAACGGAATGCAGAAAACCAGCCTGGCTTTCCAGCACACAGGTCATGTTTGCAAGGAGCGGGATGAAAAAATGTCAATTGTAAGCTAAGCAAACAGTCTATGGTGTTTATTAAAAAGATAATAGGCCACTCCACATTTGATAGCTACAGTTATGGCTCTAACACTGCTTGTATTAGGACAGGAGGATTAGAGAATGGTCCTGAAACACAAAACCAGGCAGGTTTCAAGGCAGATTAGGTAGGTACGTAACGATCTGTATGAAATGAGCTGGTAACATCACCCCACTTTTGGAGGCCTTAGATACTCCCACTAGAAAAATCATCATCAAAGCTATCGTCTTTCTTACCAGAGGCCTCTGTCCATTCCCAGAAATGGTCCTTCTGCGCAGCATATGGACAGGCCGGGATGCAGATGCCCAGGCTGCACTCCTCAGGTGCCATCCCCGTGCCCCTCAGCAGGCAGGCATGGGCATCTGCTTTCCCAGGCTTTCAGGGCAGCACCTCTACCCGGGCAGCAGCTTTTGTAGGTGGAAGAGCTGTACCAGCACATGTTAACCTGGTACTGCAAACTGTCACAGCCGTGTTGGCAAAACTCCTCCAGACAGAGTCTTATTCCAGAATCAAGGTCTATTTTCTTAACCTTACCACTGTGGACTACAAATCAAAAATCCCCTCTTATTCCAGAGATGGAATTTTCCCATAGGGATTTATACCCGTGATCCGTGTTGGCTTATATATGCTAGAATAAACATATTGGTAGCTGGTAAATATCCCTAAGCTGTTTGGAAGTCTAATGGAGACAAAAAGGCTGGGGAACAGGGGAGAGAAAGGGAAGGAAGGAAAAGGAGAGGATGCAAAGGGCTGGTCTGTTTAACTGCTCTCCAAACTAAGCAATCTTGGAACTACGTCTTTAAAGTAACGTTTTCAGGGAATGCAGACATCCCTTTCACATGTGCTTTATCAGTTCCAGGAAAGCTGATGAGACTGTCCTTCTGAGAAGGCAGGTGGCTCTGCCCCATCCGGCTCTCTGAAATCACCTAATGAGATTGTTTCATCCAGGAGACAACTGGAGAGCCCGCACTGCACGGCAGCCGCCGAACGGCGGAGCAGGCTGAGAGTGAAGGGCATTCAAGGTTTCAAAGCTACATCCTCCCTCATCTCGACATGATCGAATCAGTGATGAGATGGCGCCTGCAACAGCCCTTGTCAGCTCTGAAGGCAGAGCCACCGCTCCGTCGGTCAGCGATCAGCGGGTGAAACGGAGAGCATCCCGCGGTCCCAGGGAGAAAGTAATGAACCTTTGTTTCCCCTGCCGTCTGCTCTGTGACAGATAAAAACTACATTTCGCTGCTGAGTTTGTCAGGTGATAAATTCAGGTTAGTTTACAGCAGGAAAACTGGAAAATGCTCATGAATGTTGTCGGCTGTGAGTGCACGGCCGGGACCCTGGCAGGGAGCAACAGGAGCAACCCAAGCAATGGCCGTGCTGTAGAGGCGTAAAAGCCAAGCAGAGACCTCACACTTAATTATCTTAAAGTTCACATAATGTCATACAGCAAATGTCATCCACATAGTGTCAGGAGGTCTGTTCTTTCAGCCACTGATCTCTTTATTCCCTTAAAGAAACAGGCCATCTGCCTCCTCAGCCTGGTTGGATTTCTCTAGCACATCTCCCCAGCTGGAGCTCAAACAATTTCCTAGTTCATCACTTCCTGCTCAGAAAGGAGAGAGTGCCATCGCTGGTAAAACAAACTCAAAATTCAGGTGCTGGATTTACAGCCCTTCCTTGGGGTCAGTCTTTGGCCAGGCAGAAGAGGGGGGAAATGTCTTCTGCTGTTATTCCTTAGTAGATGACTTATGCCATAGGTGGTGCTCTTGAAAGAGCCCTCTTTTCTCTCCTCAGCTCCACAGCAGGACTTTGGGATTTGAAGAGCTGGTTTCTTTCCTCAGGTACTGGTTTTCCCAGCTGCCCACAAGTGATTGTCCGGGGCGTGGAGGCAGGAAGCGTGCCCAACTGAGCATCTTCAAAGCATAAGATCCTGGGTTTGAAAGAAGTGGCTTAATACAGTAGATATTTCCAACTGAGCTACACAACACCAAGGTAACATAAGTCACAACTAGGAGCTTAGGTTGCTGTCTTGCAGTTGGTTACTAATTTATTTGGTTTTAATGAGGGTAATACTTTTGCTTGTTATACAGGTAGTTAGGATTTACATTCACTTGAGGATAAGAAATTTAGAAATGCTGAGTATTTGAAAATGTGTTACTGGGGTGGGGCAGAGAGGGAAGCTCTCCTTGAAGGCAGAGAATAGAGACCTAGAGCAGACAGCCAGGTCACTAAGTCCTGTCCCCTGCTGTCACACAGCCCAGATCTTGTCATTCCCTCCAGATGCTGGCCACCTTTCTTTGGCATAGCAAAGCATTTGTTCTGTGAATAGCTTGAAGGGCTTATTGCAAAACCTCAGTAGCTAGGGGGGTAGAAACTTTATGATTTATATTTCTATGGCCTCTCTGCATGCTGGTTTGTGGGCTGATATTGTCCTTTCAAAAAATGGGTCTCTTCTTCTCCAGCGTTTCCCCTTTGGTGCATCTGCAGGCAGGGACAGTGGTTTGCTGGACTCCTCCAGCAACCTCTAGGTAGGGTGGACACATCCCTGAGATCGCTGACAGAGCTCTGCAAGGAGCCCATGCACGCATCCCTCAAATGACAGACCATCTTCACTCTCCAGCCCAGGCTCACGGCACAAAGTCTCCTGGTTCTCCCTGATGAAAGTGCCCTCATGTAAAAGGGAAGACAGCAGGAGCCAGAGGGAGGTCAGGATCATAGAATCACAGAGTCATAGAATGTGTTGGGTTGGAAGGGACCTTTAAAGGACACCTTCTACTGTTCGTTTGGGCCCTCCTATGTAGAAACCATCCCAGTTAAAACCACACCGTAGAGCTTTGTGACTATTCCTGTGCTATCTTCAAAGTGATGCAGTGACTCTATTCCCACATCCCCGTGTCATTGTGCCCAGGGGGAGGATCCCAGGAGGCAGCCTCACTGGGGAGGCACCAAGGGTTGGCACAAATTTTTGTTGTTCCTGTTCTGCAAAGCTCCCCAAAGCACTCAAGGACATTCTTGAAATTCCTTTTTCCCAGCTCCTTTTTTGAAAGCCTATAAATAGCTTGTCTTCAAACACAATGCTGAAAGCCCCAAGTTATGAGCCAAGAGTGAAAATGTTTCAGTGTTTAAACACTTGATTGTAGTTTTGGAGGCCAAAAGCTTCAGTGCTCTGTCCAGCTTTAAATTACAAAAAACCTTAAACATATTCAAGAAATGCTATCTCACTCCTGAGATTCCCATAAAACAGGGTTGTTTTCCTTTAGTCATCAGAAATATACCTACAGAGCATGAAAGGTTGTGAAAATAGCAAGGATGGGCTGAGCAATCTGTGCTTTCATGAAGTCAGCTTGGAGATCATGGCCAAGGTTTTTACATTCAGATACCTAAATATAGAGCTGTGCATACTCACCACGGCTGAATTGCCAGGAGCCTTTATGTTCAGAGCTGGAACATGATCAACAATTTCTAAAAAATCAGTCTCTCTGAGATGTCTAATTTTGGGTATCTCTTTCAGAACACAAGTTACTTACAGAAATATTGAGATTTGTTTTCTTTTGTGTGTCATTGAGGGGATTACTTTGTTCCATGACTCTGAAGGCAAGACCAGGGAGCAGCGACCTGAACATTCTTAGTACTGATATCATATAATATTACTTTATAAACATCATACCAACACATACCAATAATAACCTGGTCATCCCATCCTGTTCAATCAGCACCTCTTCACAGAGATAGGAAGTCAATTTTCTGGCTTTAAGGCAAAGCAGTGCTTTTGGAGAAAACACTTTCCAAAGGGAAAGAAGAACATTTCACCTTCCTGATACATTTCCACCAACGCCAGCGTGTGTTGTGTTAACTGCCCCGTGCAGCACAAGTCCTGCAGTAGTCGCTGGGGTGCACTTCTGCTGTATACGTTCTTGAACTCAGTGCCACTGGTTAGCACTATTAGGAGTAATTTGATGTCATTAGATGATAATCCATGGATTATAACCGAGTAAAATATCTGTTATCAATTTGCCTCTGGGATCTAGAAATGCTGGTTAATCTTTTTTATCCTGCCAAATCTGACCCCTCTGTAACACAATTAACATTTCACATTGAATGGCCCTTGGTGTTAGGGATGTTTATTTAGCCCCTAACTTAGCCTTACTCTGAAGCATTTATTTACCTTTCCACCTGGGACGAGTCCTTTTAAATGATACAACCTGTGTGATTAGTTTCAGCACATGCTAAATTGCTGCAGAAGATGAGGGTCTCCAGGAGAAACACCCTCCCCTTCCCTGCTTTGCATCCCATCCATCCTGGAGCAGACTAAGAGACCGAAGACATATTGTACTCATTTTGGTGATAGCTGCTATAAATGTTAAGTGGGCTGCGAGGCTGGGAATATCCTGTGGAAAGCAGCCATGATAATAAGTCATGATAAAAGTATTAGAAACACCTCACAGTCTGTCACCTAATACATCTTTGCAGAGGTAAAAAGCACAAAGAGCAGAAAACTCACCTCAAGTCTGGTCACTCTCACATAACTTTCTCATGTTGACAGGAGGTGGTTAAAGGTGCTGTTAGGTCTCGTGATTATTTGCATCCAGGTCCCTGGAAAAACCTCTGCAGTCCACTGAAATACAGCTTGGGAATTCAGAGGTGGGATGCTCCCTTCCCCACTTTGCAGAAAAAGTGCCACCTGCCTTTTTTTCTGCCACCACAGAAAGTGGACATGATCCTGTCCAACCTGCTCTAGGTGAACCTGCTTTAGCAGGTTTAGGGGGGCTGATCTAGATGATGTCCAGAGGTCCCTTCCAGCCCCTACCATCCTGGGATTCTGCCTCCCCTGCTCAGGACTGCAATGCTGCCATCACTCCTGCTTCCCAGCTGGGGAGAGACTTGTACCCTCTTGAGGTTTTTGCTCCCACATGCCCCAGCAGCACTGTGTGCTCATGGACCGCTGCATGGAGGAGCTTGTTCTTCTCCTGGACTGGCTGTCTGGTTCTGTCTCCTGGTTCTCCCCTAATAAAATGATTTGTTGGCTTAAGATGAAGCTGTTTCTCCAGTTCTTTTCCAATTGTAGGAAATTAGAGCATTTTTTTTTCAACTTGAGCTGTAACTCTGACAGTTTGACCAGTTACTCAGTCAAATGCAATACCAAACATTATGACATTTTTCTTCCTTCTGTAGGGTGTAGATCCAACTTTTTTCAAACATCTTGCTACTTTTATCTAATCACTCACTCACACATCATTCAGGAAACAAAAATGGGCAGGAGCTGTGAAAGATGTGGCCCCTAAAGATTTAAGGAAGACCTTCAACTGGTACAAATGGCATTTCTCCAGCTGAACAGTAGAGTGCTGCAGCTGTAAAGCAGCTGAGCAGCCAACTCTTGTGGTGCCTGGGCCATGGGGACCTGGTGTGGTACATCTCACAGAGCCCAGGCTGAAGACAGAGGCCGTGGAGGCATTCTCAGCCAAGGGAATTCAGAGTTGAGACAAACCCAGGCTCATTCTGCTTTGAAGGAATGCCAAAAGCTACTTCTAACACAGAAAAATGGGTGCACCTCAATGCACTTTGCAACATTAGGCCCCTAAACATTAGAAATCTGCAGGTCCTTGTATAAGCAAGAGGACAGACAAGCTTCATGAAGACCACAAGACACTTCTCTGTTGAACTTGTTACTCAGGGGGTGATCTTCAGCTGCAGTTGATGGGGGTTCTGTCAAGTAGCTCATCACAGTCTCAGATGTTCTAAAGTCATGCAAATGAGGGTGGTTTTGGTTTAACATGCTTAACTACTTCTGCCTCCTGCTCCCAAGCTGTATCTAGTGATACCCAAACCTAAGAGCCAAATAAAGATTCAGATTAATTTATAGAATGATATTGAGTTGGAAAGAAAAGATATATTTTCCTCTATCGTGGGATAAAATCTAATACAAGACAGTCTCATCTTCAAAGTAAGGTTGCTCTAGTACAGCAGTCAGAAGTAGATCAAGCTTACAGACATAAAGGCCCAGCTGTACTGAAAGGGGAAAGTGATGCCGGCAACTATTTGACTTATCAGTTCAGGAAAGGGAATCCCCCTCCAGGCCAATGTGGAAATGATGGGTAAAGAGACAGTATCTTTGCTGTGGTGATATTAATAGCTCATTTGCAAATTTTTACCCAAATCTATTCACTTCAAAAGCTTAGCTTGGGGACTGAGAGAGATATTTTTCAACAAAACATTAGTTTCAATTAACTAAATGTAACTAAGATAAATGGGCCAAAAAAAAAAATAAAATGAAGGAGATAAAACTGTTGAGGCCATTAAATCCATAAAGGGAAGATGCTGAAACTTGGAAGGCACCTGCATACAACCCTGGAAGTATTCCAAGGCAGGGTCAGAAAGGGATAACAGGGCCCTCCCAGGCCAAAGATGCTGAGCAGCCAGACGGTATTGACACAGACAGTCAAATAACAGCGGAGCCCACAGCAAACACTGTGCACTAAGGTGGGAAAGAACGTTAATGAGCAATTTCAGCCTCATACATGCTATGAAAAAAGGACTTGGCATCCTTCCCAATGACAGTACCCTCCAGATTAGAGACTAAGTCACAGCATCCTCAAGGGAGGATGAAAAGAGACAGCAATAGAGTTTCTTTCTTTCTTTCTTTGATCTTGATATACTAATCGTAACGTGTGTATAAGAGGTATGTTGGAGCAAAAAGAGCAAGCTGAATAAAATAAAATAATAAATAAAATACAAAAGAATAGAATAGAATAGAACCAACTGACCCACAATAAAATGATGTGATTTTAAGGCATTAATCCAAAGTTTTATGAATACCTATAGCAGGTCATGCACTCTTAGGTAAGCACTAACTTATTTAACAAATAGCGCCTCTTTAAGAGACTATTTTCTGGTGTCTTCAGAAGGACCAACATCCTAGTTCTCTCAGACGAGGCAGATATACAAAAGCAAGCAATATCTTACGGGATGACGGGTTCTGCCCTCAAAAACACAATGGAGGAACCAGCGTGTACAGTGAATGCAAGAGGAACAAAATGCTCTTCAGGCATCAGGGGGCATCAAAAAGCTCAGCTGTCTTCTGCAAAATATCTGCAATATGTTATTAGCCCAGGGTAAATGAGTCAGATGCTTCCCCCAGGAGCCATTACACCCTGGCCGGGCTGGGGGCGAGGGGCTGGCAGATGGCTGCTGGGGATGCCTTTCTCTCCGGAAAACCAGGAATGAAAAGAGCATGGCCCCGAGCACAGCTGATCTCTTAATGACAGACTCCTCGCTGATCCGTTCCCGAGCCCAGCGTGCCGTGGGAGCTCTGCCACCCCAGGCAGTGTCAGCACCAGACCTGTCTTTGCTCTCCAGAGCAAAACGTGGGCTGCCACCGCGTCTTTGTGCCCTTGATCTTGCTTTAGGCTAAAAAAGTGCGATACGGTAAGTCAGCAAAACTTGTGAAAAAGCCTACTAATGCCACTCTAAGGCTGAAAGAGCAACGTGCACTTTCTTTCCCCAGCTCTGCACCATGATGTGCCATGCCAGACCCCCAGGAAAGCAGCATTTTTAGTTTTTTGAGCGATTGTGCTGCCATGCTATTGTGGGCTCGGCCCCCTCGTGAGAGCAATTTCCCAGCCAAGCTGCGGAGCCAGGGAAGGCCAGTTTGCTTCATCTGTTACTGCCACTGCTTGTTAAAAGGACAGATCCTCCCACTGCCATGCCGTTCATTTCCATTTGGTCCTGTTCATTATTTCTAACCAGCTTTTTATAAATCAGCATCCTGCAAGAAACCTCAAAATTGAGCACAATGGAGACCTAGGCACGTACGGTCCTCGTATCCAGATGAAGAAATACTGGTTAAACTGTGGACGACTCTGTGTGACGCTGAATGTGCAACCTTGCTGCTATTGGCATGGCTTCAAACATAGGTCTTCAGCAACCCTCAGCCAGCGCATGCAGCCAGGGCCACCCTGGTGTCACCTGGACATTGGACAGACACACTCATCCTTTCAAACTTTCCCTTTGAAATAACCGGGAACTTGAAAGGAATGAAATGTTTGAAAGGAAGGAAAGATAGGCAAACTCTTTGTTCCCCCACAAACTTGTGAGTAGCAACATTTTTCTACCAATTAGGAGGGGTTAGCATTATTTTTGAAAACATAAGGTAAATCTTTTAGAGAAAAGGTTTTAAACTATTGGGTTTTTTCCTTTTTTTTCCCTAGGTAGAGCCAAAAACCTTCAGTGTTTTCTACATCAGTGGCTTCCCTCAGGTTTTTCACTTAAAAATCACAAAGGTACAATTTTGCTTCTATGGATTATTTCTATTATTTATTTGTGCATTTTCCTGTAAACAAGACTGACTGCTTAATGGAAAGTCATCTGTGTTTCTCAAATAAGAAAGTAGCTGCTGTCCCAGAGGCAGACATGAATAATTGCTTGGTAACAGCCAGTGCAGGGCTTTGCTTTTCACCATGAACCTATTCCCCACGCAGAGACTAATTAGCTACTGCCGAAAGGAAAAGAAAGACTTGCAGAGCTGCTCCTCCACTCGCGTTCCCAGTGATTTGCAAGGCGTTTCCTTAGACCTCCTGGTCTCAGACCAGCCACAGCCTCACTCTAAACCCCTCCTTAGCATGTTTGGCCACCTGCTCTGCACCCCTCCTCTGTGGTAGGATTTAAAACCACACTGCATTTTTGCTGTCTCTGGGGCAAAATAAAACCTCAGCTAGCAAGGATGGGCTCTTTCAATTGACAAGGGGCTTTCTGGTTAACCAGCGAGCGGTGGGGCAGTATTGCTGGGGATGCACTGGGCCACCACTTTGGTCACTGTATTTCCAGTGATATATAAGGAGAAGCGGATGGGACAAACAGACACGTGGCTCCACACTCTCCTCTGTGGGCCCCCGTGGCTATCCTCACTCAGGGCTGTCATGCCAGGATAACTTCGTCTTTGAAACTTTCGAAAAGCAAGAGTTTAGATCAAATCTCTCTCTGTTGGGTCCTAATACGATACTCTCTATGAGACTGGACGATGAAGACCCAGCTTATAGGGCTACATAAATTCAAGTATGATCAGTATACATATTAGGAGGAAAATTCAGGAGGAAATTATCTGTGACAATGTAATTAAATACTCTACTGTAAAGGAGATATATATATATATATATCTGTGGGGAAACTGAGCTAAGGCTGCCTGGGAAGTTATGACTCAGTTATTTCCTAGCAGCTGAATGTTTGACCTTGGAACCGTAGCATTTCTTTTCCCAAGTTTTCACATGTCATATTAATAGGGAACTTCAGTAGCTTCAGTCACAGACTTGACAAGCATCTCCAGTGACCATGTCCCTTGTTGTCTTTCAGCTTCATTACACATGGCAAGCATGAGGGAGATGGAAAGAGTGAATGAGATTTTTAATTGCTTTAGAAAGAATGATGTTCTGTTCATGTTCAAATTTATATGGAGTCACTTGTTGGGGTATCTGGCTTTTAGCCTGTGTAAAATAATAATGAAAGGGTTAACGGGGAATCATGGATAATTATTCTAAAGTTAATAAATATATAATTAATTTCCAGTCTGCATTTTGCAATAATCCAATCTTGCTCCCACTGAACTCCATGGTAATTTTGTGATTCATTTTAAATGAATCATGTAATGTAAAATTCAGCACTTACATAAACTCTTTATTCTGAAATTCCAGGGTCTTCTCCAAAGATGCATAGTACTATCACTAACATTATACAGATGTAGATGCTGATGTTATGCAGGATCACACAGATGGTCAGCTGATGGACAAGAAAAGAATAATTCATAACTGGTTTAAATAAATGAGCTTCAATGAAGCTACAGATTGTATTTTCAATAGGTAACATAATTTTTATTCTTTACAAGGGAAGTTCAGCTGCTTCTTGCAATCCATTTTTAAATGCCATTTGGAAACTGCATTCCAAATGTTTATGCCAAAATAAAAGATTACCTCATCTATTAAATGCTAAGATATCTGTTATCGCCACCCCTAAATGCCCAAATTAGCTCAAGGGCTCCCAGCAGTAAAAGCGAAACCACTCCCTGCAGGAAGGACAGTGGCACCAGGCACTTGTGGTACTGCAGCACGGGGAGAGAACAAAGGAGCTAGGCTGGGATGGGGCAGCCAGAATGGGCAGTGATGGGATGCAGGACCCAGCCCCACACTCACCTCCGCCTGCTCTCCACAGCAGGGCGGTGGGGTTCCCTACATCCCCCACCGTGATGCTCTGGGGAAACCGTGTTAGTTCTGCTGCTGCAACAGTCACTAGGGGCGGCACGCTGCCTCTCCTGGACCACAAAGTCAGCCTTGGCATCTGCAGATCTGCCAAAGCCTCTGATGAATCAGGAATGAATCTTCCCAGCTTTCTCTAAAAGTGCCTGGCAAACACAGAAAGTGTATTCATAGCTGCATCCTCTAACATAGCCCCCAAGCTACTCTTTCTTAGACCTTCTTCCCATCAGAGCAGCCATACCAGCAGATTGGGTTTAGGCTCTAACACACTCTTATTCCCCTTGGACAGATTGTGTAACGCAACGGGAATTTGCTTTGCATCATTATTCTGGGTCCTGGGTCCCAGCTGAACACTGTTGGTTTCTTGCGGCATAAAGGCACCTGGACTCCTGCCGAGAGCAAGATGCAGATTTCTGGTAGTTACTTCGTAGTAGGGACTTCTGATTTTGTCTCACAGCAGTGGGTTATTTCCCTGTCATTTCCCTTCTGTCTGATAATTTGAAGTGTTTCTGTTGGCAATTATGTTTTAAAAGACTCCACAAAGTGAAAACTATCAGTGATTTTCTTCTTTTTTCTTAAATAATAAAAGCAACCATCTTTTCCAAAAATACTCTTCTCATTTATGTATCAACCACAAGGCAGAAACTGCTCTTGAATTATCATTGCTTGTAGGAAACTTCCTTAACTTTACAGATACCAAAACAAAGTGCTTATTTCTGTTATCATGAAAGAAAAACATACATCCTTCAGCCTGCCTGTATTTCAAAGCCCATCTGAAGCAGAGCAGCAGGTGTAGCAGTTTCTCCTAGTCAGTTGAAAATACTGATGATGAATTGCATGTATGGCCCCAGATCTCTGCCCCTCCTCTGAAAGCCAATCTCTCGGATGAGGCTGAACGCAAACAGGGCTGCACAGGACCACCTGCTCTCCAAGCCCAGAAGTGGCTGGAAATGCAGTGAATCCAAGTTCAGAGGAGGTAACTAAAGGACAGTGGGATATAACGGAGTGGGCTGCAGAAGAGAATAGTCTATTTTTCAGTTGCTAGACTGCTGCGAGTCTCTCTCCAAAATGTGCCTTTTGCCTGTTTAGCAAATGCCCAAAAGTAAAAGCTATTTTACACTGTGCAAGAACATTTCTGGCTTCAGCTTACACCACAGACTGAATTGCTTAGAGGAGCCTGGGCGGCAGCAGCTGCTACAGAGCAGGAGCTCACAGCACAACTAGGAAGCCTTTCTTCCCGAGTGCTTTCATCTGTTTCTTCTGTATGAAGTCCCACTTCCCCAGGTTCCTGAGTGATTTAATCAAGTCAGCAGGTTAGTTCGTGGGATATGTTTTCCTGTCTTTTGCCTAAATCTAGTTCTCACTTTGTTGCTTTGGAGAGCTCTGCACCAATATCACATCTCACTGCTACTTTGCAGCTAATATTCACGGGGGTTTTGTTCTATGGCTGCAGAAGGGAAATCATCTGAGAACAAAGTTTACAGGCCAAACTGAGGTCACATCTTTCTCTGTAATAAACAGCCTTCCAACAAGATTGCCTAATTTCTTCCCAGATTAAAAAAGAAAAAAGGTCCTTTTTACAGGTACCTTTTGTTTCCTGTTTTTTGCCCAATTATCAACTTAATGAGCTAACTTTCCACTTACTCCATTACTCTGCATCACAGACGTTGTACTCCGATCCGAAGTTTTGCCAAATGCTCTAAAAAGCTATTGCACTCCCCTTATAGCACTAATATCTTCAAACAATTCCACTACATTAATGAGTCTATGACCTTCCTAACACTACAATCACTTTCCCATCTTCTGCCCTGGCTCTGGGTTGGTTTTCAAACATTTTATTCCTCTCTTTATTTAAGAATACACTGAAGGAATTAACCACTTCAAGTACAAATTCATATCTCTAATTTCCCTGAATGCTTCTATTTACCAACCTTTAAGATTTTTCTTTGAATATCAGTTGGCAAGTAGCAAGCATTTGAAGTTACAGCTGAAATCTAAACAATGTCATTATATACTACAATAAAAATGTATTGATTGGTCTGATTGAAACTAGTGAATCAAATGGAATTTTCACTATATGCCAAAATGGAGACTCAAAGCAAAATCAGAGATAAATTCCATTTCCAACCTAGTCCTCAGAACTGACATTTCAGGGGCACCTAAATTGCCAACCATTTTGTGTTTGCATCTTCATTTTAAACAAACAAAACAGACTCAAACAAACAAAGAAAATGCAAAATGAAAATGGATGGAACCAATATATACTTGCAGTCTCTCTTAAATTATCCAGGTAGTCCCTTTTAGTCCAATGCCCTTCCACTTGCTTGACCACCTGGCTTGAAAAGTGAGATGAAGAGACTGGCAACAGAAAATGCAGTGCTGGCAGGAATGAGCCTGTTATGAAATTCATGCAGAGAAAAGGGGAGACAGGGTCTCCACTAAGGCTTGAGGAGCTGCAGAGCACATACCAGATGGCACGCACATTTCTTCTGTGTCTGAACCAAGTGAAAACCTACACAAGTTCGATAAGGCTTTCCTGCATTCAGATGACATCTGTTTGTAAGCATTGTACATCCAAACATTAAGCCTACAAAGGCTATTAGACACTCCCAAAATGAGATTATTTCTTTAGTCAGAGGGATGCAAAGGCAGCTGAGAGTCTACTTGTGCCGCATACAAAAAGTGGTATGTTTCTGGAGACAGCTGCTGGCTTTAGCTGTGGTAGCAAGGGGGGACCTATGCCAGGGCCCAGCAGCCCAGGTGACCCCTGTGATCAGAAATTATTGTCATCTGGGTGCTTGCATAAGCAAGAGTCTCTTTTGCCCCCTACCCTAACCCTGGAGACCCACATCAGGGCTGGGAACGTTGTTCTGGCTCCTCCTGCTCTGATGCCAAGCTGGGTGCCCACACGGGTGGCTGGAGGGCTGGCTGGTCACCACAGTGCTCCAGGGCCACCACACCATGCCAGTGTGGACAGTGGGGTCAAGAGCAGTGAGAGTACAGGACCACATGACACGTGTGCCTTGGGGGTTATATGAGTCAAGCAATTTAGCTGAGTAAAATGAGAACAAAGTGGTAAAGGGTATCAAGGGGGACTTGACCAGAGGCTGAATGGAGAAGCATCGCTCAGACAGGTCAAGAGGGAGCAGACAAGAGCAAATAAGGAACAGTGCAGAAAAAAATGTAGAAAAGGAAAAGGGAGAGCAGGACAGAAAAGCATATGAGGTGGTCTCTGCTGCTTTCTATTAGCACTGCAGACTATATATTTCATAAGAAAAGTATCTCAGTCATGTCAAAATACCTCAGTAAATCAGTACAAGTCCTCACAGTTGTAGAGATGTCATCTTCTAAGTCTCTGCTTTCCCTTTCAGGTTTTATAGATTCCATGTCAAGTATTTTGTCCCCAATCCTTGAGACACTCTTACCAGCTCAGCACTTTTAGTTCTGCCTGTTTTTACTTCTCTTATCTTGCACGGTTTCAGTTTACATGCTCTCACAGCTCAGCCACAGCTTCCTCAGTGACAGTGAGCCAAGGTCAGACAACAGTGCTGCACAAAACAAGCCAAGGGTCATGGCCAGCCAGAGCCCTGGGCCACGGACCACGCTGCGTTCCTGAGCCTGACTGCACAGCTCGGGAAGGTCGTGTGGCCCCTCTGTGACACCTCGCATGTGTGTGAAGGAGGGACAACTGCATGGGCCAGATCCCACCTGCACCTGCTGATGCAGCAGACTGGTACCCACAGGGATACACATCTCTTTCTACACAGGATCTGAGATGCATCAGTCAAGATGACTTTCACGAGGATCCTATGAGCATGATATTCTGTGCACACAATAAACTGAAATACAATCTATATGCATCTACTTTATATATACATAGAATCATAGACTCTTCTAGGTTGGAAGGGACCTTCAAGATCCAGTGGCAGTGAAAAGATTTTTCCTAATATCCAGCCTAAATGTGCATATATGTAAATTCTCCCATATTTTCTGATTCTCAAAACATACAGTAAACTGAACAAAATACCCTGGGACCCTTCATAATCAGGAAGAAGTCATACAGCTTCAGTTAAACAGACTGCTAAGCATAAATGCTTATCCCATATTAAATATAACTGAGCTTTAAAAAGAAAAGTCAATGCTTTCTTCTTCCTTTACCTCAGAATTATTGCCAGACAAAAAGTAGACCACCACCCACCCACACATCCCACCCCACTGCCCAAAAAAAAAAAAAGCCGTTTCCCTGGTATCTAGCCTCACTGTAGCAGGAATTTACACAAAACTCTCAAGAACATCTCCATTTTTAGAGTAAGATTTTAAGGCTAGAGGTAGCCTGTTTTAGTCATGGCCATGTTTAAAGGAATTGTTTAAGGGGTCAGAATTTCAATCTTAGCATTAATTCACAGACACTCAGCAGAACTGTGTCCAGCTTCTAACTGCTCACTGGATATGATTTTTCATGTTGTTTTTCTCCTTTTTTTACTTTCTGCATGTTGAAGTCTGATTTTAAAAATAGCTTTTCGTTTTTGTGTCATTCATTTATGAATTTGAGGAGGAGGAAGGTAGGGAAAAAAAACAAATACCCCCTAATCAATTTGAACACAAAGAATTGTTGCAAAAATTACCACTTTCAAGCTTTCTGAGAAAGATATCAGCTTATCAAATATCAGCACACTCATGGATATATGCCTCTTCTCCTCTTAGGTCAAGTTACAATAACAAAATAATGACTTCTGGTTTTCCTCTCCACTGAAAATTGTTGCGTAAGTACACTTTTCCTTCCATTCAGAACTTCTGGCAATTTGTAAAATCCTGCTGACAGACGTCAGAAGTAGTTAATGGCAACACAGTTCACAGAACTTTGCTGTGAACATTTCAAAGGGCACCTGATTCTAGAAGGGAAATAAAACTCTTGATCTGCAGTCCAAGCATCAGCCTGAAAGGAATTTAATTACATTAACTACAAAATGCTTCTTACAAGACTATTATTTTTCTAACTTTACAATTCTGAGTTGTAATAAAGGGTTGCATTTACTCTATGAAGTCTGATTTTAAATTCTCCTGTGAAAAGGATTAGAAAATTAAAAAATAGTTATGCTAAAAGGACTCTATGATACTGGGTGATGGTAAAGAATTTGATGCCATTACACAGACATCTGCTTTGCAAACAAAAAAGATTACCAAGGTGGTCTCAATGACACTCCAAATGATACTATTATGTGGCTTATTTCTTCTGTCTACCCTGTAAAAACAGATCTACAAACCACATCTCACCAACAACATCTATTGCAGCTGCCATAAAAGGAAAAAAAATGAAAGGCAAAGGAAACACAGCGCAGACAGAAGGGAATTTAAATACACGGGACTGGGCAATTGTTTCTGGGGACTTCCATTGGAGACAACCGTGTAATAAAATTGCTTTCATAAGTTGATCACGAACCATCTTAAATTGAAGTGACAGGAAACTCATCAGGGGAAAGTTAAGGGACATTGGAGGTTAAAGAGAACAATTTTTGTCTTTTTGGTCCTTACCCACACAGCCACAGCAGCCATAAGGCACAATAACTCATCAGCTTCTCAGCTGCACCATTACTTTTAAGCTGTTCCATTTACATGTAATTTGATTTATGAAGCAGATCATGCAATTAATACAGGGAACAAAACCTCGTCACTAAAGAAGAGAAGATGATGCTTCTGCTGCCCCTGAACTGACTGAGCAGCCACCACTGTGGGAGGTGGGAGATCCACCCTTCACCCTGTAGGCCCAGCACAGCAAGCTAAGTGCTCACAGAAGCCAAATTTTATTTTGGATGGATTAAAAAAAAAAAAAAAAAAAAAAGAAGTGTAGTTTATATTTCTTCATTTCCTCCTGTCAGCTGTCAGCTGTGCCTTGCGGAAATGAGTAACAATTTGTGATATTGGGCATTACAGAGATCTTAGTAGTTTGTGAAGTAGTTTTCATCTAGCTTTTATACCGGCTCTATACAGCAACGGAAAGTTCACTTTGCACTCGAGATGTTCCGGCTCTGCTTTGCCACTCTGCATTTCAAAAGGTGTTGGCTGTGTATTAGGTTTGACACTAGAAGTGATTCTAGTGTCAGGTGAAAGTAAAACAGAGGATAATTGTTTTATATTCAGACGCCTTTGAGCAGGAAGGGACCTGTACTTATAACTGTCTCCTTTTACAATAATATAATCGAGTAAGAAAGTAAGAGCTTTACCATCAGTGACCCAGGAGCAATAGGAACAGAGATCTTGGCAATTCAGGTGCTGCACACTTCCTGGAATCTGGACTTAAAGGCCAATTTTAACAGTCTGAAAATGAAATATCTTTTTGCTTTTTGTAAAGGAAGTGAGGAGCGTTCTTCTGTTTTCAGCAATCATCAGTCTACCTTCAGCATCCAATATAAATTCAGAGAATCTGGCATATTGTTTTGATCACAGATAAAGTAAAATCATATGTTTTGGAAGTATATTAAATATTTAAGTATCTGATAATTTTCTAAAATATGTATTTCTAGATTTCTGAGACTGA
This sequence comes from Tringa solitaria, assembly GCA_026413425.1. NCBI lineage: Eukaryota > Metazoa > Chordata > Aves > Charadriiformes > Scolopacidae > Tringa > Tringa solitaria. Next base: position 17,898,197 of record JAOXJM010000012.1, read on the forward strand.
GGAAGTGAGAGACTGAAAGAGATTATATTACTAACTTGGGGAAGATCTCCATGTTGCATAATGACCCTTTGTATCCCACCTATTTAAAAACCTCATGGAAGTGCTTTATAAGTCTAACTTCTTTTCAAGAGGCAAACCTGGTCATCTATTGAAGGTAAACAACTAATTTCTTTTGGAGTACAATTATTCCAGAAAAATCTTCTATTGAAGGATGTGATCCAGAGTGCTAAATCATTTAGAACAATAACATCACTTGCATGACCAAACACAGCTTCTGTCAGTAATTGTGCTTGCTTGCCCTAGGCATAAGTTTGCTACATATGGGAAGTGATAATACTTGTGGTTACAGTTCCCAGTACCACATTTTCCTTTCCCAGTTCACACTTACTCATAGTTATGCTTATCCATCAGCAGTTACATAAGATGCAATTCTAAACATTTATAATCCACCTCTTGCAAACTATAAACCACATCAAATTAGTCCCTGACGTGCTTTGTACTAGCAAAGCAATTTGCAGATCCGTCATGAAGTATCAGTACTATTACTTGTCAGCAGTCGCTACAGCCATTTTTTCTGACAGCATTACCTGCAAGGGCTTGGTTAAATGAAATTATAGTGGTTGTCATGTAACAGAGAGACCCTCAGGGACAAATTCGGTGCCATTTATTTATCCATTTCTGGGAGCTGGAGTACATATCCATCTGATTTGACATCACGGGAAGTCCCATGGCAACGTCAGCAATGGTTGAGACATTGATTGCCATTGGTGGTGTCCATGGCACCCTACTCGTTATGGCAGTTTCGGGAACCCTAAACCCTGCTGTTGCCTTGACTGACCTGTTTCACTTGTTTAGCTGTGTATATTTCTATTTACAGACTATCCTTCAGGATAAGCCCTCTCTACATGCCAGCCATCAGCCCTTGAGAGCAGAGAATGTTTCTTTCCCCAGTACATTTGTTTTTCCTTTTTTTTTTAAACCTCCTCCATGGGACAGGTTTCTTGTTCTTCTCAGTGGAATCCTGTCCCCATCTAGTCACCTAGTGCTATGCCTAATTACTACAAAGAAAATTCAGTGTGTAACTTAACTTGAAGGGTAACAGCAACAAATCATCTACTTTCTCATCAACATTTCATAATTATTATGTATAATTTTCTTTGTACTGCCATTTCCACATCCTTAAAATAGTAATTTTCACTTCACCACATTTCTTTAAAATTTGAGTCACATGGGAGATGTTCAGGCCCTCAAATTTTACTGGAAGTCAGCACAAGATACTATTAACTCAGAAATCTCTTAAGACTCTGCAGTCCTTGTGCCAGATTCAACCAGCAGGTAGGTTCTACCAACCCGATCATTCTGAAAGTGTTTTTTTGACTGACAGATGTTTTCAGCATCCAAAAATTCATAATCTGTTTTGCATAGCCACCTTTGAGAGATGATGGAGGTATAACAGCATGTTAGGAAAAAGAACATCTGCTTAATGTCAAAGTAGTACCTGCTCACTCGGCAAAGACTGGCACTAGTATCAGCAGCGGATGCAGCCACTACTCTGTCCTCTCCACTGTCTTAAATGGTAGGAACCCAAACCTCAGCAAAAATGCTGAGGCATTGGCCGTGGGTGGCACATGGAGCAGAAGGATTAGCAGGAAATGTACACATACATTAGAAATGATGCCTTGGAAGTTTCACTACCACAAAACAATTAAAAAAAAAAAAAGAAAATTAGTATATCATAATTCTTTTTTTTAATTGACTTGAAAAAAAATCCATGACTTATATTGGATTCCAGTTTAAGCACAAACTTAAGGTAATGTCTTTTTCCAAACCAAAGGCAAATAGGGCACTAGCTAGGAATGAAATACAAATGATTACTTAGCTCAGATCTGATCTTACAAAGTCAACAAAAATAAGCCAAGTAAGATCAGGGCTTTAACCATGGGGAAAAAAAAGCACGTATAATATGTATGTGTCTATGTTACATAAAATGTACAGCACTTATATTGGTTTAGTAGGTTGTATTATGCTCCCTTCATGTTTGTATTTAAGGAGAAAGAATAACAAGGTATTTGATTTTACCATACAGAGATTACAAGAACATGAAAAAGATATAAAGCCTGAAAGAAAGCGGCTGCCTGTGGGCTGTTATCAACCTGGATGAAAATATGTTGCTTGGTCATTGTAACATTAAGCTATGAAAAAATCGACCCCTGCACAGCAAGATGTATCATTTATACTGTTTTTTCCTGCAAATACTACTCTTTATTTCCTCCAAATCTACTCTTTATCCCAAAACTCACTACAAGCCCCATATGCTACACTGAATTCAAAACCCCAGCATTTCGGCTTTGCATATAAGACCATGGTATTATTTGTGCTCTTGATTCAAATATTAAAGAAATGAGGTTTTTTATTTTATTTTAGATTCTTATACTAAAGCAAAATTGATTCAAGACTTACAGTTTAAAAGTCTCTAGCAGCACATAATGCCATGAGTTAATGTGGTGTTTCTCTACCCTAGAACCATTGCATATTTCTGGGTACTCCACATATCAATGAGTATTAACCTAATTATCATTAAGGTTGCTTACTTAAATTTTTGTTAATTACATTTTATAAAAATTAAAATATAAAAAGCTCATATAATATTACAAATTCTTATTATAATCTTTCATTTAGAGCCCATCAAAAACTGCAAGAAATTATCATGTCTAGCAAACTTCTGTTAGGAATGCCATCTTGTGGTTAAAAGCTGTATATAACACAGATTCAAGGTAATTTTAACTAAATTTTTACTTGCAAAATACAGTTTTTGCAGAAATGAGGTATTGTTTTATGACCTTTCAGAACTGTACAGTATTCTTTTATTAACCATTCTGGATGACAACGGCTGTGAATACAGCTTTCCCGTCCTCATCTGTATACGATGCTAATTAATTATGCAGGGAGCACTAGTTTCATTAGAAGATGGGATGCATTTATTAGCATTTTAAACAGAACCAGATTGCCACATGTACTTAGTAAAAAAGCCCACAAAATGCCTACTCTATTTAGATATAATTTAGTGAATTAGTCTAAAATGTATAGAAAATAGACACATCTTTCTCAAAATATGTTTCTAGAGCAGAACCCTATGAGTGCACTTTGCCTTCTGTAAACTTTATGTAGCATCTTTGGTTGGTATATAAAAGGTCAAGTTTGACTATAAAAAGCAAACATTGGATTTTTCAATTGTCTTACATAGATGTTATTGTGAGCTAAAAATGAATTGAAAATGGTCGTTGGATCACAGCTTGCTCATGAAAGCAGAGAGAAATGACAGGTAAACAAGAATGGAAAGAAGGGGTCCAAAAGCATCTAAAAAACTTCAAAAGGTCTATAACTTTTAAAAGCTTAGAAAAATGAATAATAATTAGCTAAATTCAATACAGCTGACATTTGCATAGGCACTTTCCTACTATGTGTGTTCACCTCATTTTCATAATGAAAGTATATATTGCCCAAACCATCACAACACATATTGTATAATGAAATTGAAAACTAATGAGCCATATCCTAATAGCCATGAGTCAAGTCAGGGTGTGCATTAGTAGTCCATTTGCAATTCTCTAGAGACAGAAAGAGCAAGGCTAAACATATCCAGTAGCCTATTTGGCGCACAACTTGTTCTGTGCACTGACAACACAATAGCAGAACTGAAATGAGCTCACAATCTCTAGTGCTCAAACCTCTGTGAAATACTGCTCGTCCTTTGGTTAGCCTGCAGGTTACTCCTGGGGCAGCCAAAAAGGACTGCTGCAATTATTTAGTGCGACCTCTTGCATAACATGGATCTGACTTGGCCTGAATTAGTCCTATCAAATCACATCTTCTCAGGAAATCATCTATCACGTCCAGACTAGGGAAACCTTTCCCAATCTGTTACATGCTTTTATCTCTTCTTGTCACATGTCCCAACTTCTACTTAAAATTGCTGGATCATCCTTTCTCTGTTGGATGGAACAGACCTTTATTTTATTAGCAAATTTTTGCTCCAAAGGTGGTTCTGCTAGGCTAGCTCTCCTTTTGCTGATCTAAGTAGATTCCGCTTATTGGGACTCTCCTGCCATTGCTTCTCTTTAAACCTTTTATTGCTCTTAGGACTCCTTTCTGTTTCCAGCATTACTGGAAACTGTCACTGTTGGAGTTGGGCATAACATTCTTTTAAAAGAGCATTTTACACCAACGTCAATTATAGACAGCAGTATTTCCTAAAGTATTTCCATTCCTAAACCTGAGCATCTCACTGGCCCCTTTAGCCACAAGGGATGCTGAAAATCCATGTTCAGTTGAGTACACACATCTCCAGACACTGTTCACAGCCAGCATTTCCTACAGCAAATTGTTCCATTTGGTACGTATGTCCTCAAAACTCTGGTCCTGGAGACACAGGTCTACTTTAGCCACACTGAGACACAGAGTATTTAAGTTTTGTGGCTTCTGTAGGTTTGAGCAGTCATTATTGTGTTTCCTTCTGTGTGCTTAACAAATTCATGGTTAAGAGCCAGTTCCTGTGCCAACTCACCTAACAAATCTGTTCAGTCGCAGCTGTCCTTTCAGATTTACATCTTGAACAGGTACCAGGGGAATGAACTCTTCTCGAGTAAAAGGCACAAACAGCTGAGATCTTCCTCCATGCTGGGAGACCTTCAAAAGTTTTACCTAATTCGGAGAGCAAGACTGAGATTGATGTCTTTTAGATTACTGCGTTCTGAAAAACTGTTGAAGCAACAGCTTTCCAGTTCTGATAAGCATGCTTAGCACATTTATGACTACTGTGAAAAAAAACAGTAATATTTTAAGCTGCTAATATATGTTCAGAATTAACCGCTTGTTCACGTTAATTCCCTGAAATTAACTACTCATTCATTGCTGTTTCAACCATTCAAGTAATTTTATACGCCCGTGATCCTGAAATCATATTCCAAGTGAACCAAAGTTGCTCTGCAACTGTTAACAGACAATCAGCTCATCCCTCCACTGAATTTAGTGTGGATAAGATTAAACTGTCAGAGATTTCCTTTTCTGTATTAATTCCTCAGAATATGAACCTTCTGTGTAGTACCAGACAAGTCTGTGGTGCAACATAAACAGTGTTTAGACATTTCATATTTTTGACGTGAGTTTATTTTTTAATATATACTTTCCTTCCAGGATGATGCAAATTAACCAACTCACTTCTGTCAAACTCAAAGTGAATTATTATATCATTTAATATACACCTAACTTTCAACTAAACATAAGACAGAAGACACCTTTCAAAATTTAAGAACATCAAATTCTGAAATCAATTCTTTCAGTGCATTTTCTTTATACCACTTTGATAGGAATTTAAGAACATATTCGCAAAGAAAGTGCTACAGAATGGATCCAGCATTATTTATTTAGAAAAAATATAGTGGATACAAATTGCTAATGCATATTTCAGGCATGCCAAACATGGTATACATAACAACAATGTGTGTTCTTGATGTCCTTGAAGAGCAAAGTTGACCTCTTGAAATTAAAGTTCCATCTGCTAAAATATTCCATCACCTCAAAAACACAAATAGCAACTCTTTCTATATCAAAAGATACTAAGAAAACAGAATTATCTTCTGAAGTCATCCATACCTGCTCTATTCACCCTTTACCTCAAATGACTCTGTCACCCTGAGAAGCAGGACTGTGACTAAAGGCAAGTAAGGAGCAGCTGGTAAATCTGCAAGCAAAACGAAAGTATTTTCCATATAAATATTCTTATAATAAGAAGTGTAAATATAGACAGTACATTTGTCCTTACATTTGTAACATTTGTCCTTAAGTTTTTTCGTGATGTATCAGTGTTCAGCAAAGATTTACCTATACAGAAGAATAGCTTAACTAAAGCTATGCTATTACTCCAGGTCAACAAAGCCAGTGGAAATGTGTATATATGCACACTCACGCTCTCTGTAAACCTGGCTTATATTTATTTAGACTGCAACATCCTATCTTTATCTAAACAGGATACACAAATTGTGTATACACCAAGCTTAAATGGCTTAAAGAATCCTGCTAACCATCACAATGTAGATTTGCTCTTGTGCATCATCAGCACACTGGTTTTGCTTTAAGAAGTTAATAGAAAATACTGCATGACAACATTCAGAGTGCACGTCTGCAAAAGCAGCACTTGTATCCACTCTTGATCATTAATGCCCTTTGAATCTTTCATAACACTGATAGTGGGGAAAAAAAAAGTGCAATAACAGTAGAACAATGTTTGCTGAACCACAGTATTTTGCTGTCTGACATTTAGAAGAGCTGGGCTGGGAAGGCAGAAGGACTGTTTCCCTCACTATCCTATTTCCCCATATCCAGCTACAGCGAGTATGCTGGAAATTTTTTGTCTTCCACTCCTCCAGGTCCAGCAGGACAAGGCAAGCCCAAAGATTATACGTTACAGCTACCACAACACAGCATCTGCACTTGGTCACAAACACTGCGTACATCCAGGATCACAACACTACTACTGGCATTTTATAGTGCCCATTACTAGAATCCACAAGCAGATGTGGTGCACAAAGAGTTCACTTGAAGTTATTATAAGAAAGTCCAAAAATGAATTATTTTAAAAGATGAATAAATACTGTATTGTAAAAGCTTTAGACATTCTGAGAAATGTACTAACACCATACACGCTCTTTAACCACTGCCTTCAGACACCTTAAGTCCACACAGAAAGCCCATAGGTATAACTGGTCATTTTTTTACTTAATTCATACCAACTGAAAATAACTAGAAATTTTACCAATAGTTCCTCCTTCAAACCAAGCTTGAGTTACTGCCATGAACTTTGAAATACAGATTGAGTAATGTCAAAATAAATTCTCTGTTAGTTTAGTTCTGACTGTTTTATCTAACAATTGGCTAACTCAAGGTAGAACGCTGGCTTCTAGCCTAATCTTGTTTAGAATCTCATCTTTTCTTTTAGGTACTTTCTGTGAAAATCAGCTCCTCTTTGTAGACATTTCTATAAAGTAACAGTGTGTGACAAATTGCCCTACAATGTCAAATGCCATTAAGCCCCACCAGAACCAGGTACTGCAGGATTTCCAGAGTCCTCATGAAACCGATTCCCATTCCAGTAATTCAATCCAGGTAGTTGGGTTTCTATGGGGTTGGTTGGGGTTTTGTTTGGTTGGTTTTTTAAGATTTAGAATTCTGGTTTTGTATTGAGTACATCCAGAGAAAGCATGATATTTTTTTTCCACTTGGAACGACTGCAAGAATCAGACTGAAACATACAGAAATACAAGGTGGATGTGCACTTACCACCTACACAAGTAATGCTTCTCTTTTGGCAATATGCTTATGCCACTTTTTCTTACAGAACTTGGATTATTTTTTTAAATTACATATTTATGGTCTTTCTCATGTTGTGTGTGGAAAATGACAAAAATTCCTCTGCCCTATGAGGAGAGGCTGAATGAATTAGGTCTTTTCACCCTAGAGGAGACTCAGAAGGTACCTCATCACAGTTCTCTCGTACTTAAAGGGTAGCTAGAAAGAGGACGGAGGCTCTCTCTTCACAAGGAGCACAGGGAGATGACAAGGTTAAATAGGTACAAATTGGACCACAAGTTTCATCTGGACATGATGAAGAAATTTTACACAGTGAAAACACTCAGTGACTGGAATAACCTCTCCAGGGATGTGGTAGAGGCGTGACTGGGCAGGGTGCTAGATAATCTCATCTAGGCTCCTTTTCACACAAAAGGTTGGACCAAATGATGTTTTGATGTCCCTTCCAACCTGGGCTGTTCTATGACATTGTGAAAATAAAAATAAAAAGTTATTTTCCAAAGTTACTGCAGAAATAGTGAACGAGGATTGAGCAAAGAATTAGAAAGGTCCTAAAAAGGCATCAAAGAATGGCAGAATCTAGAAAGCTATCGTGTTGCACCTTTGTTATCAGCTATGTCTAATTCTATTGTATAATGTATTCACTGTGGCAAATGCACCTCATGCTTGGGCCTTTTACCTTACAGTGGAAGACAATTTTTAAAAATAGTTTGCTACATGGTGTCTTCTTCACCTCTACTGTGGTAAAATGTACAAGCAGGTACCCAGAGGAAGCTGAGAGATACGGCAACAGTTCAGAGCTCTGAATGAGTCCTTCTGGGAGATGTTGCCTCTCAAAGAGGGAAAAAGTGTTACCAATTACTGCTTCTCTTGCCAACGCTTTCCCTATTTGAATCTTGGTGGGAATCACAACCTCCCATAGCTATAGGTTCTCACAACTGATGACTCTTAGCTCTTTACATGTAACTACATGCTATTTCTTAGTGTGAAATGGTTATATTTTACTCCCTTGCCAAATATAACCTACAATTAGCAGAGTAAGTTTCTCCATAACCACAGGATCTCCTAGGGCAACCTGCTCTAGTTTTTTCTGATGCAAAAAAACAATGAAGAGCCTGTCACTAGCAAAACCAGATTGCTAACACAGATCTATTTTAGGTTAAATAATGAATACCTCTGATGCTATCACACTTCCCAGACACTGGAATTCACTTTTCACTTCCCTTGATGAGATGCCAAACACTTTGGGAAGCTTCTTTCTTATACTAATTCATGCAAAGTAGGAACAAAATAGAATGTCAAGGATATTAATTTCAGAAAATAATGGAAACAGAAGTAATTAGAACGAGAAAGCTATATGACCTCTAAGATAAACCTTATATTCTAAAAGCATCGAATGCAAGAAGTTAATGTAGATAAATGGTGGTCTGGTTTGTGTTTGAGGAGACTGCTGCTACTACTGCCATATTCTTCTATAGCACTAAAAAAGGGTTCTAAAGTTAAAGTTTAAATAGAAAAGATCTAGGAAAGAGACTACAACACATTGGAGGAAGAGTTAAATTTCAAAAATTATTAAAAATATTGAATTAAGGATTCTATTTTATACAGAAAAATATCTAGGAGAAAAAAAGTCTGAAAAACAAAATAACCAGATTTTTTTTACAAAAATGCTGGCCTCACAATACATAAGAAACATCATACAAGAAGATAACATATCACCAAATTGAATGGTTCGAGGCTTAACAATACAAGTATACTTGAATCTTTGTAGTGAAATTAACCCTCATTAGTAATGTACTAACATCATTACAATATCTTATTATGTTTCTGTGCCCTAAGTGAAGAAAGTTAAAGTTTAACTAATCACCCACTGACCAAATGATCACATAATTCTTGCAACAAAACAAGTGCTAATGGCTTCAGAAAGGTCAGACTTCATTATCTTCCTCCTTCCACAAAGAATGCTTCAGGCTTATGAAGGAGACAGCACTGCCAAGGAAAGATGGCACTACTGCCATCTCTACTATGTATGACTTGCAAAAAAGTATTCCAATCTTTTATACTCTCAATTCACAACCTTTCACCACTACTAGAAATCTCACAGGCGTTACTTACAAATACTGTTGAAGACTTGCTAATTGAGTATAAAACTGCAGATGTTATGCTCTGGACTGGACACAGGCTGGATGAATCATGACTTTCCTAGGATATGCAGCCTGTTAAGAAGGCATCACAACTGACACAGTGGACCTCTGATCAGTTGCTCAGAAAGCTTTCATAAAATGACTTTGAATTAAGGTTTCTATACGAGACATCAGCATACTCATATCAGCAGCACAGACCTGGTGATCATCATTCCCTTTCTTTTTCAGGGTCTCTAACAGGCCCCAGTGGACTGGAGGCAGAGGGCTGTAAGAATTCAGCAAGTGAAGCTGACTTAATGGATTTTGTTTTATTTCTGCAATTCTCAAGGCCCTCAAGATAGCAGGTGCAAACTTAGAATAATGAGCTGTAGATGAAATAATAATTGGGCAAGTTCTGTCTTGTAATCGATCTGCAACTACTTTAGCAACAGCTGTGTGTGTATCCAAAATATATCCTGTAGTGCTGTACACAGAGTGAATAGCAGCTAGACAGTCCTCCTCAGAGCACCATCCAGCCACCAAGTCCTGCTGAAGCTTTTCAAGTAGATCTTTCCGCAGCTGGAAGTGGCCCTGATTTTCCAGCTGGTTATACAACTGTGTCACCAGTTGTCCATCCTCATTAGCAATCAGGTGCAAGTATCGCTCAAGATTGGAGGACTTCAAAATATCTACTGCTGGTGAAAAAGTGGGAATTAATTTTCTTCCCCTCAAATCATAAACACCTGTTCTTATGAAGTCAGTCAAAACATTGTTTTCATTGGAAGCACAAATACATTTCCTAATAGGAATTCCCATCATTTTAGCATACAAAGCAGCTAAAATGTTGCCAAAGTTTCCTGTAGGAATGCAAACATCTACAGGGCTTCCAAAAGGAATAACACCTTGCTGAACAAGATCAAGGTATGCAGAGGCATGATAGACTATCTGAGGAAGCAATCGTGACCAGTTTATGGAGTTTGCCGCAGCTAAAGCTGTTCCATATTCTACAGTAAGAAAGCCAGTGTAATCAGAATTAGTAAAGATTTGCTTTATAGCTGTCTGGCAAAAATCAAAATCAGATTTGACACCCACTGACCAGGCATTTTCTTTCTGACAGCCAATCATCTGTGATTTTTGAATTGGGCTTACTCCATCCTCAGGAAAAAAATTCATCACAGCAATTCTCTGTTTGTCAGTGTCATGGAGACGACTAAAGCCATCTAGGACAGCACTCCCTGTGTCACCAGAAGTAGCTACCAGAACCAAATAATTGCAGCTTCTGGGAATGCAGTATGCAAATATATGTGGCACTATCTGCAAAGCAAAATCTTTAAATGATGCTGTTGGTCCATGAAATAACTCAAGGAGAAACTGATTGCCTGCTAGATGCCTAACGGGGGCAATTTTAGAACAAGTAAAGTTTTCTCCATAAGCAGTTCCAATAATTTCTGCCAGCTTAGAAGCAGGAATATCAGCAGGATGGATGCATCTTTCTAGTATCACCTGGGCTCTTTCAATGTAAGTTGCTTCTATTAGGCTTTGCCATTCTCCAGCTGTGAACTTCGGAAGTCCTCTTTCAGGAACAAAAAGTCCTCCGTCGGGTGCTAAACCCTCAGTAACAACATCACTGAAATATTTATGAGAGTCTTTTTCCATACTCCTTCCAGACCTACTAGACCTAGTTGAAATGAAAGTTTCCAATTCCGAGTTTTGGTATCTCTTCACTGCATCAAGTACCTTTTCAGCTACAGCCTCTGGTGCAACATCCCCTCCATAAAGAACGCGGATGTCATACCACCTTTTGTAGAACTGCTTCCTGAACTGAAGTATGTCCTTGAGACAAATACCAGGAGACTGGCCCACGATGCGATCCACTTTCATTGACTTCAGCCTGCTCATAATGACTGCTGTGGGCACATCCAGATACACAACTATTCCATTTTTCTTCATATGCTGCATGCCAGCAGCATGCATTGGATTGGACCCAGTAAGGGAAATGACACTTCCAGATGCTGAAAACTTCAACAGGGCTTTTCCTTCCTCCTCTAAGAATTGCTCATTACCAACATCCTGCAGTTTTTCCGACACGGTCATGTTCCAGGTTTTTTCAAGGACATCGTCATCTATGTCTATGACAGGGCAATCTAGTTTCTCACCTACTATTCTCCCAATTGTTGTTTTCCCAGCACCTGGAGGTCCCATCAGGATAATATTTTTGTTTCCAACAAGAGAATGGCTTGAGAACCATGACTTCCATATTTGTGCAAATGCAACAGGTCTTGAAACCATCAGTTTTAAACACATGCTAGAAAGACAGTTTTGGGCTATTAGTCCTAAAGGCCGGTACTGAACAACATGAAACATCTTCATCCGCTGGGTTGCTTTTATTTTTTTTTCCAAGCCAACTTGACAATCCACTTAACTGCTTCAAAAAGAAAAAAAACAACACTAATTAGTCCTTCAGCAAACACCTAGGAAAACCACCTAAAGGATATGAAATTCAGAAAAGCAAGAATTCAAATATAAATCCACTAGTGCCAGGCAAGTATTTTTCAGAATAAGACTCTCCTCTCCTGCACAGGTCCAGCTCTCTTTCACTGGTAAATCCAACTTCCACAGTCCATGTCCTCAGGGTAAAGAGAGGCACCCAAACCTAACATTACAATACTATTTGCAAATAATACAGTTTATAGGAATTCAAAACCAGTTAGGTTTTCCTCTAGGTGACTTATTTTTAAGTACACAGTTACAAATAAGGAAGATTAACCAAATTACCTTCTTGTAATCAAAATGTTAACAAAATATGCATTTTCCCAACCTCCCAAGATGCCTTTGATTTCTTATATTGTCTTTCTAAAAAAAAAAAAAAAAAAGCAAGACTGACTTAAATACACAAAAAACTCACAGACTTGTGCAACAGCAAAGCTGGGAGAGTTGCATCCAATTCTATTCTGAAGGGATGGCAAACCAAGCAAGTGATTTGAGAAGAACTCCTGTAACAGAATTGTGTTGAGTCTAGTTTGTGTTAGGAGAGAGAGAAACACGTCATAAAGACCCTAAAAAGAAAAATCTCTAGGAAAATTGGATCACCAGCAAAGATTCAGCAAGAGACTCTCAACATGGCATTTTGTTTGCTTAAAGAAAGCAACACCAGTACCAGCATGAATACCAGCATGAATTGCAGCACAAGATTAGTGTATTTAGGGCAAAGGGGGAAGAACTCTGAAAGTCTCCATAAAGGGGCAAGGAAGGGGTTGAAATCAGCACAAATTTACACAGAAAATCTCTACAGAGTCATATTTCATTTAGGTAGGCAAACGAGTATCAGTTTGCTATTGTTATTTATTCATTGTTCATGACTAAAAAATTATTAAAGAAAAGCAACACTGAACTTCCATTTGGAAAATTAATGAAATTTTTGATGTAAATATCTAACTCAGTGCTTACTTGTGGATTCTAAAAAAAATCTAATTTTTAATATGTATCTGCAAGATATATAAAATCATCATTTTTTAGAAATTATTACTTTTAGTTGCTATAGGTTTGCAGTACAAAGAGATGGTTGACTAAGCTGCAAGTTGTTTGGGGTTCTTTTTGTCCTGGCACTGTAACACATAACTGAAATGGCAATCAGCAATTTCCAATAACTACATTTTAAAGACTTAGCCTAGCTGCTAGCAATCCATCATCTCCTTTGCAAAGTTTACTGAAATATATAAGATTTATATATTATATTATATATATATATTAGATCACTAGCTACTTTTACCAGTGAAGAAAATTTTAATGAGAAAATCTTTCCCCACATTAATCAAGACAGACTAAATAGAACAATTAAAGGAATTCACTATAGAATAAGTTTCCAAATCCTTCAACTGTTCAGTGCCTTTTCTCCAGATGCCCTCCAATGCCACAGCCTCTTATCACCATGGAGAGCAGAAGGTGGTCTGGAATTGCAGTACAAGGCAGGTGAGCACCCAATGGGAAGTGCATCATCTTCCAAAGACCTACTCATGATTAACCGGTGTTTACAGTTGCCACACCAGTCCCCATGCTCCCCATCATAATATCAAATTGCTCCAGAGACACAGGTCACAAACTTCAAAAGTGACACAGAAGCTGAAGCTTTGTAAGAGCAAACTACAAAAACAAAGACTCTTCACTTCCAGGTGCTCCTTGGTCTAGATAATGCTCTGTGTTCCTCAGTGTCTTTTGCACTCTACATTCATTACCAAACTATTAGCATACTTCTAATATTTTACGTCTTTGTATTTGCTCGCTTCTATGTGGAGGGATGAGCTTTCAAACAGTTAAGTCTCTGCGTTTGCACCCAGTGCTGTGACACACTGAACATGCTGTAATTGCAAGGCATAGATCAAAGATGTGCATATCCTACTGTACAGTTTTTTCCCAATCCTTGTAAGATATAGGGGAATCACCCTGTGTAGGTGCAATACAAGTCTTTTGCAATAGTTATTAAAAAGAAAAAAAAACTATCTGCAAAGAGCAGTTGTAATATTCAGAATCACTATACAGGTGTACTGCAATAGTAATGTGCTCTAGCTCTGTATGTATACACTATAGGGCCAGAAAGAGATTTTTGTATTAAACTTCCAGATGTAAATAAGTTATGTTCAGGATTTAAAAAAAAAAAAAATTAGTGATTTTATTTCTTGAATGTAAGAACCACTTCAAGCATTATGTGTGAACTAAGGGAGCACAAACCATGCCAAACACAGTCACCTGCCCCCCATGTCAAGCAGCACTGCAGATTCACTGTGGGGTGCAGTCACTTGGTCTGCACTATTCCGCTGCTGGATGCAACATCTGGACTGCTTTATGAATCCATGCCATCCGTATTGTTTGAAATGAGCTCAGTCGCAGGGAATTCCTTTATTCAGCTACTCAGTTCAGCCTATTCCAGTGTAATCCAATTTGGCACCCACGTGAAGTACCCCTACACAGAAGCTCCCAACCATCAAACGCCACCTGTTTCTCCGAAATCCCTTTTTGTTCAATTGGCAAAACTCTACTGCCCGTATTAGACTTCATGGCTAGTAAGAGTTTACCAGACTGGTTAGAACACCAAGCCACCCAACTTTAGGTGGAAAACCCATGCCAAAAGGGTGGGTTGGTTGTGGGGGTTTTTTTTGAAGCAGAGCTCACACCTGTACCTCCAACAAAATGGTAAGTTTTGACGATACACCCCGACCCGTCGCTTGGCCTGCTGACAGCACCTCCTCCGCAGCCACCAGCCACAGGTTTAACAACCCTTGCCGGTGACAGGAATTCCAGTGAAAACCGAGCATTGTTACTGGTACGGACGCTAAGTTTGCAACAACACAGCCTGGGGCTAAAATTCACTCCCCAAACAAGTCCCCAGCAGTTGGCAGCCGTCAAAGACCTCGAGGTAGGTGGAGACTGAAAAAGACCACATTTCAAAACCGCTAACACAGGGCAACGACCATTTGACGTTTTGCTGAGCTTTTATGCAGAGAAAAAAATTAATTAAACAAAGAAAAAAAAATATCCCAAAGTAAACCATTCAACTTGAACCTTCTCGCCAACACCCCACAGACCACGACCCTGTCAAGGTTCCCGCCTCACCGTTTGGACGCCCGGAAGGTGTCAAATGGCGGGTGGGAGCGGGGTGGAGGGGGAGGCCCGGGCCGCACCAAGATAACGCGACACCACGGAGCCGGGTCGGTCGCTCCCTCCCGGCCAGCGCCGCCCCGGCCTCCCGCCTCCCCTCAGGAGCGGCGACAGCAGCGGCAGCGACCCGACCCGACCCGACCCTGCCCTGCCCTGCCCTGCCCTGTCCTGTCCTGTCCTGTCCTGTCCTGTCCTGTCCTGTCCTGTCCCGCGGCTCGCACCTACTCAGACCGGCTCGAACCGGTTCTCCTCGCCCTCAGGCGCGCACCTACCGGCGGGGGCGGGAACGGCGGACACGGACACCGGTACCGCAGCGCGACCCGCGCGACCCATGCGGCCACCCCCCCCCCAACTTCATCCCACCGCGCACGCGCGGCCACCTGCCCGCCCCGCCCCTATCGCGACTCCGCCCAAGAGCCGCGACACGGCGGGGGCGAGCCGCCCTGTGCGGAGTGCGCATGCGCGCCTCCGGGCGCTGCGGGGAGCCACTGTGCCTGCGCTGCCGCTCCCTTTCCCTATTGGGGAGGGGGTGGCGTAGGCTCCGCCCCCTCATTGCGGTGTTGCCTAGCAACGGGTTTCCCTGGTAACCGCAGGGACAACAGTGAGCCGGCCTGAGGAGGCGGGCGGCTGGAGCCGTTCGCTGGAACGGGCCGAGGGCCAGGAAGGAGGCAAGGCGAGGTCCCCGCAGCGAGGTGGGCGGCTTCCCCCGCGTCCAGGGCCCCGCAGCGAGGTGGGCGGCTTTCCCCGCCTCCAGGGCCTCCTTGGGTGGAGGATGCTGGCGCAGCGCGCCCCGGAGAGCATCCATAACCTGCCCCCCCTGGAGGAGAAGCGGCCTGTCAAGCCTCCCAGGTACGTGGGTGTGACAGCACCACTTGCTGACACGGTGACTGGGTCTGGCAAGGTAATACATCTTAGGGGTATTAAAAAAACAGGTATTAAAAAAATAATAAATAAATCCCGTTTTTGCGTAGTTGACTCCTAATGAGTCACTAACGAACAACAGAGAGTGTACAGCCTGCTCCTTGAGCTGATGATTCAGTTTGGTATCTCCAGTGCCACCTTCTTTACCGACAAGGAACTTAGAAAGCACACTTTCTACCCAGAGGAATTACATGACATCTTCGTTATTCACATTCGTAACAATTTTTCAGTGAGCAGTTGAAACTTTGGTGGTATTTTACATTTTCCTCAGTGCCACACTTCCATTCTTTCCACGTGTCAGGTGTATCTTCTGACATTCTTTCTTTCGTTTCTATTTCTCACACCTTAACTTAAAAACATTAAAATTGCCTTTTGCCCCCCTAGTATTAATTTCTTTGAGAGTTTTTGTAAAGTTCTTATTTGATAATTATGCAAACATATGTTGTTTTTACAGGTCCTTATTACTTTACATGAAAGAAAACTGTTACAGGTTGCATTTTCAGTGAAAAGTTAACCTAGGTCATAACTCAATGGCTTCAAAATGAGTAGAAATATCAGTGACACTCCTTAGAAAAAAGTAGTTATCCCTTTTCAGGTAAAAAGGTTTCAGACTTGTGAGATTCCTAATTCTGAACCTTTTCCATGTAAAAATAGATAACATCCTTTTTTGTTGTTTCTAATGTGAACAAAAGATACTTTTGGTAGACAAAGGAAAGTGAAATGACAGTATGGCAAGGCACGCAGCACAATAAATGCATTCCTGCCTTAATACCACTCAAGGATCTGGATACTGCATGGCCATCGGGTTGAGTTTAGGCAAGGGATTCCTTAGGCTGTATCCAATCTGACTAAATCCCCTTCTGATCTCATTGCCTTCTGTTGTCACCCCAATTCCATTGGTACGCAATGTGTCAAATATCCTGCTGGTAACAACAGTGTTGAACCTGGTTAGTAGCACGATCTTAACAGTTTTAACTAATGCATAAAAAATCTAGGGTCTATTTTTTTTTTTTTTTTTTTTTCAAAATCAAATCATAAATATTTCACTCTCAACTGACCAGGTACTACTTATGAAACCAAGGCAAGAGTCCTCATTTTCCCCAACTTTGATGTCCCAAGATGACACCTAAGGAATAGTTACTGTCTTCTTACAAATGCATTCTCCCCTTGCCACATAATGAATGGATTAAGATTCTCGAGTCCCCCATAACCATGTTTTCTTCCTTGCAACCCTCTCTAACCCTATGTTATTGGTGTATGACAGTATTTAGCCACTTTCTTGGCCTGAAAAGTCACTGAAAAGATAAAACTGCCACATCTCTTTGTCCAAATGAATGCCTACAGCTGTCTACAGAAGACGTTTTTACCTTATGCCTACCTGTAATAAACTCAATACCTACTCATTCACTACTAGGTCAAACTCCCCATAAAGTCACTGCCTTTCTCTACTGTGTGGCTACAATGCCAGTCCTAGCAAATGGTGAGATACATAATTATTTATCAATGGAGGGGGCTTGTGCCTATGTCTATAGTTGTTTGCTATGAATTAACAGCAATAAATAAATAAGACCTCATTCCTTATAATTAGAGGTATTTCTGGAATTATATATAATTTTTTGTACATAATCCTCTTTCTGATTTTGGAGACCAAATCTCCAGAATACAAAATAGCTACACGTACTTAATTAAGTAAGTCCTTTTACATATTCTAATGTTATGATCAAGAACAAATACATTATCAGACATTTGCAGCTCATACAAAAGCTTTTATCAGTATTGCTACTATGAATCCCACTCATTGGCCCAGCATTACATTATTTCATATTTCAGTATTTCCGTAAAATACATTGCATGATATCTAATATTTTCTATTCTTTTTTTCCTTACCTGAAAACATGGTTACATTTTTTTTCATAAACACATTTTTTCTGTGAAAGAAGAGCACAACTGTTCATCAGCTTTTTTCTACCATAAATTAATATGGCATGTTTCCTAAAGATGGACAGATATAAAATGCACAATGAAGTTCCCTTAGCTTCCGGAGCAGGGAGTTCTGCTCCCTCAGGAAAACATGTGACAGCTCAGTCCTTCAGATAAAGGCAAGAAGGTGCTAATCAGCTAATGATGAGCATTTGGCTTCTTTTGGAGAACATGTTTGCATACTTTTGATTAAAGCAGGAATTACAGTGCCATATGCAACATTAGACCAAAAAAGCAGTGTGTGCATACCGTGTACATACAGCTTTTTATGTCTGAGCTCTTGCTGGTTTTCACATTGGCTGTTTCAGTTAGTGCCAAAACCACCACTGCTTATGATAGTTCAGGATCATAGTTTGGATCTGTGGAATATAAGAAATATACAATTTCAGAGCAGTCATCCATTTTGTCTAATCTCTTACAATAGTCTGTAACAGGAGCACTATAACAGTGATACAGTGGACAGTAATAAGATAAACTGCCGATCAAGGACATTCTGTCCAATTCTTGACTACATTTGACATGTTTTCTGAAGCATGAGGGTTTACATACTTCTAAAATGTGTTCCATCCCATAGAATGATGCAGTGAATGTTCTAATAATCAATACAGATCTCATCTTTTTTGAAGCCCACTGAGCTTTTCCTTACATGTGTTTGATTGCTGCAGCTTCCAAAACAGCTGAGATAGATACATTGGCATTTGCACCTTTCTCATACTACAAACTTTCAAATACAGGAAACCTAGCAATATAAGTTCATGATTACTCTTTTCCTGTAGATGCAAAATAGCGCATATTTTGGATGCATTTTTGAACAGAACAAATAGCCACATTGAAAAAACTTTTCAAAATGGAGTTAATTAAAAAATAAAGGCCAAAGTGTGTAATGCACAACCTCATAAAAACAATGAATTCATGAAAGCAATACTCAAAGCATTTTATTTCCAAAATTTAGGTTTGTTGAGTTTCAAAATGTCTGTGTTGAGTATTTATATGAACAGTGCATAGAGGAACCATTTCCCAAATACTGACCTTGGAGACACAAGAAAAGAAGCAAGCTAACTAAAGAATCAGAAAAATCACTTGTCAGTGATTGCCCAGTGCTGGGCTTAGCCTTAGTGTGGAGGTTGTATATTTGGGAGAGAGTACAAAACAAAATAGCTTAGGCTTTTGGCATGAACTACTGCAAAAATGTATATTCTTTGAAGAAGTATTTTTAGCAATTTTTTGACATTTAACTTCTTTATGGCTATTTTTTATTGTCTAAGGTATATATCCACATTTAGACCATCCGTGAAATGTGAAGCAGAGAAGAATAAAGCTCAGTGGAAAACTATGGGACCAGCAAAAGTTGCAGTGCCATCACCAAAAAAATTTCTACAGAAACATTCAAAGGAACCCAAGCTACCAGCAAGTAAGTGTAGATGTGATATATATGAAATGTACTGTATTTTTTTTATTTTAAAATTGATAATATTATTGTTGAAAATAACAATTAGTTATGGAGAATCAAATTTTTAAAAAAGTTAAAATCATGTTTGTATGCTGAGGCAGTTTCCATTGTTCCTTTTACAGTGCCTATGATACCAAAAATTATTTCTCTATTTTACAAAAATGTTTTTCATTTATTGTGTAAAATCCTGAGCCAAGCAACACAGAGATTATATATGTGATTAGGAAATACACTATGTATTTACTGTCATGTGGTACAAAACCAGCTGAAATATAAAGAAAAATTATATTTCTCTTGGCTACAGCTGCTCAGATGTTGAAGTTCTGTGCTGGTATGTTCTACCCTGCTAATATTTCAATTTGTAATTATATAGTTCAGATTTGTATGCCATTATTTTCTGCAACTGATCATTAATAATAAAGTAAATATTATGAACAGGGGTATGAAAAGCGAACTGTTTTTAATGCTTGAAGAGATATGAGAAAAGTATGTGCCTTTCTTGATGTTATAAGCAACAACCAGCTTTTCAGCACTCATTGCAGGCTCTTAATCCCATAGCCATAAATTGGCTGGCAGTGTCTAAAGCACAGACTATTTCAGAGACCTGCATGTCACAGAAAGAAGAAATGTGCAATATTTTGTTGCAAAATGCATCCTATCTTTGGACACAAACCATAATTCTACGTATAAGGAGTTGAAAGTTCTAATGTTCAGCCTCAGGGCTGTCTCTACAAGGGTGATGTGGCTGGAGTTCTAAGTACATTGCTGTCAATTTTTAATTTATTTCTAAAGTTTCAGCTTGAAATTGTTTTTAGCCTGGAAAAATAGAAGACCTTAATGTACAGTATACAAAAAAAAAAAAAAAACTGTCTAAAAGAATGTAGGAGTCTAGCACCCAAATTTTCGTGGCACACACAAGTGGCTTTAGCACTGAAAATACAAGCTGTCCCAGGAGGCTTTGGAGACTTAATGCCTCAGGCAATATGGATTATTAGGACCTTAAGGTAAGCTTTGGTCCCAGAGGTTCTTTATGCATCCTGGGTCATTTTTGCATAAAACCTTCACTTTTTTAGGAAATCTGAACAGCATTCAGTATACTGGCATGTACTGCTGCATGACATCCGAGCATGAACGCTTCTAAGATCAAGACATTGTTAAATTACCACATGAGTGTTTTAGATGGGCATAGGAAAGAAGGTTGATTCATCAATATTTTGGAGTAGTCCATAAGATCCCTTTTAAGTACTTGTATTATAAAATTACTGCTACTTATTTCAAATTTGCTATATATTGAGATACAGCACTCTGAGTCATTTTTCTCAGAAAAGCAGCTCACAATATTTGTATTTCGATTTATAGATTCAGGGCTTCGTAACAGCAATATGTGCTTTGGTGTTTGCATTTGGAGTCCATGTACCGGAGCCTCAAAATATCTATGGCACATCATAGCTTTGATCCAATCTAGTAATTTCATTGCCACGATTAGATCCTAAGAGATCTTGAGAAGGAAATGTATCATTAAGTCAGAAAGTTATTGTACCTTTGTTGGATGGAATTTCATACCTATCTCAGATAGGTTACATTGCTTAATCAGCTCTTTTAAAGCATGGCACTTTCATCACTTGGAATTTAACCAGTTGTCAGTTGTCTAAATGGGATTATGGCATTGTGTTTGTGGCATCCTTGCCGCCTTCAAAACTGGGTTTGATCCAACTAGTTAAAAATTAGATTGCAAGGACAGAACAGAAAGATTGAATTTTTTTCCCTAAAGCATGGAAAGTATGTCTTACTGGGCTCTGGCATTCATTTTAACCAAGCTCAGTTGCTGGCTCCAGAAATGAGGGCTCCCAAAACAGCAAGTGTGTATCAGTGTACTGCAGATAAGGGTGAGCCAGTGCTCACTGAGAAGCTTCAGAGATCTTGTTTCCAAAAGGACATACTAAGAGAAATAGAGATTTAAGTCTGTGTGTCCTACAGTGCTGAGTTATGGCAAGCTATCAGGTTGTAAAAGCAAAACCCAGGAAAGCGCTGGTTCATGAGGTCAGTATCAGGAAATCAGACGTTGTAGGAATGAGCGGTCACATCTGACATAACACTTATTTCTGCCTAATAAGAACATGAACTCAGACAACCTGAATCAAATCATTATCTCTGATAATGACTGTGAATTAGAATTATATCTAGTGAGAAATATGGTGGGAAATGTATTGTCATTCATCATTCACTTGAAGTCACAGAATCTTAGAATCATAGAATTGTCCAGGTTGGAAGGGATCTTTAAGATCATCTAGTCCAACC
>JAOXJM010000012.1:17920085-17935821 GCA_026413425.1 Tringa solitaria
TCCCTGGGCAGCCCATTCCAATGCTTAATAACCCTTTCAGTGTAAAAATTTTTCTGTTGGTGTCTTGGTGAAAAAATTTTACTAAAAAAGAAGAGTTTCTATAGTCTCTGGAGAAAGGATTGTGAGAAGTTGTTTACGAGTGTTAGGGAGCAGCAAGAGCAGGGGTTTTCTCTAAGGGCGGGTGAGGCAGAAATTGAGGGCAACCCCAATGCAGGCTGGACAACAACCTCATGAGCAGGGTGTAGTCCCTGCATGAGTCCACTGCGTAAGTGGCATATTATAAGGCAAACCCATCTAAAGCGCATTGTATTTCCAAGGTTATGAAACTTCTGTTATGCCAAACAAGCGTAATAATTTTCATCATAGTACATTCCCAGTCAATTCTTTTATTGTAGATACAGTTGGTTTCTATTTTTATGTAATTCTGTATATAATTTTTCCCTTTTGAAAAATGTAATAACGTTAAATTGCAAAGCTCTTCATGGTTATTGCTGAGAATGTTTACATGCTCAATTCACAGGAAAAAAAGAACAGGATAGTAAGAAATTGCCTGCATTATCAGTGCCACGGAGGACAGATCACCCAGTTATGGGAATTCAGAGTAAAAAGAATTTTATAAATACAAATGCAGTTGCTGCTATCTCGGGATCGCCTAAAAAGCCCCAACCTATTTGTGTTGATAGAAGACAGGGAGATAAGTATCTGCTTGAAACTTCAGGCCTTGTTCCAAAATACATTAAAAAAAAGGTAAGTTTTATAAAATTATAGTGGCAATACTAGTAGCAATACCTATTTTAGGTTCTCTATTACATTCTCCTATGAAATGTTTATGATGCCTTTTGAGATGTTTAGATACCACTGCTGTTAGTGGTAGATCTTTGAAATTCATCAAGGAGAAATCACTGGCAGTAGAGTTGTGCCTTGCCTTTCCTCTGTATTCACTTGCTTATGCTGTCAGCAAAAAATTGGCATAATGAGGCTCCTAAAGCATTTGTGTTGCATTGGGAACCCACAGAGTATCTAATTCAGAGACAAATGGAGCTCTGTGATGAATGAATCCTTACTCTTTAGGAAAGACAGGCAGGGAAGAAGAGAAGGGATAAAGGATCTATTCAAATACATGCAATTGGCAACAGGCTGGTTGAGATTGTGGGTCAGGATCAGAGGAAAAGCCAGTAAGTGTCAAAAGCGTGTTTGACAACACAATGGGATGAAAGCAATCCATAAAGGTTCCTGGAGCATGTCAGCAACAGCTTCTTAACACAGATTGTGGGTGAGCCAACCAATGGTCATATTCTTCTGTTTCTGCTACTTACAAATGAGAAAGAACTGGTCAGAGGTGTGATAATTAATAGTAGTCTTGGTTGCAACAGGCCATGAAATAGTTCAAGATTCCCTCCTCCTTGGGAAGGCAGGTGGTAGCGTATAGGCCCTGTACTTTAGGAAATCAAACATCATCTAATTCAGGGAACTGGTAGGTAGGACCCTGTGGGAGACAGTTCTGAAAAGCAGAGGAGCTTAAAAGAGCTAGCGTGCCTTTAGGGACAACCTCCCCAAGTACAAGAACAGTCCATTCCACTACTGAGGAAAACAAGATGCATCAGGAGTCTGGTTTATCTAAACAGGTAATTCATGCAAGAGCATTATGCAGAGAGAGACATGACATGACATAACTCATGACTCAATGAACCTGCAGCCCTTGCAGGTCCTTTGCATGGCTAAATACATATATAAACAATGCTAGTTATAGTGCTACCAAACGTTAAAAGATTTGGGAATCATTTAGCATTTGGTGGGAAAAAGGAAAGCTCTGGTACCTTCTGGCAGAGCTAGAGAGGCTTCATTTTACAAAGGATAAGGTAAAAAAGATATGTTCCTCCAAGTATATCTGGGATATTCAGAAATTATCTTTCCTTCCAGAAACACAATTCTGCCACATCCAGTACAGGATAGTTTATCATTCCTAACAAGTCCAATTTTTGAGTATGTGTTGACACTATTCACTCTCTTCTGTGGCATGCAATGTTCAGAAACAGACAGGATACAGGAAGACTTTTCAAAGAAAGTATCTAAGGAATGTGTTTCAGAATGTAGAATCTGACACCATATAAAAATGTAAAACAGCTTGTCGTCATTAACAGGTTTCAAACTCCTCACTCAACCATCAATTCTTACAAATAGACATTTTGGTTTCTGGATTCTGTTGTCTTCCAGGGATGCAAAAAGAAATTGAAGGAAATTCTTTTTTTACGTTTTGCTCAGGCTACAAAAACAATCACATTTGCTACTAATAAGAACACAGTGATTTAAAATTTTATTGCTTGGTGGCACAAAATTCTATTTTCAAGCTGTCTTTGCAAATGTAATATACTATGGATGACAGGTATGTCTTTGTTTCCTCCTTACACATATAAGAAACTTCTTCCTTAACCTTATAGGATTACGGTGTTATACCAAAATATATAACACAGAGAAATGAAGACACGAAGAGAGCTCAGAAAGAATATGAGGCCAGTATTGTGGAGCATCTGAAGAAAAATGCTATGAAACGGCTATCTGATGAAGAAAGGAGAAGTCTTCTGCAGGTGCATATTTTGATTTAGTGTAATTAGTAGCATGTACAAAAGATTAAGAAGTATTTTAAGTCCATATAAATAACAAAAGTATACTAGATTTTTTACTACTTTTTCACTAGATGGAGCTGTAGAACAATTGTAAACCGACCTGAAGGGAGGTGATGTAGCTACAGCTTTGGTCCAGTTTTAGAAATACTTAAATTCTGTTAGATTCCTATCCCCCTTAATGATTTGGAATTTCAGCAAAACTTCAAAGGGGTACAGAAAATCACTTATATGGATTTAGTGACAGTTCTGACTCTCTACTCATGGAAAAATACAAATTGGTTTGGTGTTGGTTTTTTTTCCTGTTGCATAACGTTGCCAATTTTATTGGCAGTTTCTATCGTCACATTGTGACCTCACTGACTAAACCATAAAGTCATGCTTTAAAATGTGGCAAAACCAGAATTAAATCACAATAGATTTGTAGAACTATGAGTGGGGAAATTGTATTTTGTCAAGCTGTTTTGTAAACCATCTGTCATACAGTTTTTATTGCACAAGATTTTCTAAAGAGAAATAATACCGTAAAAGAAGTAGAGTGGAAAAGAGAAATTTTTAAAGTATATCCAGTCCTTGAACTGGAATTTCTCATGACCTTTTAGCCAAATTTCCTATGAAAATGAGGCTTACATTACTGTTATATCTGTTTATCAGTCTGTCCCGTAATAACTTGATCTTAGCAGCCACCTGAAGCAAATTAACAGATGAACGGACATCTCCAAGATGCTAAATTCCCACAAAAAAGCCAGCAGAGTATCCAGAGAGAAAACACAGTGTCTAACTCACTTGCAGAGATTAACTGCTTAGTCAGCAAGATCCAAAACAGCTAGCACAATGGTGTCTCTTGTTTATGCAGCAAGCAGTAGAACCTAGGAAGGAATATGGAAGAAGTGAGGGTATTGCATTGACAGCAACATAAAGGACATAACAGTAAGGGTGAAGATTAAGACATTTTTATGGTGGGGAAGGCATGAGACAAGCTGATGGTCCAGAAAGTTAACTGTGCAGCAAAAATATATGTGCAAAAAGGCATGTGACTTCAGCTGCTCACAATTCTGCATTTAGTTTGATTAAAATTATGTTCTATATTTTTAAAATAAAACAGTGCCCTGAAATATTTTTTAATTAAAAAGCTTTTAGGTTACTTTCATTAACTCAATATTTTCTTTGAAATTTTTCAAAAAAGTTTGCTCTTTCATGGGCCAATTTACTTATACATTTGTATTGTCAGGAGGAATTAGTGCCCCCAGGGCATATGGCTTCTACCCAGTACTCACCTTTAGACATATGGGAATTGCTGTCTTTTAAAATAATTGACCTTGCTAGGGAAAACATGCACACTAGCTGATTTGAAAGAATATCTAGCAATAGATGTCTGAGAACAAAATCAAGCCTCATGTGCTTACAAAAATAAGGGGAAATAATTTGTGCCAACATTTTTTGAAATCTCTCCATTATGCTTACTTTGGTTGGGATTTTATAATAATAAAAGAGTAGGTTGATAAACGCAGCACATATTTCTCACTGATCCAGCATGTATTAGAATTCCTTATATAGAGTTAGATACTCAGTTTGTGATCTGGCCCATAACAATAGGGGTCAGCATGTTGCATTGCTGTGAGGGAGATTTTTATGTAGGGAGTCATGATCTGCTTTTGATCTCTCCACTCTCTAGGGATAGAGTAAATTGTGATGAGTGCATGATCTAATGTGTTTTAAAACTCACTGTTTTCAGTGATTTCCAAACCATTTTTTTACTAATGTACGCACAGAAGAACTATTTTTAAAACTATATGAATGACTCTTCTGTAAAAGTTTTGGAACTACTGTATTTATTTTCATGACTATATAACTATACCTGATGCCTAGTAGACTAGAAGCTATATTTAAGTACTTTACAGCCTTGGATTGCAAAGAAAAATAGCATTACAAGACAGTAAATAAATAGGCTTGCTGCTCTTGGTTTCACATGTTGAGGTAGGGTTTTTAAATTTACATAGATATTTGTGTATGAAGATTGTTGGAATAGCATTCTTGGACACTTAGTTGCTTAGTAGGAATATGCAAAAAGCACAAATTGCTATACAATAAATACACAGCTTTGAATCAGTAAAATATTATTTCGCATTAAAAAGTATGTCAGTCTGAGAGAAAAGCTGCTTAACAATAGTGGAGAAGAAGGACATGAGGCTGGAAATCACAATGTGCCATAGAATCTGTGTGTCAGCTGAATCTGGTTTTAGTTATGAAGAACTGAAAAATTTAGTTTCCAAGAGAGTAACTTCAGTTCTTCATTTTTTAAGATACTTTGTGATCTCTCCTAAGGAAACAGAACTGAGAGCCAAAAATGTTTTGGAAAAGTGTTTTCTCACTGATGGCCGTATTGTATTATTTACTGATTGCTGTATGAGTTCCTTCCAGTAGGTGTGATTATTGAATTCACCCATATAGTTTTCATGAGGACATTTGGTGCACTGAATAAACTCTACTAAATCCTCCTATGTGCATGTATAGGATGTGTAGATTTTGATTATACTCTTGAGGATAGTAAGAGCAATCGTTGCAGTAATTGTGAAGATTTGTGACTAATTGTAAGGAATTTTTCTACCACAGGGCGGTTCCATTCAGTATATCAGTGGATAAAAGTTTGTCTCTAATGCTGAATCAACAGGTTTATGAATATGTTTCAGTAATTGCATGGAGTTTTTGGAGGCAGGGGTCTAGTCTTGGGCTTTTATATGAAAATATGGTTCACTTTATCTAGGAAGGTAATTCTTTGCATAGCAGCATTCAAGAGAGGAGGCAGTTACTGAAATTACTGTCGATAGCGTCAGTGACAACTAGATTTTTTAGACCAGCTGGTAAATAAGTTGCCTACAGATGTTGCTGTAAATGTACATTTGGAAGGGAATGCAATTATTTAGAATTTCTTCCAGGTAGTTCAAGTAGTTAAAATATTGTGGGATTAGTTTGGTGTCCATGGTCTGAGCAAAGTCTCAGTTACCGAAAATGAAGCCAGTGGTGAGATGATCTGAGATGATTGCCATTGAATTTTGGCCAGAGTTCCAAATATTGGTACTCTTGTGATTACTTAAGGTAGGTAACACCACTGTGGGTGACATGGTGATATCTGTGGTAGCCAGGTTGTTTATGGGGAAGTGGTTTCTGTAGTGCAGTTTGTAAGGTATTTCCTGTTGCATTTTGGAGAAAATAAGGCATTTGAGTGATAGGAGTTTTGAGGCAGCTTTTATGAATCCTAGTAGTTCCTCAGTGAGCATACTAGAATTAGATACAATGGAGGTGAAAGTTGCTTACTTGTAGATCACTGAAAGCATAGAAAGTGTCTTATACAGAATAAGGAAGAGTCACTCTATTTACCTTGTGCGGTTTTTCTTGAAGATACTGAGGACTGGAAACGAAGTGCACAGGCTTCCTTGAGTTCCTGGTAGGCGACGAAGATGAGTGTTAGTCACACTGACATACTCTTTTCCGTTTAGCATTTTTGTAGCTCATTCTTCATTGGCTACTTTAATTACTGTTTTGTTGCCTCTTAAAGATGGTAGTTTTTTCTTTCCAAAGCACCAAGTTTATTAAAGACCATTCCTTATACTGCATCAGGATGAGCCAAAATTATTTCTGTCGTGACTACTTTGACGTTTAAGCATTTAATTAATTTAGTCCCATAAGATGTTTAAATATTATCCATATACTTAACTATTATTTGAACATTGCAGTGACACTTATCAAATGCAGTATTAACAGAAAGCCCTAGGTAGTTTATGTGCGTATTATTCTTAAATGAAGTAAGCTTTTCTCATATATCTCCTTTTCATGTAATGGCACTAGGGGCTGAAAAAGAACTGGGAGGAAGTGTATCGTGACTTTCAGCGTCTTTCAGTAGAAATAGACACCATACCCAAGAAGTTATATAAAGAAAAGCTGGAATTGCAGATGAAACAACTGGAGCATGACATAGAAGTAATTGAGAAGCACAAAGTTATCTACATTGCAAATGAGTAAGGACCATTTTTCAGATATTGCTTCTCCCCTCCTTTTCTGTTTCTTCTATCCCTACATCTCCAAGAACCACCCCCCTAAATTCTGAGAAAAAAATGACACCGCCAACTATTCAGAAGGAAATATTCAACTAATATAAAAGTATGTAACTTCTTAGACAAGTTGTTACATATAGCTCTCATCTGTATAATTGACAAATCTTTTTGAAATTGAATTCTTAATTAAACTTTGAGTTTAAAACCATGCATTTAATCTATTACTCTGTCTAATTTTTGTTAACTACTAACATTTCTGTAAACGTCATACAAAAAGCACAAAACATACTATTTCATATGTTTGGAGTACTTTTTTCCTTGCACAGCCAAAACAAAGGGAAATAACTGGCAGCCGAAGGCTGCTTGGTAAATATAACTTCAGGGTGGGATGGCTTCTGGACTAGTTATTAAAGAGCTGTTGCGCTTTACTTAAAAGCTTGAGTGAGTGTATTTCTAAACAGCTTGGCTTCTGCATAACATTTTGTCTGTTCTTTTTTTGTTACCAAAACCAGTTTTTATAGTGGAAGCCCATAATAATATAAACTTCACGCAATTCAGATACCACATGTAGCTTGCTGTGTTTATGTATAAATAATTCTGTAACACCATAGTAAATCTACAACTAAAGTAGAAAAATGTGTTTCAATTGCTATTATGTGCGTAATGTTAGAATGAAAGCAATACACTAGCATGTGAGTCTAGACCTAGGCAGAAATTATATCTGCACATTATACTGCAGGTATTTGCATAAAAAGAAAAATTGTTTTTCGTTCCTACTGCTTAACCTTTGCTTCAGAACATACATTTTTCTGGATAGTATCAGTCATTACCACCAGCAGCTATTGTGATGTCATAGTATCTGACATCAGCAGAGGATGCTCCCCTCTTGATACATGGCAATAGCTTCTGTCACCCCATGGGATAGATTATAACCCCTTCCCTCTATTTTGATGTGTATTCCATGCAACCTACCAACACTCCTGATTATGGAAAAAATATATTATAAAGAAAACCATTGAAAATACACACAGATGGATAACAGTCTTACCCTTTAACTCTCTCTGGGAAGTTTGACATAATAAATTTGCAGAATCCAAAGAATGTAAGAATAATTCTGTATTTATATGTTCAAGAAATGCCAATAACTGAAGGTGTCATGTTCATGAATCAACTATGCCATCAGTATAACAAAGGAAAAAGGTGAGTAAACTCAATTGTTCTGATGGAATTGTTCCTTCATAAAAGATATTAGATATTAAGAGAAGCAAGTCTGTCTACAGGCTAAAAAGTAGCATTAGCATTTGAAGTGTTACCTAAATTCACTGGTCTATTACTGATAATCAATGAAATAGTAAGAAAATCATCAAAATGCTTCTAGTACTTCATAATTTATCAACCTGGTATTTTTAAATGGTGCATATTAATTTGATAACCATCACAAAACACATGCTCAATGGGGTATGAATGCTCTATTGGTCAGTAAGAGTTATGTTGCCACAAACTGAAACTATTTCCTGTTGGAAGCTGTGCATGACAAAACTGTGTATCTATTTTTTAAAAATAGCAACATGAAATTATGATAAATATCTCACTGGCTGTTCTTCAGAATGAAACTATTTATATCCAGGAAGGAAGGGATCAGATGTGGCATCATCACAAACACAGGGAGTTCCTGATTGTATGGCTCCGATAGAGCTGCCTCGAGCGAGCATCAGTCTGACAGGAGCACCTGGGCTCCATGTGGCTGGCCTCAGGGCATAGTGGTTTCTTGGGCTCTGCGCGCATTCCTGGGGACTGAGTCTGGGACTGTTCCTCAAAATCTTCCTTGCAGAGGGGTAACCCCATTCCCCTCATGAAACAGTGAGGGCAAAAGTCTGTGGGAGAAATAACATGGGAGAAATTCCTCACTGATTTCATTTTCCTTAGTCTCTGTATGTGGATATTATTGTAGGAGGGCACGTTCCGGCCCCTTGTCTATTTTTGTGAAAAACTGGCACCACAAAGCCAAAATCTAGCCCTTTTACTGGTGTATATTTCAGGGAAAACAATATATCTGAACATTTCCGCCCTAAGGAATGCAGACGTCTTTCCGATAAGGACACACATATATGCAGATCAATGGGAGTCCTATATAAATGCTAGTTCTAGTCAATGCTTTCATCCTCAGCTTTAGGATGCCTATAATATTAGTAATACAATTACAGGAGCAACAGGTGGCAAAACGTGTAATTAAGGTTGCCTGACATTTCCCATAGCCAGGGAAGCCAGCTGCTGAGCTCTGCAGCTGATGGGGATCGCCCAACCCAGTAAGGAGAGGCGGACTGAGCCTGCCCAAGCTAAGGAGGACTGGCCATTTCTTCCCATGAGCAGACATCCGAGGGGGTGAAGTGTACTTCACTGCTGAAGGCCTAGACCCAAATTATTATTTTTTTTTTTCATTCCACCTTGATCTTGCTCTAGCTCCTTTTTGTTTTGCAATGTTATGTAAATAAAATGTGAGTAAATTCAGGGGTTTTCATCCTCCAGGCTAAGCAGTGGCATTATGGTAGGAATACAAGGTGAGATGAGTTTCTTGTTTGTGTTTTTTTCTTTACTGTTTCAAAGGTGCTGGGATAAATGTGTCTGTCATTTCATCAAGTTATTAAAAAAAATACTTCTTTTTTTCTAGACTGTACCTCCAACAAATGGTTTTAGATGAGCAGGCATAGCCAAACAGTAGACTACACTCACGTCAGCTGGTTTTGTTGATGCTTCTGTGAGGGTGAACTTCTGTTCAGTCACAGTTCTAACCTCTGTTGTTAATTTGTTTTTCCATGCCTGCCTCCACATTGACTCCACAGCATGGAGAAATTCACACAAACGTGCAAACACTGGAATCACTTTGTCCTCAAATCCTTCCTCAAATGTTCTTCGCAATGGTGCCCACCAAAAATTTAACAACAGCTAAACTGCTGGTGAGCTGAGATTAGGGCTTATCTCGCTGACCTGCGCAGTTTCCTTGAACTCCCCTGGCACTGTAGCCAGTTGTTTCTTGGTTTAGGCTTAGACTGTAAGTAATCTGTTGTGTAGATCATCTTTTTCTCTCTTTTCTTAGTGTCTGACACAATAAAATTTTTGTAAGTAGAACTCCTACGTGCTTATAATAATAATAACAAATATGATCATCTGGGGATGAATTAAGACGCTGCAATAAAGGGAATGGATTCAAGTTGTTTACTAAAAGGACCTGTGTTCCAAGAAACCCTCATGTCATTTGTTTCAGCAACTGGAAAGTAGGAGTTGAAGGAAGAGAAATGAGATTTAAAGCACTTAACTTATTCCCTGGAGCTGTATGATTTATTCATGTCTTTGTCATAGAATGTATTTGAAAAGCAATGGTAAATGACTTATACCGGGCTTTTTCACTGGTACCCATTAATACTGCATTTCTCATTTTGGGGGTTCCTGACTTCTGCAATGTGAGCCCATATGTTTTACACTGGGGAGATGCATGCCTGAAGTTGGAAGCTATACTTTGACCCTAGACAGCGCTATGTAATAGTTTGAAAGCCATTGTTCCAAACTGGTCACTCAAAATTAATGAAATTAATGTTTAATTTACTCTTGCTAGGTGACAAACCAGGACTGTCCTGAATGGGAAATTCAAGTGACTCAATCCTCTAATTCCCAGAGCTGCTGTAAAGATAGACACGTTCCTCTAGAACTGTTCCTATCTTGCTCTGAGGGCCGAATTAAAGCTGAGGAAGCAATGTAATAGTTCTCTCTTCAGAGGAAAAAAAAACAGTAGTGTTCAACATGTGGCCCCAAGCACTGCACAGTGAGGAAACAACCATGTTTTGCTGTCTGCTCAGGAGAATGGTCTGTTTTTTACGTAAACCATAAAATTAGCAAATGGTCTAAATCCAGCATTCCAGAGCCCTCGGGGCGCAGGTCATTCTGTGCAGCAAGAGAGCTCCGGGGTTGGCCAGCCACGAACATTTAGCCTATGCTACAGGAGAACTTGCTGGACCAGAACTTGCTGGACCAGGTTCGGCTTTTCAATACGCTTTTGCTACTGCACTGTTTATTCTACGCAAGCTGAGAAGTATACAGAGCTACATCAAAGACAGACTGAGCTATTCTGGAAAAAAAAACGAAAAAGTCCTTAAAGGGCTATTCCTTTACTCGTTTAAAACAGAGTGCTTTTGTTTTGCAGTTTTTCCCAAATTTGCTGTAGTTTGTTAAAATAGAAAGGCGAAAAGATGGATGAAGCCAAGTGAACAAATTCTTTCAAAATCAAACAAACTCTAACAGTTAAATTCATTACAATGGGTGTGACCCACTGTATATTTACAATTCCCTGGCTAGTTTTCATGGCTGTGTGTGATGAATTTGTCATAGGATATGATGTGAGCGGCAGTTCTTGAAAATAGTGCTTTATAATTCAAACGTCAATACTTGTCTATAGCTGGTATGGGGAAATATTTGCATAATATTATAAGGGAAATAAAGCTTATTCTAGTATTAAAGGACAAAAGGA
The DNA here is from genome assembly GCA_026413425.1 of Tringa solitaria. NCBI lineage: Eukaryota > Metazoa > Chordata > Aves > Charadriiformes > Scolopacidae > Tringa > Tringa solitaria. The sequence continues at coordinate 17,931,278 of JAOXJM010000012.1, forward strand.
AAATTTTGTTTGCATTTATTTCAGCTATAAAGAACTCTTTTAATAACATGGGCCTGAAAAGCAGGAAGAGTATCTTCAGGAGCCAGGAAATTAGAAAGTGAAGCTCTCGCTGCTCTAGTCTGGCAGAGTGAGATTAATAACAAACAAAAATGTAGTTTTGTATTAAAGATGTTTATCATGGACCAAATAAGTCCAGAATTCTGTCAAGCAGTGCCTAACACTGATTTAAAGATTATAAAAAATTAAAAAACAGACTAACATCTTGAATGGCAGCTTTTAGCCATTTTCTTGACATCAAAATTATCATAGTTAATTTTCAAGGCCTTAGTCAGTCTCGTAGAGTCAGTACAGGTTAACTATGACAGCTAATTGCTGTGAGTTTCCCATGTGGATCTGAGATAGTGCAGTTGCTTTAAAGTTGAACTTTCCAAGGTTCTAATTCTGCTGAAATTGAAAGTGGGCAGAAGCTGGACTCCAGCTTGTAGGGCCACTCCACCACCTGCTGTAGTAAAGCAGTCACAAAGGGGAAGTATGGCATCTATGATACGGTACATCGTACCTGCCAAATTGGACAGCTTTTCCTATGGTCCTCTAGGTTCTTGAATGTCGGGGAATGGTTTGAAAACTGCTTCATGTTCTCCCAGATGCCTGTAACGCTGTCAGGTAAATATGTTCTGGGGGTCTTCAGCAGTCACCCTATGGACTGGGTAACTGCCTCAGGTAACGCGGAAGAATTCAAAATTCTGGAATATATTAAAGTTGGATATGAAAGAAATTTAGAATTACTCTCAACATGCCCTGAAGTACTGTATCTGCTAGATTTTTGTTTTTAATATTCTCATCAGTGACCATTTTAGCCCAAAATGTCTTTCTCTGCAACAACTGTGGGCGTTCACTTACCTTGTAACCTTGTAACCACTGAGAAATGCAGGTTTATGCTTGATAAGACTGTTTACAGTTCTGCTGTTCACATAACAGCTGCAGCAACAGGCAGAACCAGAATAAGAGCTCTTACTTCATCCCCTAATTGGCAAGCTTATACCTAGGTAAGCCATACCTCTTGAAATATTCTGGATTTTCATGCTTTTCTTGTCTATTTTTGGTGTTTACTCAGTTGTCAAATGTTTGTTATAAATTCTTGGGAGGAGAATACACAATGGAGTTGCGCAGGCTAACAGGTACCTCCATATAATGTTTGTCTTGGACTGCTTTCTTGATATACCCCTGCCCCCAACCTTCTATTTTCAAATTTTCTTTACATTAGAGTTGTGAAGGGGTGGATACTACATGTCCTGCTTGTATCAGTAACAGGGTAAGAGAGGAAAAGATGTGTAACTGAAATTATAAATTTTTTTCTGTAAAGGCCCAAGATATAAATACATTCACCAGGGATTTGCATATAACTCCTAACTCTGCTTTGTTTCTCTGTGTGTCGCTTGTTCCATCTGCTCATTTATGTCTTTTGGCTATGTGTCCAAACCTACCCAGATCTACTTCTAAGTATGATCTACCCTGTTTTCTTTGTTCTTTTCCCCTTTGATCATTCCCCATGCTTGTATATCTAAAAGTGTTTATTCTTTTCTTCCTCTCTTTAGTTTATAAACAAACAGCTAAACAAAGATAATAGGAAAGTTTTTCAGAATGCTTACAGTCTTTTTCACAGTTAACACCCTGATATCATGTTTTAAATAATCATATTTTGGCCCTAATTTAAAAAGATTTTGAAAATTACTCTAAATTCATTCATTCTATACCAGTTCATACTGTAAAAAACAACGTAAACATTCAGTAAGTGCATATAACTCCACAGCTTCATAGCCATCTAGCAGCACTACCCTCCAAACTGTACCCAGCTAAATTTATCTAGTTTTTCATTTCCATATTCTTATTTATTGTTATTAATGAGACATGACACTTCATTACACTTCTTAAGTGAGCCCTATAAAATTGTTAGAAGAATACCGAAAGGAAGACTTGACAAAACACAGTCATCCAACCCTGATGGGAAGAACAAACATTTCCTGCTCAAGTTTTTCAGCACGATGCCAGAGGAATTTATTTTTTAATATCTTGTTCATGTTAATCTTTTCCATATCTTTAGGCTTCTGTCTGTGGTGTAGTTAGAATAATCTCCTGTATTGCATCGGTCTGGTAAAGAATGTGGTTAAAAAAGACAGAAAACTGTAATAGTAACACAACGAGTCCAAAAGGTACAAGGAACCAGCACTCATACAGCAGTGGGAAAATTAATTTGAGATTCTAGCGGAAATCCAAAATCAGCACTATGGAACCCAGTTCTGCAATGTTTATGCAACAGCAGCTCTATCTGTAACGTGGTGGTAACTGAATCAGATCACATTAACTTTAGGGTGAATGTGGGCTTTAGAAGGGGCTTTCACCCACTTCTAGGCAAGAAGAATCTTCAAACCTTGAAAAGTGTTTGTGGGTACAAATCAGAAGCATTTAATTCCAAAATTTAGAAACACCAGACTTACTTTCTCAATAGTCCTAAGAAATGTTGACATGCAACTGAAATGTGAAAGTATTTAGGGATCTTGCCCATTATAAAAATTTCCTGTGTTTTACAAAACTATTTTTATTTACTTTAGGTAGGTTTGTACAAATCTGTATATGCTGTTTATCAGATTCACTACTTTTTATTAAGTTTATTTTAAAGCCCTGTGAACAGGAACTATCTTTTTCCGGCATACCTCAGTCTTCATATACAGGCATCACTTCCAAGGCAGACATATTCTGGAGTTGGCCTCTGTCACTTTGTAAGCCTGGTCCTCTGTTCTTTCAGACATATTGTCAATTGTAGCAATAGTTCTCAACTCACCAAAAAGCAAACAGATCTGGCTTCAGATAAGAAAGTGAGATCATCACAAAATAATTTTCAATTGCTTTAGTATTTATCCAGACTTTAATTGGTGAGTCATTTATAGAAGCCTTCTTAACACCATATTCCTAAGCTATTAATTAACCTACCAGTTCTAGTGTAAGTGCACTAAAAGGATGCACCTGAAAACCAGTCCATGTTGGACACCAAACTCCTAGTCTAGACACTCCCATAGTGTTCTCTGGATTCATCTGTTATGACTTGTGACCTACAAGGCTCAATGGCTAAATTCTAGAAAAGCAGTGTACCAAGTTGAAACATCTTTCTACTTGGTCGGTAAGAGCCCCTTAGTATAGCTAAGCATCTTTCATTATACACACGTCTCCCCTAAGAGCAACCTTTTTTCCCCTTTAATAATTTCTAGCATAGGAATGGCAGAATTCTACCAGTTGTATATTTAACAGATAAATACTAGAAATCATAACCAACTTTCACTTTTAAGAAAGTGAAAAGCTGTAATTTTACCCTCAATAGGCTGAGAGGCTGTTAGCATTTTTCCCAAGAGATAGGATACAAAAAGGACAGAGAAGTCCAAATTTGAACATCTTATACGGAAATATAAAGGTAGACAATGATCAGAGCAACCCAAGAGAAGAAACAAGCTCCTTCTCCTCTGTGAGGCAGTGAAAGCAAAATATTAATCATAATTTTAACAGAACTGGAAGGGGGATGGCAGGAAGCTGTGTGGCTCTTGATCTGTTTTCCCTCTACTGGACAGACAGCATGAACAGCACAGTGGTCGGGTGAAGGCATGGGGAAGACATAGCTTGCTCCAGCATATAGAGTGGTGGTGATGAAGGAGCACCAGTACAGAAGTCATTAAGGATGGAAAGGGAGATTAATGGAAAGCTGGAACATAGGAAGTTCCACTTAAATATGAGGAAGAACTTCTTTCCGGTGAGGGTGCCAGAGCCCTGGAAGAGGCTGCCCAGGGAGATCATGGAGTCCCCTTCTCTGGAGATCTTCAAGCCCTACCTGGATGCAGTCCTGAGTGATGTGCTCTGGAGTTGGACTGGATGATCTCTAGAAGGTCCCATCCAACTCCAACAATTCCATGATTCTGTAACGAACTATTGGAAGTTTGCTTTCTGGAATCCTTTTTTTCTTCCTAGAGTATACGCAAAAACTGTTTAAAATGTCAGTTTAGATCATACCAGCTTAATCTTACCTGTTAATTTCCTCAGCCCAGGCCTCTTGCCCAGGTCTGCCCAAACCTTTCCACCATCCTGCCGGTCTCCCTCTGGCACCGGGCTCCCCGGGCCGCCTCCCCCCGGACCCTGCTCCAGAGGCGGCCCACAGCCCCGCAGACACCGCCGTGCCCCACGCACCGCTTCCTCAACGCCTGCCCCACGGCTTTACACACAGTTTGGCTGATGTACTACAGCTCCCGCCTCCTCCCCTCTTCAGAGAGGCAATTAAGCCTTCTCACGGCGTAAGCCAAGCCGAGGAACGCCTGTTGGGCGAGCCCCGGCCGCCGGCGGGCACCCCGCAGGCCCTCTTCTCCAGAGAGATGGGGGGACCGGCCCCAAACACAGGGGTGCAGCCCCCCCTGCCCTGGGGCCTGTCCCCTCGGGCTTCCCGCAGCCCGCCGGCCGCCCTCCCGCGGGGAGCAGCGGCGGAGGGCGCGGCCCAGCCCCCGGCCCGG
>JAOXJM010000012.1:17945427-17974444 GCA_026413425.1 Tringa solitaria
CTTCATACAAATTAATTGATTTTTTTTTAAAAAGCATGGTACATTAGATTCTCTGGATGTTGATGAGATGAGTGGCTGCTTGTACTTGTAATCAGGATGGTTTTAGCTGGTTTGCAAAGTATTGACATGTGCTTAAGTCTGGGCATTTTATGATAAACTTTCTTATGTTTTACAAGTGGTATCTTGTTTCATTATCTCAATTTGGCATGTCAGATTACTGTATTTAGTATATATATGGATGATGTGGGAAAATACCGTCTGATTATTATTTTTAGAGGAAACAAAGTGGACGCCAACTTAGGAAACTGTAGCCTAAAAATGATGTGGTTATACTGTTTAAATTCTACAGACATCAGAATTAGTTCTTAGACTTTTAATATAATTCCTGCAACTGAAACTGAAGGTGCAGCCTTGTCTGAAAGCATATTTTTATTTCCTCTAACAATCAAACTGTATTTTTCCATTTCTTTGGTTTTTTTTCACTAGAATGCTAAAACAATACAGTAGAGAAAGTTAAGGAGTTTACACATGTGGACAGAAACTTACAGGCTCAGATGTAGATCAATAAAGAAAAAATTAGGTGTGCTTAATTGTAAACAAAGTTTATATTTGTAAATCAAGAAATACACAATTTGAAAAGAAACAATTGATAACTTTGTTATAACTCAGATTTTTAAGGCTTCTTAATCAGTAAGAATGATATTAAAAATAATTATGAAATGGAAAAGAATCATGAGTGGAAGATATGCGGATAGATTTCCTCCATAGAAATACAATTCTTGGAGAATACCATTTCTTGTAGACTTACAGGTGATATGATATACTTGTTCTCATTTCAATTTTGTGTATTTAAATGAGCTCAAAGCAAGAAGTTGGGGTTGGGAATGTTGTCTAAGGAGAAAACGAGACTAGCAAGAGACTTAAGAATCATAGATGCAGAATTTCTTTAATATATTTTTGATATCGATAACTTTAGCAGATTAAAGAACTAATTAGGAGGAACCCAGGAGGAAGTACAACAGAGGAAGCAGGAAGGTGTTTTTTGAAGGTGTTTACAGATTAATGGATAGGACTGGACAAGAAATAATGTTTAAGGATGAACCAAAAGAGAGCGTGAACAAAGGAATAGAAGGACATGGATGTCATGAAGAGAAGGGCTGAATGGAATATGTTTTAGTAAAAGCATAGCATGAGAACCATAGCAGAAGAGTAGAGTGTTCACAAACAGTAATTAGAGCTTCTCTTTGTTCAGTGAGCACGAGACAGTTTAGGACAGGCAGGTAAAGGTTGAATTAAAGCTTGAGACAGAAGAGGATGTTCTGGCTCATCAAGTCTAATCCCCTGCTAATAGATGCAACAATATCAACTAATCCTGTTCCATGGGTATGCTAAAGGTCATCTTTAAACCAAAGCTCAGTTTTGAAATGGAATTGGAAAAACTAAGTGGAGGAGTAGAGGAAGTATGCAGAGTCTGTCGACTGTCTTGAGAAGTTCTCAGCAACCTGTCAGCAGAAGAGCAAGTAAATGCATATGAATTAAGACTTCTTTAGTGGACAGATGATGTAAATTAAAAATTGAAAGAATCATGCTAAGAGTCGTTGAAACCTATGAAGGGGGCTGGTGTAAAAGAGGAAAAACACCACATACTTTTAGTAGACAGACCAGTGTGCTTTCTACATGCATTGCTACCTGTTCTTTGAAGCGTTTAGTAGCTTCAAAGCTTTTTTTAGCTTTTTTTCACTGAAAACCATGGAGAGCTAAATTAGGGGTATGATTGATAATTCTCCTTAGGACTTTTTTGATTTCTTTGGTTATTCTTGGATGGGCTATAGTCACACAAGACCAGTAACCTCTGTTATTTAGAAATAACACTGTTATAATAAACTCTGTTATTTTGAATAGCTTTGAGACCCCACCTGGAGTACTGCATCCAGCTCTGGGCCCCCAACGTAAGAAGGACATGGACCTGTTAGAAGGGACCCAGAGGAGGGCTACAAAGAAGATCAGAGGGCTGGAGCACCTCTCTTATGAGAACAGGCTGAGAGAGTTGGGATTGTTCAGCCTGGACAAGAGAAGGCTCTGAGGGAGACCTTATTGCAGTCTTTCAATACTTAAAGGGGGCTTATAAGAAAGGTGGGGACAGATTTTTTAGCAGGGCCTGTTGCAACAGGACAAGGGGTAATGGTTTTAAACTTAAAGAGGGTAGATTTAGACTACATATAAGGAAGAAATTTTTTACCATGAGGGTGGTGAAACATTGGCACAGGTTGCCCAGAGAGGTGTTTTCTGGGCCATTCCTGAAAACATTCAAGATCAGGTTGGACAGAGCTCTGAGCAGCCTGATCAGGCTGAAGATGTCCCTGCTTGTTGCAGAGGAGGTTGGACTAGGTAACCTTTAAGGGTCCGTTCCAACCTAAACTATTCTATGAAGATACTGTGATTCTATGAAATTGTGCAATGCACTACTGAAAGAGGATAGTAGATGAATTCTTGATAAACAAATTATCCATTTTAGTTGTTAATTACATTTTGAGCGCAGATTATTACAGAATGTTGATCTGGTTTCCATATATCTGAGTTGTGGATTCTAGAAGTGCATTTTTCATCTTCTGATGTCAAGATCTTGTTGAAAATCATCTTGAAAAATATGAATGAACTTCAAAGGAATGTTGTTTGCTAGTTACTTGGAGGAAACTTCTAGAGGATTATGTGGATTCAGTCAATTCATGTAATTCTTTAAAATGAAACCATTATTTATGGTTTCCAAAACATAACTAATAAAAAAACGTGACCTCTGAATTGTAATCCACACACAATGATTGCATTGAAGTCGGTTCACAAACAAATCCATTGATACGATCTGTTTCCTCTTCAGCCTCCAGTTGTTTGAAATATATTTACAACTGTTGGTTATTAATCTTGGCATAAACTGGGCCATTAGTGCTGCAGAATTCTGAAAACAAGCAACAAAACAAGCATTGTTTAGCAGAAATCTGAATGTTTTTGCTATGTGAAGCCATCTCAGTAAATAGTTTTGCTAAATCTCTCTACTGTAGGAGTAAAGAACAGAGGGATTTTATGCTGAATAAGTTGAAAGCCAGTTGGTAAATGTAGTAATTTATTTTTCTGACATTTAGCTTTACTTCTCATACACCATTACTATATACTATATATCTTAAAAAACACAACGGCATGAGGCATCGGACTATAATCAGAGTAGAAAATGGTGTAAAATGTACATTCCTGCTTTGCGTAATAACCTATTCTTATTTAGTATAATTTTACTGTATGGAACTTAGGTTTTTTTGAGATCATTATGAACTTACATCTGAAAACAGTATGTTGTAATCCTGACCCTGAAAAGCAACTAACTTCAAAATGGTTTTATTTATCTAACAACACAAAAGAAACAACTAAGTGTATTGCTCGGATTTAAAGATTCATATCTATACCCAGACTCTACAACAGTGTTGCAATGATTGTTTATCCCCTGTGTGTCATGAAAACACAACATATGATCTCCTGAGAAAAATGTGTGTCCTTAGATGAAAGAGAATCCACATTAGCTTTTGTACTTACAGGGTTTCTCTTGGGCAAGTTGCAAGTTTCCTTTATTTTGCTTCATGGACACATTTTAGCTGAAGACAGTGTCATCTATTTGATGCTGAGTAGCTGTGGAAAAATTCCAAATTGGAGCCTACCTGGTAGAATGAATTCCTATTGACTTTAAGGACAAATTCTGCAATAATTCCACAGGCCTGAACTCCAAATTATCTGTGAATTATCAATTTGCCATACAAATAAATATAGGCAAAATATAGGCCCTTCAGTGTAGGCAAAATGTGATTTATTTATTTAATTTGGCAAGAGGTTGTGTGTGTACTAGACATTCAAAAACTAAAATATACTCTTTTAACCTTTTTCAGATGCATGGGTTGCAGTCAGCACTGTAGACAGTGAACACCTGTACAGAAAATTTTGCAGCATGGTATACTTTTAGAAGCTAATGAGCAACAAAATTATGACATTAATTTAGTCCACAGAAGCTACCAGTGTCCAGGATATAGACCTTAAAGTTGTTGCTGTTCTGCTAAATGTGTTCTAGTGATTGTAGGCAGTGCTGCCAAATAGATGTCTTATGGGCAAGCTAAAGATGAGAGATTTGGGACTAGAAATCTACTCCTAGAATTGCTAAAGGGATTTTATCTCTGTGTACTTTTCCACGTCTATGAATGGATAAAATGGCATTTGCATCCTAAGTAGTAGTATCTTTCTGAATGAAAGCTCTATGAAATGCTCAAACCTGCTGAAGCGAGCGAGTAAAAGGTCCTTTACAGATCCAAGCCAAAGATACTCCCGAGCCTTAAGCAGGCACTGATGCTATCTCTGTATAAGCTTTAGTTATTTCCTGAAACTTAATAAGACCTGTGACAGAAGGTGAGGAACTGTGGAAACAGATCATAATTTGTGTGGATAGAATGTTTGGAGATGCTACAGTCCTCCTAACTGTGTCCAAATGTTCATTTTCCAAGTGCTAAGACTTGTTTAAAAATGGAATATTTTTCATGAAAGAAACAACCAACCACTTCTACCTGCAGCAGTGTCTTACTGCAAAATGCCAGCCTCAGAGACACTAAAACTTTTCAGAGAAAGAGCTGAAAATGTGTCAGTAGCGGAAGTTGTCCCAAAAGCTTATTCTTGCAGCTAGCTGATATATTTTTAAGAGATTTACAGAAATATAATGAGAAGAACAGCAGTTTCATTGGTTAAGTTGTGGCTGGTGCTATTAGAATAACAGCACGATTCCGGCAACTTTGAGAATAAACTCTCCTGCCAGATTAATCTGTACATCAGGAACAGATAGTGCTTTGGTGTGAAAACTAAGACGCTTGGAAATGAGTCTGTTTTCTGATTGTGTCTGCACTGGCTGGGACAGTGAGAGTCTCCAGTTCATTCCTCAGGGACTGCCAAGCCCTCCTGATGGTCACACTCTCCAGCTGAGCTGCTTCCGAGCACTTCCTAACCTGGCTCAGCCCAGGTGAGACTTTCTGTTTGAACCGCTTCAGCCCGCTGGATTCATTTTCACTGCCCCAGATGCACGCGTGCATCTCAGCAGGCCCGTGGCCCCTGCCAGAGGGAGAGTTACGAGCAGCTGGGGACAGCTTGTGGGCAGTAGCTTCTTCAGTCAGCACAGCTCCTGCTGGAAAAAGGTCTGCTCCATAGTTGAAGGATCCTCGTCACCGAGGGTGCAGCATGGCAAGCCTCAGACCCCCCCCCTTTTCTTTATCTCCTCAGAGGAGTCAGAAGGAGCATGGATATTTCAACCCTAATTATTTTTGAGAACCAACCTACTTTTCATAGTGTTCTGAGGCAAACCAGAGAAAGCTATACTGTATGTAATAAAATGTGACCTTAAAATTCAGTGTTGTGGAGCTTCTCAGGTCTGGAGACAGATGCTCTCCTTTCTAGGCATCTACAGCTTCCATTTAATGTGATGGCAGAGTTGTGAGATATGAGACCATAAATTCATCACTTGCTCAGGGCTGTCTTGAGTGTAAGGAGGAAGAAAATGTTTCTGATTTAAATTATTTTAATTAAAACATACAGTACTTTCCTGTTGGACACCGCTTAGGGGCTTGGAGTGTTACTAATAATATAAGTAGGCGTTAATTTGTGGGCATAGTTCAGGAAAGGTCATAATAATCCTATCATACAGGCAGTTTATCAAGTTTATCTGTAATGTAAAACTTACTCAGAGAGAGGTGATCTCTGTAGCTGTGTGCATCAGATAACACACCTACACACCACTTAAATATGTTAGCACCATCTGAATTCTTGGTGATTTTTTTTTAAGTATGAGTAAGTGTTTCTGACTCACATATAAAAGATTTGGGGGAACCAAACAGCTCAGCCGGGGGAGAACTGAGTAGGAAGCGGCCTGATTGCTATGGGGACAGAACGAGAACAGATGTGGCAGGGAAGGCAGAGTGGTACTGAGCTGTGCTACAGCTCTCCAGCAATAGCAAAACATTGTTCTAACACATTTATGGGGCATATTAAAGCAAGTAATTACTTGCCTTGTCAAGACACTTTTCGTTTTTATCTGTTGTTGCCTGCTTAGGTATTATCTTCCTTTGTAGTGATCTGTGATTTTGAGCTGTGGAATTTTTTTTTCTAACTGAAAAATTTTTACAGTTTTTCTGTATGGTGGGTTGACACTCTGTTCTTCTGGACTTCAGATCTAATGAAAACTCCACAAGAGGTATTTTCTAATCTTTCTGGAGAAATTTGTCTCCCCAAGGCTCACATTTTTCTAACAAGCTGTAATGTTTTCTTTTGAAAAATGTTTTCCAATTTGAAATAAATGTTTCAGATTACAGTATGTTACAGAGGGTACAGCTACTATGGGCAAACAAAGTTTTAGATCTGAAGTTAATTTTTCATAAGGTTTTTTTTTTCAGTATGTTTTATCATGAGCTTAAATCTTTGGTATTTTTAAGCAATGCAGGTTTCTGGAACATCTTAACATTTGAGACTGTGGATGTTTTTGAAATTGGTCAGTTTTAGAACAGACTCAAAGCATCAAGGGATTTCATTGAAAGCATTCAAGAGGTCATCTTTTCAAAGAGTTAGATTTTAAAGTTCCCCTGGATACAGTATTTGTTGTAAAGCAGTGGTATGTTACAAAGCCTGAAAAATTGAAGTTTAGCCTTAGTGAAATATTTTGTTTCATATTCTGCCAAAAATACAGCAAGCTACTACTAAATTATGACATTTACAGCATTACTGTATGTCATCACTGAGAGAGACTATAGTCTGTATTTTCAGTCTGCTTCACAGATTTGTGCAGTGACAGGGAGATAGGCTCTCATGTAAGAAAGGTCCAGAACATAAAGGCTGCTAATCTTCCTGTACAAATAAGATCTGGCAAGTTTGAAGGTATCACGACATGTTTATGCATTGGAAAAACATCACCTTGATTACTTATTTGGATGCTAATAATACCATTTAGTGTGTGGTTTTTATATTAAGATCCGAAATGGGGCAAAATTAATTAAAAGAAGCCGGAGGGTTCTAATTTTCCCAAGGAATTCTATGACTCTCTTTTACTGGCATCCCTTAAATGCTGTTTCTTAAAACAGATCATAGCATGTGCAATGTTCATGTAGGGCCACACCCCAAGGGTGCTGTAAGGCATAAACCAAAAAGGTTACTTTAAAAGAATTTAGCAAAAACAAGAAGTACTGTATTGTTGCAGTGCTTGTCTGTGTGACAAATACAAAATTCTTTTCTCCTCATTTGGTAGACAGAAGTTAGAATATTTATATAGAAAATAACATTGCAAGAAAGCTCACAAAGGATATGTGTTGTCAAAAGTTTCCAAGTTGTCACTAGCCAAGGGACTAAACATCGTGGTATGAAAGAGAGCGCTGCCAAGATGCAAGAGTCAATGATACACTAGACTCCAGATCGCTGGAAGGGACTAAGCATTTGAGGTTTTTATCAGTCTCATCTTTTGTGAATTTGCTTGCACCTATCTATCTGTTTTCGCAGCCTGTGGCTATTTGACAAATTTGAAGATTCTTCTCCTGCCTTCCTTTTATCACCAAATCCTAGGAACTGGATTTGGTGATAGTCAGGGTCAGAAGATTAGTCCTTTGTGCTTAGTCTAGAGAAAGCTGTTTTCTCTTGTGCTTTCAGAACCCCCCAAGGGACGGGGGTATTAGTAGGGAGCCACAAATTCACTATACGATTTTTCACAATGTTCATTTACTTTTGTTCATTACTTTACAAAACATTAAAAAATGGGGTAAGATGGTACATGTGGATCTAGTGGTGTCACAACTGGCATGCTGTTGATGCTGGGAAATATGATTTCCAGTTCTGCTGCTGTAATTTTCATGCATTTAATGCTAAACAGTAATTGGGTAAAAGACAGATACTCCAGTTAACGTGGACTGGAACCCAAACTGACCTTTTCCGAGCTGGGTCCCGTATAGCTGGCCATAGCATGCTTGGTGTCCTTTACGATATCTGCATTACTATAGCATATTAACAGGAGGAAGATTTTCCCTTCACTCTTTAGCTTATGGTGGTCTTCTGAAAGCTGAGGAGGAAAAGAAGCCTGAGTCTCCTATACCAAGAGAGTGGGATTTTATTACTTTATTATCCCAAATGGTGGACACACTTAGTAATACCTCCTGGCAGTCTAAAATGAGTTCCTGTGTAGGATTATAAAAGTTCTGGAGAGTTCACTTCCTAAATTGTTCTTTTGCCTGTAAGTTTTAAATTTTATTTGCGTCCCATCTCTGGATACGAAGTGTGAACCTCACCTCACAGGACTGACAGCCCTATGAAATTGTTAGTCCCTTTTCTCATCCTGGAACATATGCAGATTTTATCTCTATGTTTTAAATATAATTTACAGAATAAAAAGTTAATAGTACAAGGAAACCTCAGACTGCACTGTGGAAACTAACCCGAGATGTGAGGATATATTGTGTTTCTGATTTATACACTGTTCAAAGCATTTGGTATCACACGTTCTTGATTTCAGTTCTTGATGATCTTTTTAAGTATACAGGTGCTGTTTGTGCCATATGGTTATATGTAGTGCTGCAATCTTACTGCCTCATTCGTAAACAAAATAAAGCATTGAACCAATACCAATCAAATATATAAAACTTGACTGCTAAACCAGAAAGAAAAATATAAAATAATTTATTGTCTATAATCCTTCTTAGCCAAGATAACTGGTCTAAATTCTGCCGCAATTTAAGACAGCTTGGCTATTTTCCTGTAGAGTTACTTCAACTTTATGCCAATAAAAACTGAAATCATATCTCCATTTAGAGATTTTAAGGAAAGTTTTATCCATAATAAAACCACAGGGGTAGATTATGTATGCAGTCATGTTTTTAGAAGATTTTGTTTACTTGAAAATGTTTGAAGTATCTTTATTCTGTATATCTACAGAACTTATTAAGTGGAAATAAAGTGTTGAACACATGCTTGCAGTAAACTAAAAGTTTACAACTTTTAATATTTGCCCCTAGCAAATATGTTTTTAGTTGCAGGTATGATCTTGTATTAACCTGTGTTAACTGCATGAGCGTTGCATGTGAGTTTGCCTTTGTTGATGTCTGAGAGTGCACACAAGAGAGGTCCCTTCCAAGTGCCTTGACCAGGAAGGGAACAGCATCAGTGGCAGTTTATGCTTCATTAGATACCAGAGATTCTCCATGGAAGCAACTCTTATAGGGGATGGATTTTCTGGTAGCTATTTCAAGACACCTTACCTTCTTTGGATGCAATACAGAGAAGGCACGCAGGAGTCCTGGTAGCCAAGAAATTACTGAATATGTGAAGAGATGATTGTAAACAATCCAGTTTATTAAGTTAAATAACTTACAGTTGCCCTGAGAGTTGTTTAGGCTGAATGATCTGCCGTGCTTTTACAGCAGGAAGAAATCTACACGTGTTGCCACAGGTCAGCTGATAGGGAGCTGTCAATAAGTTCGTTGTTTGCGTTTTTCTGTCCAAAGCCAACTTCCTCATTGCAGAACTCTGGCCTTCCCTGGAACTGGATAGACTAGCCTGAATTTGAAGCACTTCCAAACCTGCACGATGGAGTTTTTTTATCAAGGAATAACAACAAGGGAGAAAAAGTATAAAAACTAAGCAAAATCTTCAAATTAGTCGTACTGCAGATCTAAGCATAGAGATATAAAATATGTCTTACACTGTGGTAACTGGAGCTCACATAGATATACCTATACCAGTTTAAAATTTACTATCTCAGATATGCTAGCAATAGCAATAAAATGGATCTTGGCCCATGATAGCCAGTCGCACGGCTACTAAGCAGCTCAGGAAGCCTTGTAGTCTCTACTTTAAAGCTAACAGAGATACGTGAAACCATCAGTGTTTCAGTGGAAAGGTACTTTTACTGTCCCCGTGGGACAGGTGATGTTCTGACAGTGGGTGTACGCCTGTTTGCTGTATTTGAGTTCTAGTTGGCTCAGCGTTGTTGACTTGTTCGCAAGGTATTCAAAGCCCCTCCTACAAATACATCAGTGACCTGGCACTCGATTGTTTTGAGTGTGGGTGTGCCCCGGAGGTTGCTGTCTGCCATTTGGTATATATTTGGTTCTGGGAAAGGGATTTCCAGTCTTTACTGGGAACAGATCCATACAATTCCCCCTCGTTTGCACAAGTCTCTAGCTTAGCAGTACTTACTAGTTGTCCTCTGAATGTTGCTACTTAAGCCAGAATAGTCCTTCTTGTTGCCTGCTATGAAAACCATGACGTTCCGTGTTCTGACCTACGCTCTTGAGGTCTTTTGTTCTTAGCTGTATGTTGTTCTTTAGAGAAGAAAGCCAAAATGGTATCTGTTCAAGTGTGTGTTGCTTCTAAGTACAGCATCTTATGCATTACCACTCCACAAATGTTCTTACCTCAGCTGATATACTGAGAATAATTTCATAGCCTATACTTTATACGTCAGTTTGACTTTACCTAGTAGTCAAAATAGGTTAACATGATTATGATGTAGATGCCATAGACACTTCCCCAAACAGAATATTCCTATATTGAAGTACTTCTCAGGAGGCAGGCTGCAAAGCAAGGAAGTTTCATACTAGAGTGTCAACATCCAAACTGGAACATCAACATTTTCATTTTAATTATTATGTTCATGACTGAAATGGTAGAGCATGGTTGTGTAGCAAAAGATATTATAATTATTGAACAGCGTATCATTTCAAAGCAGAAATCTTGCAGGTACATCTATCTAAACTCTGCCAATACCTGCAATTAATTTCTGCAATGCTATTTTTTTCAAATACAGAAATCTTGGTTATATTATGAATCAGTTTGCTGCAGCTAAGTCACATAGAATGAATAATTTTCTTTTTAAGAGCTGTGTGACAGACATTGCTTCTCTGTTTTCCTTTTTGAAAGATATTAACTGGAAAGTAATTTCTTGTCATATCTGCTTTGCTTTCATCTGAGTATTATGTTTTTTCTCAACTGAAAAATGTATCTGTAATATGTGTTAATTTGTGTGCCAGACTGTACAGTTCTGCTTGGGGTTTCTGTCATTTCAACTTCTACTGTAGCTATAGTTCTGAAAACATATATCCATTTCATAAGTAAATTGTGTCCATGTGATGTTTCAAAGTCTTAGATTTTCTTTACTGTATGCTCAGTGAGGTTTTTAGGAAGAAAATACTGATCTCATCTCTTAAGCTGGGATTCATCTCACCTAACTTCAGTTTGCTTACAGTTAGGTGTCTAGGTGTAAGTTATTTGCTGTAGATATCCCATATGTTAAAACAGGTGATTTACGTGATTTATCTCATTTTCTCCATTGATTATGAAGGGAACCCAGGATGCGTAGATTTAGATGTCTCAACTTTCAGATACCTAAATTAGGAACAGAATTATCCTGTCTTTAACGAAGGCATTTCAAGGTCATGGGTCACCCTATGAGAACAGAAGCAGCATAGATCCCACGCAGTCTTAATGGAAAATGAAAAGGTGAGGCCAAAGTAAATGTGGAAACTGAACTCTGCTCTGCTTTAGTGGACATCGCACCAAAACTATTGGTGATTTGGTGCTTGATTCTTGCTTTTCAAGCTCTGCCAACTGTGGGTCAGTCACAGTTAGAAACCTCACAGGCCATAATTCTCTCCTAACCATTTTACTTGGCCATTACAGAAGCATAAGAGAAGGCTTAGAGACGCTCTGCATTCAATGGCTTGAAGTGCCAAGGGACAACTGAAAGTGATGGTCTATTAATCACTTCTTTTTTGTCAAAACCTTCTTGGAAAACCCAGTTGTAGGAGATGGGATGGAGCAAAGTGAGAGAGCTGCCCTCAGGTTGGTGGATCTGCTGTGTCACCCAAATGGCAGAAAGCAAAGCAGAACAGGTCCGATGGTCACATCCTTCTTTGTTAAGAGTTTTCCTGATGAATTTGGGGAGAAAAAGGTAATCACAGTTTTTAAAAAAATTCCATATGAACTGTGCAGACTGTAGTAACTAAATGCGTGATAATGACCTGGTGTCCATATTTCATAATTTAGCTATGCATTTAAACTGTTATGTTAGAGCTTCTTTTTTTGCTGTGGTTGTTTCAGTGAGCTCAGTATTAATGTACTCCAGATTCTGTTTCTTTAGAAGAGTAACAGATGTTCACAGTTTGGTGCAATTTTCAGATGAGCAATGTTGTTTATAATAAATTTTCCTGAGACCACCCAACTCATTTCACTTGTAACTTGAACTATGTCCAACTGTTGATCTCAGGAGATGTAGAAGAGATGTAATAATTCTGTGCCCCACCCAGTTCAAAAGACATGACTTAGTATAGATGGAATTTGAATATCTATACTTCCAATCAACATAGAAAGTCAAAGTTTTATCTTGCGTGCCGTGAAAAATAGATGTGGAAGCAGCAATATTCTTGCTTTCATTCATCAAGTATTCATAGGATCTGAAGGTGTATATTGACAAGGTCTGAATGAAATAAAATTATAAATCAAAGAGGAACAGGTGAAAAAGCACAACACAGCAAGTAAAACCAAAGAAATTTAGATTTATCCTGTAAAATGTAGATATATTAAACACAGGAAAAAATCAGAAATGCAGTATTAAATATAGCTTGCAATGCGACAAAATGCATCATGTCTTCTTAAAAACAGTTGCAATAAATTTTGTGTTGCATTAAACAAAATATAGTGTGATTTTTATATGTCTCTACCAGGGATATTATTGTCATATGTCAAGCATTTAACAACAAAAATAGTGTTGATAGAGTTTAGGGATGTTAGAAAGCAAGTATTGAGGAACTTTGGGAGACGGAAAGGGAACCTTTAATTCATGTCTCTGCATTTATAAGAGGTCCTAGAGACTCAATTGTATCAGTTTTGTCAAGGCATGGAACAACTCCTAAAGAAAAAAAGGAGCTCTGAATGACTTGAGGCCATGAAAATTAAACAAACAGTTCTGATTTGACAGTAATTGGTACTGAATGAAACAGTACAATTTTTTTTCCTTCCCTGACATTTATTGTACTTAATACTTAACATTTAGTGCAGTGTTATTTTGAGATTATAAACTGAGAATTCAGAAAAAAGAATTGAGAGGTTCCTATGGCAACCATAGTGTGCACGTTATCTACATGAACATTATGACTATGGTAAAGTGACATCGTGGTATTGAATCCTGCTGTTTGGCAGGTGTGTATTTTACAATATGAGTTAATTGATGAACATAGAGTTATAAATTACATTAAAATCAATGATCTGAATTTTTTTTTTCAATAGAATCGCTCTCATGCGTGATGCAAGTAATTTCTTTAAATTTCTTGAAAGCACCTTAGCTGGAGGATTCTGAGCTGCATTTTTATATATGTTTTTTAGGCACGGTGAATACTGAACCCTGTCCTCTGACAGAAATCATTCTTCAGCCAGAACATGAGGGTTTTCATAATTGTGTGCAGTTGTGTCAAAACAGCCAGTGTGTGAATACGCAGATTGACAGGATGCTCTGATCCCTCGGCTCTCAATGGCTTTTGTGTTTGCTTAACTGCTTGCCAGCAGTGAAGATGCTATTTCAGCATCTTCCTTTCAGCTGGAGCCAGAAATACCAAATGCAAAGGAAACAGTGCTGCTGTGAAGACTGCTAAAAGAGATTTTTTTTTTCGTTAAAAATAAATAAATTCATTAATCATTGCTGCTCACTTATCTTCCCCCCAACCCCTGCCTCTTTTTAAACTAGCAACTAAAGGCAAACTGCCCCTTCAGTGATTCCTGCATCTTGGTTGTTTCAGATTCCAGTCTTTCTTATTTGGAAATGAAAAACAAAATTGTCACTGCCTTGGTTACACATGCCATGATAGATATTAGAAACTATCTGCTTTTCATAGTCTTGACCTGAATATGTGCCTGACTTCTGAAGAGTGACCTCTCTTGCTCTACAACAAAAGGCTTATGCTTTTAAGCCTGAACATAAAATCTTCGCTATCTCTACTTTTTATTTAGTTTTAAAATAATATTCTGCAGAATCAGTTGCTTGCTTTGTTGTTTTTTTTTCTTTCTGATTTTCTTACAAAAATAAAATAAATGCTGAAACTTACATCAGAAGACATATGGGATGTAACCTTCATTCCTGCTTTAGCTCTGTTTCCCAGGAAACAAATCAGAGCAGCATGAAAAGGATCTAAAGCTCCTAGATCCGGCGGAGAAAAAGCGAAGGCAGGTCTAAAACCTGTCTTTTAAGGCAATGATTGCTAACAACCTCTTACAAAGCTGTAGTGTGAGATTTTTTGGGGGAGTGAAGTCTAAGTAAAAGGGTGCATCTGCAGTATGCAAACCTGGAGAAATTGTCATCTGGGCAATTCTGCAGCCTTTGCTTACAGTTACTCAGGAAGGCTATATTAATTTAGACAATCCATTCCCACGGGGACCATGATTAGTTCCTGGAGATGTCAGGCTGCTTGTGATCAACTGGCTGCAAAGGTGCCTTGGAAGTCCCTGGACTTTTGCCACCTGGTGTGTGAGCGTGGGCAGATGTGGTTTCCATCCGCACAGCGTGCAGCGGTGACCGTGCCGCGTGGCAGGCGCGTGTTGCTGTTTGAGGGGAGGAAGAAGAGCTGTAAACTCCTTAGCCCAGAAAAAAAGCACGTGCCTTCTAAGTCCTGCTGTCTCATTATTTATTCGTGGAAAAACATTTGACTTCAGAGCGCTGGATTTATGAAATAAAAGCAAAGTATTCAAGTATTTCTGTCAGTTGTTTGTAATGATAATTCCTGATGTTACTGGTAAACTACAGTGTCATGTTGTGGTGCTGCAGCTATTATTAAAATTGGACTTGTGATGTCTTCCTATGGCTAGGGGGATTACATTAGCACATGCACCAATTTGGCAAAAAAACCACATTAACTATACTTAGTTTTGCTCTTGCTTTGTCTGGAAAGGTCATATAGCCTGGCCATTGACTGTATATTTTTTAATTTGCTACCTTCTTTAAGGCCACTTTGTCTTCCTGTAAAAGTAGGGCTACTGTATGTCTGCCTTATGTGATCTTCACTTTGTGTGCTGCTGATAATGAATTTGAACTAGAGCTGGTTGAGAATTTTCTATCAGAATGAATTTCAACTAGAAATGTCTGTAAAACAAATTTATCAAAAGAAGTTGTTTTACGGATTTGTTTTTTAAAATAGCTTTTCTAATAGGAAAATCGAAGCTTACTATTTCGTTGCATTTAGTTCAACCTTATTGGCGGTATTTTATTTTACGGAATTGAACTCAAGCATATTATCTTTGATTTAGCTGAAAAAGCAAAAGCGAAACTCTTGAAACTGTATGGCACCCTGAAACTAGTCTTGATAACAAGTGATAGTTTTTCAGAACTTTTTTTGTCCCTCCAAAAAAATTCCTGAGTGAATGTCTTCAAAAATAGCTGAGTTTTCTGTATGAGTGACAGATGTAAACACATTTGGTCTGTGGTTCTAAAGACTCTTCCAAAAAAAGAAGGTGCTTACAGGTGTTTGGTCAAGTGTTGAGATCCACCTGTCTTCCCACTGTGAAAGGGACAAGTACATTACTCAACACTTGTCATATTAAGAAATAGCAACCAAGGGAGCATTATGTATTTTAAAAAGAAAGAGGCAACCTTTTCTTGTTTAGTAAAGGCTGGAGCTTGATGTTAGCTTAAATACAACCAGGAGATGATAGAAGCCAGAGGAACAAGCGACAGTGGGTTTCGTCATACACCGATACTAACAAGCATTAGAAAATATTGGTAATCAAGACTGAAAGATCTGAAAAGAGTTACCGTGTTTCTATTTCTATTTTATACAGTTATATCCAGTTTCAAAGTTTTGTCTTTCTTCTTTCAGAATGATCAGTCTATGCAAGATATGCAGATAATGGGAGGAGATGATCTTTCAAAGCTGACCGGGAAGGTTTGTTAATTTTAAATTTAAGAAAGAAAATATATCCACTAAAAACACTTCAGAAAAGCTATGTAATTTTGCACATGGATTGTCAGATACTAATATTGGAATCAAAGAAATGTATTAATCTCTATTAAATTGCTCTAATGCCATTGCTTTCAGATTGCAGGTACCCAAAAAGGCCAGAATATAGCTCCTCCATCCCAGTGTAGGGGTTTCCCAACAGTTACACACATGCCATCAGTGAGACTGTGGGCAAAATTTGTACTGGAATGCTTCCCCTGAGCTTGTTTATGTCGTGGAGCCTTGTTTTTTCTGCCCTTGTTGGGTGCATGCAAGCAAACTGCATGTTGAGTATCCCTGTAATTCAGCATATGAGGAGTTTAATACAGTTTTGCCTACTGTACAAAGTTCAGTTGTAGAACTTTTCACTCAGGTAGTCAAATGGGATATTTTTTTTCATGACTGTATGACTGAATTTGCTTTGCACTATGCTTCAACATAGTAATGAGAGAGTGGTTTGAGTCAGTGAAAAGGCTATTTTCATCCAACTGTGGTAATACAAAGCAGTACGTTGAATAGGAAGGCAGGCTGAGTTCATTAGGTAAATGTTCTATGTGGAAAATGGTCAGAAATGGGTTCTTTACTTATGCATTAAAGCAACATAATACTTATCTTGTTATTTGTACTGTACATGCAGTTACTCTTTTATTAGCTGGTACTAAGTAATACCAGTTTCTTCAAAACACTCAAATGTAGCATTAGCAAACTCATTTGTTTTGTTGTACTATAGCACACAAGAAAAGGAAGAGACAAACTTAACTTTAAATATTTCATTAATATTTAATAGGTTTTGATGCAACTAGAACTTAAATGAAAAAAATGCTGCTACATTCAGAATATTTTATTGATACATATGTCCTCAATTTGCACTTCTAAATACTGCTTCTGGGTGTTTGTTTCTGAATTATTACTAGAGCATTAACCATGTTCTTGGAAAATATTAATTTACTACTTTCTTATATTGAAACACTGCAGCTACCTGTTCTTCTATGATGATTTTGCATGTTTCTCTACCTCACAGGCAGAACTGGCAGTGCACCTATTCATCTTACCTAACATACCTCTTTCCCAGATAGTCTAAACACTTTCTAAGCTTCCAAACCTAGCTCCCCTTCCCCACCTTCCAATTCCAAATTTTCTCCATTAATAGTTCCAATTATTAATATCTTTTCCAGATATAATCTTTCTAATATCATTTGAGTTCACTGAGGCAAAGCATTATTTTTTCTTACACAACTGTTGTGTGTGTCCACATATGTATGAGAGAGAAGGAAAATTTCACTCCAAGTAGTTTGCTCTTTCCAAGGATGAAGAAAATTGTTGTTTTATACTGAAAATCCTAGTGACCTGTTTTTCATTGGCATGGCCCTCCTGTTTCCAGGGATGGAACAGGACAAAATTTGGTTGTTGGGAGTCTAGGAGACAACTGGGGAGAAGGCAGAACAGCGATGTAGTTTAAGATCGCTGGGTAAGGAGGCTGGGATCTTGGGTAGGTGGGAAGGGGCTGGTTTGGGAATGAAGGAGGCTGCTGATGAGGAGGGGATCCCAGAGCTAGAAGCTAGGTGTGGAGCTAGGAGCAGGAAGGGAGGGCTGGGACTGCCAGGGGAGCAGATTTGCTAAAGGCAAGGCATGTTTGGCGGCTCTTTGCATGTGTGGTTGTCTGTGACACAGCCAATGTATGAATAATTAAATAGCATTTTCACTATAACACGTGAGAATGGGGTTTCCTTAAGACTTATTTTATTGATTGAAAAGCTGGGACGCAAAGCTGGAGCTCGAATGTTCATACCTACACATCTAAAGTTGGATATATGAAGGAGTTGGCCGTATGTCCATGGATGCCAACTCCTCCATCTGTTGTTGACTTAAGCAATTAGTGCAAGTATTCAGCACATTTTACTAATCAGCCATTTGTAGACTGATTCAGAGCCTCCTACAGTCAATGTAAATCTTTCCTCGAAGTGTTTTTTAGTACCTTAGTTTAGCTGCTGGTTTTTAAAACTGCTGGCTCTAGTAACCATTCTGTCACTGAGAGAATTAGTGGAATACTTACTGATAGAATTCAACTTTCCTGCTTTTAGGCTAGCTGGGTGCTTCTTCTGTCTGCTTGGAGTACTTAATAAGAAAAGGTTGTAATTATATTGAAAATTTAATATGCCAAGGTAAGTCCTGTTTACTTAGTGATCGTGGAAGGTGTTTTCAGAACTGCCAGCATGGGTTCAGAATGTAAGTTCCAGTAAGTTTCTGCAAAGTTCAAAAGCATCAATAACATAGAGAGTTTTGAAATCTGCAGGCAAAAGAGTCTGACATTTTTATCTTAAAGTGCTCTTCATTAAGTAATAATACCTGGAACCTCAGCTAGCCTATAATCTTAGTGAATAACTAAGTCATTTTCCATGTGTTACTTATTATTGGAAAAAAGATTACTGAGTGTATTCATGAACGTGCTATTCTATAACAATGTTTTTTCTGAGGAAGCTTAAAGAAAGCAAGAAATTTTAAAAGCTAATTAAAAAGAGGCTGTTAAGGATAATAGCTCTTCAGAAGGAAGAATATCTCCTCTGTACTTCTCTACAATATGCTTTTGTTTATAAAAACATTATAAGCCTGGGAAAAATGTATAATGACCCAAACCATGAAAAAGAGAAATATTCTGAGAGGAGAGTTAGCATACAGACCCAAACTGCTACCTGAAGAAAATCATCCCCAATTTGAAATTCTTCTTCTGTGAAGAAGGTCACAGAGTGAATCTTCACAGAAAGAAGATTTCCATGGCATGAATCATTAAAAAAGATACTTGAAGAATGAGTCCTGATATAGCTTAAGACTCTAATACTTTGTAGCTATTCATTTCTATGCAGAAAAAAATCTAATTTCAAAATCTCTCCTTTCGTGATGTAAGTGGTGAACATAAAATGTCTCAGTAGCTGATTTTGTAGTTAAGTAGCTGCTTGGTTCTCAATTACTTTAAAGCTGAAAAGAAAAGCTTTAGAGCTTTTTTGCTCCTTTGGGCAAAAATTATCAATAATGTTTATAAAGAGGAATAAATTTTGAAAATGGGGAGAAAACTAGAGGCATTGTTCCAAAGCAAGATGGCTATGAAAATGTATGTAGATGAGGTGAAAGAAGAAATTATATAACCCTATTTAGTATTAATACTGTAATCATACTGTATAATACTGTAAAAAATACTGTAAAAATATTTTAAAGTACTTTTGGCATTTAAACAAAGTAAATTTTAAAACATCTAGAAGCTTCAGTAGATTCAGCTGTACCAGAGTGTGAGTTATCACTGCCATTTGCCTCTTGTACAGGTGTATATTTTGTCCCAAGAGCTTTGGAGCTGGTTATGTAGTCCAAGTCTCTACTGACAGGAATAATTTTGTATATCACTGAATATGTAATATGTCCCTTAACCTTTCAAAAAAGCGCTTATACCATTTTGACTCGTCTCCTTGCAAATGAGAGGTTAGACAAAATCATAAACTTAGAGTTTATATAATTTTGCAATTGCAAATTCTTATTACAGTACTATAAGTACTATTACAATAATACTATTGATGTCAAAATTAGATCCATATATTTTTGTCTTTATCACTATTTCTACATAACATAGAATGTGAACAAAATTAATCATTCTTATTTGTTAGGTTAACTTCTAATTAAAACAAAGTAGTTATGTAGTTAGTATGATACGATTATGGAGCCAGTGATTTCTGATGTTCCATCTGTCTGTGATATGGATCAATGCCTATGTTCTTTTTGAGGAGCTATTCCCCTTGTTCATATTAAGTACATCTTGTTGACAGCTGGCGGTTTGGGCATTCTTGGAGAAGTGTAGAAGGTAAAAATAATGATCACGAAAAAAAGAAAGTGCATGTCTTATGTTCTCTTTGTGCTTCGTTGTGTTAGTTTGAGCTACTACTACACTGATGTTCTCCTAAAATAACTGATCAGCTCTTATCAAAAAGAGGTTTCACTCAGAGGAAGGTATCCACCATGCAACACTCCTCACTTCCTTCTGGCAGGATTTGTGCTATAAAATCTCCAAACTTCCTTTATATGTATCACCTAAATCAATTTATCTACTGTCTACCATTTTCCTGCCCCACTTGCCATATAGGAAGATGCTCCAGGAACATAATGCAATCTCACTTTCTTTTCTTATGCCTCTCATTTCTTCTTGTATTTTGCTGACCGATTTTCTCTATGTGTCATAGGTTCTAACAACAATTCTGAGGCCTGTTTCTCTAGCATTCTCCTAAATATGTTAACATTTCAGTATTTAATAAAGCATAGATGTGGCACCTGTGTAACACAAATTTTTATTCTTCAGATTTAAAATACATGTTATCTTCTCCTCCACCATTCCAAGTTTGTTTCTCAGAGTTCTGTTGGTTCTATATTTGTCATATTTTCTCTCCTTCAGTATTCACTGCCTTGACTAGTGTTGTGCTTTCTCTCCCTGTATGCGTTCCTTTCTGGAATAATGCCCATAAATTTGCAGAAAAAATAATGGTGTTCTCTTTAGCACATTATGTGCATGAGAGACTATTTATATGACAGTGGAGGTATACAAAATCCACATACGCTTCTGCAATAGTCATGTCTCCCCCACTTATCTCTACATCTTACTGTATTCCTATCAGATGTGCTGCCTTGCCTTTTTCGTCTTTTCAAAGGTTGATTTTATGTGCCTTGAAGCATTCCACATCCTCAGTACCTCTACTTAACTGCCATTTAAGTGCTTTTTCTTAATTAGATTTTATGCTGTCTACTCTTCTGACAGTTACCATCCTTAACTGCATTTTCCACAGCGAAAGACACTATTTTTTTTTCTTTCCCAAAGTCAATCACCTGTCTTTGCACTTCCTTCTTGGGTGATCTCTTCTACTGTTCATCAGCATTGTCTTTTGTTGTTGTTGTTCTGGAGGAAGGAAAGTTCAAATGAAACTTCCCAGCCTTCCTGTCCCATTTTTCCCATGGGCTCTGCTCTCTCACTGTCTGCTGGCTTCTACATCGTATGTGTTTGTAATTCTGTTGATAATTTCTGTGTCCAGAAAATCCTCTTCCAATTCCAGATGATCAGAAAATTATAAGAGAATAGTGATCCATTCCTGCATTACCTTTAGCTTGATAATTTGCTCTGCTTCTTATGCACAGCAGAAGCGTGCTGTAAAGATGGCTGCAAGCAGAACACATGTATGTACAGCTTTCAACACAGTGCTCTCAAAGAACAAAACAGTGAGAATGTACCCTCATGCCCTTCATTATGTCCCCCGCTCTGTTAACTCTTGGAGATTCTGAACTAGTTTTACAGACTTTAAGTAGCTGGAGGCTATGTATGTAGAGTCTCAATGCACTAAGTTGCTCCCATCAGCAGCTGACACTGACCAAACTCTCTGAAAACATAACATTTTTCATATATGATATCTGTCCTTCCAGAATGCCATAAGATGCGGGTCAGCCCAGCAGAAAAGATTAAAATCAGGCATTCATGACCTTTTCTAGAACCCTGTGAAAAGCTCCTATTTAGATGTCTAATTTCTCAAAAGTCTTCCATAATATACTCATATAACAGTCAACTCTCATCACTGCTAAAATGATGAACCTAGTTTTCTGTTCTGAATTTGAGTAGCTTTTTGCATTTCACTGTTGTCTTTTTTAATACCTTTGCCTACTAGATTGAGCAGCTTGCCATTATCAAATTTATATTGCCATATGGTTGCATATTTGCCTATCATCCAGTCATTACTTAGGCTTCTTTTAGGTAAAGTAATACATTGGAAGCCTGCTGTAAAATACTGGCATACTGTAAGATGTTAATGAGACAGTCTGAAGGTAGAATTAATAACAGGAAATTAATACTAAGCAATCGATATAGTTGGAAGAAACAAAATTTCAAGCATGCAATTCCTTCTGTTGGTCTGAACAGAATCAGCAAACTTAAAGATAAGTACAGACTGAGAGAAACTCTTAATTTCAACCTAATGTGGTAATCAGACAGTTCAGGAGAAAAAAGTGATTGCCCTACATGATCACCTGTCCTGTGACCAAAGGGGCAGATAAAAATGTTAAGAATTCTTCTGAGCTAAAATAAGAGAGCAAATTATCAGCTGTGGAACACTGATAAATGAGTTGGAGGTCAGCTGCAGTGGATGATTATAATGTGCCATAAAGCCAGTATTTTATTGAGTCTGTGATTTCTAGTGCATACAGCAGTTCTGAATTTTTGTTCCCAGGCTCAGCTGCTGAAGGTATTTTGTGGTCTCTTTGAGGCTGTGGGCTGAAAGGTCAAAGTTCTTTTGAGAAAAATGTTCTCCTACTGGGAACTTGGCTGTTAATTAAATAAAAGCTATTACTTTCTGCTACAAACATTACTTCACTGTAAGGTGTTTTTTCCAGGTCTCAAATCATTCTTCTCGGTCTTAAGTTCTTTCCCCTGTTTGTTTTTTGTTTTGTTTTGTTTTGTTTTTTAAAGTTTGTTGGCTTTGGTTTGGGGGTTTTTTGGGGTGTTTTTTTTGTTTGTTTTGTTTTTGTTTTTTAATGCATGTGCATGTTATTCTACTGACTTTATGCTGAAACATTTAAGGACAAAATACCCTCTTTGTGTACCTACCTGATTTTCTTGCTCTACAGGCAAGGGCTGTGTTTGTCCTCTTAGCTGTAGTGTTGCGTTAAGTATGGTTGTCTATTTGATTACTTAAGTAGAGTTTCTGCTTTCCAGAAAATACTCTCCTTTTCTAAATTTGCAACTTACAATTTTACCTTGTTAAAATTTTACATTTTATGTGAATTTAAAGACAGCCTTTCCCTCAAACTCTTATTCAATGCTAATTTCAAAGCACTGCTATTTCATAGCAATTTTTCCTTTGAAATCGGTCTTCTAAATGGAGCATAAAATCAAAATCTAGAAAAAATTATTATTCTTTTCCAGGAAGGTGAAAAATAGTTTCCATAGCACTTACTACTGTCAGGCAGGAGGCGTACATGATCTCATGACTCTGCTTGGTCTTGTTAGCTGACACTGTTCCATTTGTTACTGACCTGTCGGAAGGTAAACAATAGAAATCTATTGACTCAGTGCTGGAGGTTTTTTTCAGCTTATTACAAGTCAGAATTTTTCTTATATGTCTTAGAATAACAACCTACTTGCCATGTATAAGCTCACGGGGCTTTGAAAAGTGGTAAACTAGAGATTTTGCATTTTTGCAGGTTTCCAGTCCATTATTAAAAATGTTAAAATTCACAGGTACATGGAAAGTTATTATAAAAATGACAGTGGGTTTCTTTAACATGAGAGAGAAATTCACATCGAATGCAAGTATTTGAAATTATTTCTTCTTCATTTTACATAGTACTAATATTGTCAAAAACTTCCTGCTTTTTCCAGATGTGCCCAGACATGCTGCTATGACCCATTTCTATTAGTGTCTGAAAAAGGATATGAGAACACAAATTTTATTTTTGTGTGGATCCAGTTCGCACCACAAATATTATTTCTGCTCAGTGCAAATGTCCATGTGCAGAGTCACAAGTTGTGTGCACACCTGATCACTCAAAAATGGAGAATTTTAAACTTCACAGTACCTCTTTGCATTTAAAAATACACAGTACAAAGTTTTTATAAATGATCTGGACACAGGAGTTGAATGTACAGTAACTAAGTTTGTAAATGACACTAAACCCAGAGGAGCTGTGGACTCCTTGGAGGGCAGAGAGGCCCTACAGAAAGATCTGGAGAGGTCAGAGAGTTGGGCAGTCACAATCATATGAAATTTAACAAGAGCGAGTACTGGATTCTCCACCTGGGATGGGGTAATCCTGGTTGTACATGCAAACTGGGGGCAAGAGGCTGGAGAGCAGCCCCATGGAAAGAAACCTGGGGATTTGGCTTGATGGCAAGTTGAATACGAGTCAACAGTGTGCCCTGGCAGCCAAAAGAGCAAACAGTGTCCTGTTGTGCATCAAGCACAGCGTAGCTAGCTGGTCAAGGGAGGGCATTGTCCCACTGGTGTACTGGTGTATACTGTGTGCAGCTTTGGGCTCCTCAGTGTAAGAAGGACATCAGTCTATTAGAGTGTGTCCAGAGGAGAGTGACCAAGATGGTAAAAGGTCTCAAGAGCAAGACTTATGAGGAGCAGCGGAGGTCACTTGGTTCGCACAGCTGGGAAAAGGCTGAGGGGTGACCTCATGGCAGGCTACACCTTCCTCAAGGGGGGCAGTGGAGGGGGAGGTACTGATCTCCTCTCTCAGGTGACCAGTGATAGGACACTAGGAAATGGAATGAAGCTGCCTCAGGGGGAGTTCAGAATGGACATTAGGAAATGGTTCTTCACTGGGAGTGTGGCCAGTTACTGGAACAGGCTCCCCGGGGAAGTGGTCAGGGCCCCAAGCCTGTCAGAGTTCAAGGAGCGTCTGGACAATTCTCTTAGTCATACCATTTAGTTTTAGGTAGTCCTGTGAGGACCAGGGATTTGGACTCAATGATCCTTATAGGTCCCTTCTAACTTTAGATATTTTGTAATTCTGTGATTCTGTATTGCACCAGCCTACTTCCTGCCAGGGAGAAACAGCTGTAAACACAGGATGAATCACAGTCATACATATCTATCAGCTCCCAACCATCCCTCTGATCCATCAGCAAAGCAAGCTGCTGATTCTCTTGAAAGGACTCAGTAGAAAGGTGTTTCTACCTCTGAGAGTTGAGCTACTGCCCCTTCTTAATTTCAGCTATATAAGAAGTATTTCCAGGACATACTTTAAGAAACTGACTGTTCTCTGTGTCTCGCTGTAAGATATATTAGCACCATTATTAGGTTTCTGGATGTACTTCACAGATTGTATTGGTGAAGATGGCTCTACTCAGAAATTAAGCCACCCTCAGTCTAGTCAACGTGACAGTAAATATTCCAATTTCCTGTTCTCCAGGCTCCAAAAATAGACAGAAAATATCAAATGCATTCCAGAAGGCCAGATTACTTTTCTTTTCATGTGGTTTCCTCCTCTGCAATTGCCTCAGATATATCTGAAAGGACAAAACAGTCTTGATCTATGTGTTACAGAAGCTTCAAACACATATACTTGAAAAAAGATCTTTTCTTCAGAGTCCTTTAACTTCCTATCGTTTGTCCAGCTATCACTTACTGCTGCTGCACCACAGGCTGATAAGTTTCACCTGTCTCCTGCCCACCAGCTCACAGGTGATTTCATGGTGAAGCTGAGTAAGGTCTTTCACATAAATGTGACCTTTCGCAAGATATGCTGGATGCAACCAGCTGTGCATTTAGGATGGTGGTCACGTTACTGATAATGTACCAATTTGTTGTATCCATTGCATTCTTCTTTTATCTTCTTCTGTCCATCTGCTCAAGCGATGTCAAGTGAGTCTATTTCAACCAGTTTTAGTTACACATCACCACTGTCTAGTCTTGGATACTGTATATCAAAACATTTCTTGGCAGTTTGTTCCTCTACGACTCAGCTATGCCATCCCTTTACTAGAACCCTTCTATCAGGAGCCTGCTTCAGCAGGAGAAAGGCTGGGGATAGGCAGCAATACACTCAGTTTCCCAGCACATCATGTCATTTTGAAGGAGATGGTTTCTGGCACCAGAGGATGGCAAACCATTTTGAATGCCTTCAGTCATAAGCAAAAGTTAAATATGGTGACTGCAGTCACAGTAACCTTGATTAATCAAAGCGGGGATTAATGTATCACTCTCAGTGATCAGGATCCCTGCTTATTTATATATAAAAAATGTTTTCACTGCTAAATGTTTTATAGTGGCTTTTCCACTACAAAGTCCTTACATACAGAATTTTTTCATAGCACAGAAAATCCTCATCAATGTTTTGGAAATAATGCGAATGTGCATAATGCAGAACAGAATCCATGTTTCCTGACCTAGACAACTGCCTGGTTAAAGGGACTTTCAAAGGACTGAATCTCCCAGGGCATTTCATTTGCAACCATTGGACTCCTTGACTCTGAGGAGAAGAGGGAAGAAGAACAGAATTCTGGTCAGACAACTTCAGGGTCCAGCAATATCCTTCCTTCTCAAGTTAGTCAACAGATATGAGATCTTGCACTTCAGCTGAAGTCACGTGCAGGTGACTGTCACTCTTGGGGCCAGACAAGCCCTTCAGGCATGTCTGGATTCATGTTCATCTTCTTTCCTTCATATGAGTCATTTGTGATAAGGAAATGTAGACAAGATTAAATTTCTATTAGACAGATGTATAACTGGTTGGAAGAAACAGTTAATTACGCTTCGCTGTCAGACTGGATGCATTAAAGCATGTTCTCCAGGGACTATACGATATTTAATTCATGATTTAAAAGACAGAATTAGCATTTAATGCTAGTGATACTACCTGGAAAAATACTACAAGGGAGTATTATGATCTTAAGAAATTATTTTAAGAATTTGGTTCAAAGAATGACATGTAATGACAATAAAGATGAATACTAACTCCTCTGTTTATATAGAAGTAATCTTTTGCATAAACGCAAGTGAGGAAGACTGACTTAGCAACAGTTCTGAGCTGGAGATGATAGCTGGATCACAAGTTGCACATGAGACAACAGCCTACCTTTATAAAAGATGTAGCTGTTAGACTGGAATATATAGAAAGGAGGATTATTTGTAAAGCATACAAGATGGTTCTTTTATTCTTTTTGACACTAGAAAAGGCTTCTCTCTGGTTTGGGGCACCACAACTGCAGAAGGATTCTGACCAACTGCACAGGTTCCAGAGGAGAGCAAAAGAATGGTCAGAAAGCTAGAAAATACAGCTTGTGAGAAAATGTTGAATAAATAGGCTTGTTTAATCTGAAGAAGAGGAAACCGAGGAAATACATCTGTCTTCAAATATAGAAGTGAAAAAATGAAAAAAATAGAACTTTTTCTGTGTCCACTGCAAAGCAAGTTCAGATCAAATAGAAGTTTTCTAACTGTATTTTGGCTCTTAGATGATGAGGTACTGAGACACATTGCCTGGGGAAGTTCTGAAGTCCTCATCACGTTCAAGAACAGGTAAATCAGATATCCATGAGGGATAATTTGAAGTTGATTCTTTGGGATGTTTGAAGTTGATTCTTTGGGCCAACAGAGTAATCGTGATGATCTTTCCTGGTCTCCTCAGCCACATTTTCTATTAATGTCTATGATTTTTTTCTCACAAGTTAATTAGCAAGCTCTGCACCTACCAATTCCATGGCCTGGGAGGCTCCTGTCCCCCCATTCTGATTTTATGATTTCCACGGGGGAATAAGCAAGAGAATCCCTGTTGCTGCTCATGATAGGATACCTGAAGCAGCTGAGGTAGCAAAGAAACATATTTCTCTATCACCAAAACGTCCCAGGACTGTGCTTTTCTCTCAACCTGTCACAGCCTCGTGTGCATGAATAGCCCTTAATGGCCATGACTTATGTCACCTGGGACCCCTACCCACATCTGTGGGCACAGGAGCATCCGTTCAGCTCAGCCCTGCGCTTTTCATCTACGCCTGAGCTCTGCTATATGGGTACCCATCTTCAGCTCAGCTACAGCCATGGCTGTATGTTTTTATAGACATTGATCCCGACCCTTATCCCACAGGCTGACTTCCCAGTTTAACCTCGGAGCTGCCTCATCACTATGGACCTGCCTGGAGATCAGTGGGCTGTCTTTGATTATGGTTTACTCTCCCTGGATCTAATCCCAACCTGTGGATTGACATCCCAGCTTGACCTCAGACCTGCCTCGTAACCCTGAACGCACCTGATGATACAACGCTCTCAGTTGAACAAGTCTCAGGTCTGCCCACCACCTTGCTGGAGGGAGCATTGCTATGGGAGCAACCAGCCTTTGCCTGACACAGTCTGCAAATGCAGGACGTTGCAGCCCTCTGCCATGTCAGTTTTGGTATGTCCTGTCTCATGCCATAGCCACTGGATTGGTTTTGCACAAGAAGATCTTTGCTTTTTCTTTGGGAGAAAAGTTCTTGTGAACAGTATGAAGAGCAGCAAGAGATGCACGGAACTGGCAGAATGGGTCAGGGTGTCAGGCTGAATGTCAGGTCAGCCTCTCTTCCAGGTGCCACTCACAGTCATCCTGGACTGTTTGCTGGTACTAAAGGAGTTCATTTCCATCTTTAGTTCTGGTGAGGCTCTTTCCTTGTCAACTCTTCTGCTCTCTCCCTATATTTTATATATATGTGTGTGCGTATGTATATACACATACATAAATATTTATGTGTATCACCAGCTGGGCAAGTTCCCTGGGGGATGGTTAAACCATTACTCCTGTACGTAATCGTCAGGTGTCCACTGATTGAATCAAGTGATTTGCTTATGCCTCAGACCCAGGTGTCTTGGGCTAGTCTTTGGAAGTGTTTTTCCTCGTTATGACTTCATCCAGGAAGGCAGATGAGAGCCAAACCCTTTTTGGATCCAAATGGCTTCCTTCAAGATAGATACCTGTAATAAGCTTCTCTTGGACACACTTTTGGTCTCTTCATCTTATCTAAAGGACTGATATACTTCCATTCTTTCTTGAAGCAAGAAATTTCTAGAGGCAGGTTGTCTTTGAACTTTTGTTGTTAAGAGGCCTTTGACTTTTTACCTTCACAGGACTAGGTCTTTCAGATCCAGAGTTGTGTGTGTCAGCAGCTGAGAGGTTGAAAGTCAGGAGTGCCAAGCAGGATAACCACCAGTGAAACCTGTTATGAAAACACCAAAAAGGAGCCACCCTCCAAGATTAATACACATTCCACTGGAGCTCAGCTTAAATTAGTGGCTTTCTTGAGTGATATCTCCATTGTTGACATCTGCTGAACTACTACCGGGAGTTCCCTCCACACCTTTACCAAGTGTTTTGCCATTTCAGAAGCATCCAGGTATAATAGTGTATGGTAACATGTTTCTGCAGTGGTTGATGCATGAAGCATGCTGTTTTTAAGAGCCATTTAGATGTGGTGTTGGGGGATATGGTGTAGGGGAGAACTTTGT
>JAOXJM010000012.1:18000327-18010448 GCA_026413425.1 Tringa solitaria
CGCTCCAGCACCTCAATGTCCTTCCTGTAGTGAGGGGCCCAGAACTGAACCCAGCCCTCAAGGTGAGGCCTCAGCAGTGCCCAGTCCAGAGGCACCATCACTGCCCTGTTCCTGCTGGCCACGCTGGTCCTGATACAGGCCAGGATGCCATTGGCCTTCTTCACTGGGTCAGGTTTCTCTATGCCTTCTTTCAACGCCGAGTAGCATGGAAGGTGGGGCAGCACTTCCATCAGTCCGGCAGCCTGTGAAACAACCATTCGGCTCTCGGTGTAGCTAAAGAGGGCAGCTGTTTGAGATACCTGTCTTCAAGAGACACTAACAGGAACCATCCTTTCCCAGTGATCCAAGCAACGTGCCTCACTCTCTGCCCTCATCTTTGTTCTTATAAGAACAATATTGAGATGATCAAGAGCGTAATCCTCCGGGCTGGAGTCAGGAAACATCTTGCAGGAAGAAAAGCCAAAAGATGACTGCTGCAGTGTTTCCACTCAGTCCATCCCCCTTGCTAGAGCAGCAAACTGTTGGAAGGGGACGTGAGGTCCGCACAGCTGTTATTTACCTCTGTTTTGAAACGCAGAAAGTTGCCGTAATGTGTTTATTTTTCTTTAACTCTTTTGTGTTTCGGAAGTATCACACAGTTCAAAAGGCAATATGACTAAATTTTAAGAAAATCATTGTGCTGGCAGTGTTTTAACAAATGTTTCTTTGCAAAAGAAAAGCAATAAATAAGGTAAAGCAGATTAAATAAACACAGAGGCTATCACCAGCGCAAAAAATAGCGAATAGGGAAGTTTGACAAATGACAACTGGTGAAAATCTTTGCTTTTTCTCTGGCTTTCATGAAGATTTCTCCAAAACTTAAGGATGTCTCCAGAAGAGGAGCTTGACACATCGCAAAAGGAATGGAACCTGTTGCTCCTGCAGCTGGTTCTACAGGTCTGGGAATGAGAAGAGCAAACAGGAATATGGCACATCAAGGAGGGGGGGGTTCCCTTTAGACTTCTTTTTTGTATTAATCAGACCCAGATACTGAGGATAATTATAGGAGTTGTATATTACTTGTGGCCCTCACTTCAGGCAGTTACATAGTCCTGAGATCTAATAGTCCACCCCCACCTATCAAAAGCAAAGACTGCTCTTCTGTATCAAAAAGATTAAGCCCTGTCCTTAAACTTTGGGGAAAAAATACTTTGCATTACTGTGCTCAGAGTTTGTTTTGTATTTTGCTTAGGGCTTAAGGACCGCCTTGAGAATTAAATTAACTTGGACCATTTCCCCTTGCCTCCCTTGTAACACTTTGGTCTAATCCTGCAAATGACCTTTGTGTGGACATACTTTGCATCCACATGGAGCCATTTGGAGTCTGGTGCATGTGAAACAGCACAACACTGCAGCGAAGAGTTCAAGTATATCTAATGAGTTAAAATATTTGGCTGCAGCTTTCTTCTGGGAAAGCAGTTCTGAAATGAACATCTGAGAGTGTCTCAGCAGAAGACTGGGCTGAAAATATTCTGTAAATGTGGCTTTGTTCCTTAGCTCATTACTTTCGTGTCAACTTCTCCCAGCCTTATGTTATTGCTGATCAGATTTCTGAATTGATTTTTGTCTAGATTTGCAATTCTAAGCCCATTGTCAAACAGGGACAAACTGGTGGAGGGCGCTAACAATTAATTTAGTCACTCTAGAAACATGTTATATTCAATGCTTTCTTCAGTCAGTTCAAAAGCATGTTTCTTCTTTATACACTACAGTTTGCTTAGACAGTCAACATACCCTGTTTACAGAAAATTAATGAGTGTTTCTGTTCATTAGTTGCAATAATTTACATGGATGGGTTTCTATGGTTTCTTTTTCTGTACAGGCCACTTGGAACCTGAACCTAACCACAGGTGTCCATAATTCCCCCGGTTGTCTCTGCCAGTAAAACTAGAGCAGAATCACTCCTTAGATAATATATCTAACTCTGATCAGCCAGCATCTTCTGTAGCATTTGACATTTGTTCAAAAGCTTTGTAAAACACTGAAAGAGAATTAATCCAGCATTTTCATCTCCTTGAAAGCAGCATTCATGGACAACCCTTTCTCTGGAAGCAGTATATAGCTTGCCGGGGAATTGGTAATACTTCTACTGTAATATCATTTCAGGAAGCTACAGTGGCAGTTTAGCTCTGTTAAAATACCAAATATATTCCTAATCCAGCCTCTTCTGGAAAATTAATACCATACAGATCCATAGTACCAAGCAATCCAGCTTGCCTCACAGACGTTTTGGGGGGAAAGGGGCTGTCATGCTCTCCTGGATACTGTATCCCCACTTTTTATCTCATTTTTTAAAAGCCAGAGCAGGAAGATGGATGGTGGAAAAGCAGTGGGGAAAAAACAAAGCAGACAAGAAACAAAACCAGTAGAATATCACTTTCAGAGCCTAGTCCCCATAAATAGTAATCAGCTTACAGGTTTAGAGACCTTCTGGCCTTTAGATGACTCCTGCTGTTCCAGAGAGCATCTCTTGTGTCTCTCTCCCCAGTGAAAAGAGCTGAGCAGTGGTCGGTTGGCATAAGTAGCAGCACATGGAGTCAGGTTTAGAAGCCAGTAAGAGCCGAGTACCTGGTCTCTACAGGGTATCTGGTGGTGAGGCTCTGATGATCCCAAAGTGAAGTAAAAGCTCTTTGGCAGAGCAGGCAAAACAAGAAAGCAGCAACTGATACACTGCCTTTGGATGGAGCACATCACTGTAGGAAGGAGGGAGAGTTCTGATGAAATCAATAAATTCATATGGTCTAAATGTATCATTTTTACTCCTGAGCTTTTTCTCAATGCCTGAAAGCTACCTTGACCGAGCCTCATCTATCGAAGAAGATCTGTTAAATGGCAGGGCCCAGGAGAAAGCTGTCGCACTTCGTCCATCAAGAGGGAAGGTGTAGATAGTCAGAAGAAAAACAAGATGGGCAGCTTGAATTTTGGAGACGGCTGTTAGCATCTCTGTGCTACTGAAACACGGTTTCACTAATCAGCAGATCAAGCTGCTGATTATGTGATAAAGCAAGGAGAGAGCGGTAACACTGTTGTCAATTCATCACCAGCTACTTCCACCTAAATTGTCAGTTCAGTAGTTAAACTAAACATTTTACAAAATAGGGCTGATTTATCACCTCCCAGTCGACAGCACAGAACCAAGCACAAGAGTTGTTATTTCAGTAGAGGAGCTAAGGTAACCCGAATTGTCATTTTGCTTTTCTCTGCCATTTGAGCACTTAAACCTTTTCTGTCACGGCCAATTTTAAATAGATTGGATATTTATTGTGTTGAACTCTTTTAAACTGTGCATGCGTGGGAGGGGAGGGTTTCTGAGGAAAAATGCTGCACATCTAATAGTCCCTGCTGGCTTTCTAAAACAAGTTAACATTGTTTGACCTAACGTGAATAAACCCACAGCAGAACCGAGGCTGATGACTTTATCTTTTAGACTCTGGCTCCTCTAATTTAAAACAAATGAAAGAATGTAGATAGTTTAAGTGAATGCAGAAGAGATGAGAGTGATTTTTTTTCCCCTAGACCTTTACAAAATTAGGAAATCTTGCTGTAAACAACAGGCATGGCATTTTCAGAAAAAAAGTTGTTATTCCAGAGTGACAGTTTTCAACAGCAGAACATGAAAAACAAGAGGTTTTCCTTTGCTTATGGTTTCAGAGCGTTTCAGTAGATTTTCACTGCTAGGAACCCAAGTAAAGTGAGTTCTGCCGGCCTCCTCCTAGCCATAATCTGCCTTGCTCAAATTTTACACTCCAACTAATTCCCCTGGGCTCACTGAATTATACTTGAAATTGTTTTTGTCTCTGGCTGGATGATGGTAAATTCCTGCAGGCTTGAACAATTTTGTGTTTCTTTATGGAGTACCAAGTTTGCTGTTGGAGCTGAGACACTAATGTCCCAAACCCACCAAAACATATCAAACCCCTGACTCAGAATAGCAAGGATGGTTGGTGTGAACAACTGAGGCTTATTGCTGGTGAAGTCATGCCTCCACCTGCCCAGGTGCACTTTGGTAGCCTCACACAAACACCTCCGGGTCCCGTGCAGGCAGACTACACACAGGCACACACGGGAGTGTGAATAAGTACCGAGTTAGGTTGTGAATTCACAAGACAACAGAAACTTTTCACCATCTCTGGTTCGGACACATTTCTCATGGAAGAATAACCTGCCTCACTGCTTTGTCATCCTTTCTCTAAGGGAAAATGAAATACTGTGAGCCTCTTACCTGAAGACAGCTTCCTCTCTGGTGATGGATCAGTGATGACGGCCTGGAGGAACAGTCATCTCACTGTCAGCTCCTGGCTTCTCTTTGTGCCTTGGACATTGTCACCCAGACTGCATGAGGAGCAGCATCCTGACAGAGACTTCTCCCTTCACACCTCAGCTTTGTTATCTGAGAAGACTACACTGAAGAGTGGAAGATACATCAGCTGGGACATCGGTTTCATAGGGTAGCTAGCTGGTTCCCAAAGGCAGACAACTACCAGAACCCAAATGGCTCCTTTCTCCCTAAAATCCAACAGGAAAAGGACTAGATGCCTAGATGTCCAACCAAGCTATAACATTACTCTCTGTTAGTACCCTCAAACCCACATATAGTATTTTGAGAGAATGCAGTTCATTGGCTCCTCTTCCAAACCTGGGCTTTTAGTCTGTGCACCATCATATTCCTCTGTCATTGTGGTCAGTCTCAGTCACACCTCCTCTTTGCAAATGTGTTGGAGGCATATGTATGTGCACACACACACACACTTGCTCTGCCTCTAAGGAGAACAACACAGAGTCTGGATTAAAAAAAATAAAAAAAAAAAATCTCTTCCAGGTAGTGCTTTCAGTTTCCTGCCTCAGAGAAAGCTGACCCAAAACCACCATGCCTGGCAAACCACCTCTCCCTCCATCATCATCCCACAGCTGGTATGGGAGGAGACAGCCTGACCATTTCTACACACATTTCATGTCAGGACACCAGGGCCATTACTCACCCTGTGGGATAAGTTCTGCGGTCTCATGCTGCTACTGGAAAGATGCTGGGGTATCCTCAAAGCAGTGGGTGGGGGAGTTGTCCTGGCACAGGATAGGAAATAAACCCAGGGAAGTCAGTTCCTCGTAGCTCCGGTGTGGAAGGGGCAGACATCTTTCCATGTACATTTCTACTCAGTGGCCACCATCTCAGGACACAGGTCGTGAGAGCATGGTCAGAAATATTCTTCACAGCTTCACTGAGCACACCCAGTAGTGATCTTCACCTCATGGTCCTGGACCTGTCATGCATTTATGCAACATCACACTTGAGCCGTCTCATTGCCTCAAGTTGTTTACAGTTAAGCCAAGAGGAAGGATCACAGCGGAAGGCAAGAGGCTGCATTGCCCATCAGACTGGTTAGCTTAGTGCTGGAGGATATTTTAAGGACGTACAAGTCACCAACAACACATTTCTGGTCTTACAGAGAATCTCTTTTCCCCCCCCTCTCCTGTATTCAGCAAGCCTGGTGACGCTGGCTCTGGTCTGCTTCGATGCCCAAGCACTCACAGGAGACTCTATTTCCCCTTTGTTCAGACCCAACACTTGCCCACAGGCTTGCCCTGTACCTGCTCTGCACAGCTCATTACTCACGGGCACTGTGGGCACTCAAGCTCGTATCTCAGACCTCAGCCTCTGCCATACATTTTTTCCATGCCTTCAACACATTCTTCTTTTTGTAGTATATCCATTTTCTTTTAACTTTATCCACCTGGATTTTGCTCCAAATGGTTAATCCTCCTCTGGATGTCTGAACGGTAGTCCTCTCATGTCCTGTCTCATTCCTTGATGGCCACCTCTTGCAAGGTCTGCTGCTTCCTGTCGCCACCTCCCTGTTCATGGGATCTTATGATGTCTCTGATCAGTGGTCCTAAGCTGGCCACTGTTCCAGGTTGTAGATGACACCTGAACACTCTCAAGATGCATACCCCACTGCATTGTCCTTTGCTTTCTAGTAGGCAAACGCCTCCTTTTCACCACAACTTTAAATCGGAGATTTTCCCTGGGGGCTAAGTTGCCCAATACTGTATGTGCTTAAAATGGTGTTACTTCTATGGGGATATTGCCTGGCACCTGTGACTGATGGAGGCGACATGACTGAAGCTTCAGGATGCTAAAATCCTCTCTTAATATGGTCCCAGTTGCAGGTCTGGCTTCAGTTCTCTTTGGCAGGGCTCTGGAGCACTTGAAAAGCATGAGCACCGGGGTCAAGTGAGGTAGGTGCGATCTCCTGTGAAGATTGAAATAAAAGAAAGGAGACGCTTTGGTCACAGTTCTTTGTATACATGGGAGTCAAGACATAAGCATGGCAGCGATGACATTTATTTCGGTTGCCAAAATGATAGGTGATAGAGTGAGAGGGGAATATTGTGGTACAGTTACAAAGAAAAGAGCCATCACCAGTGATGTCTAGGATGAATAATGTACCAGTGCTGGACAGGTAACAGAGACCTAGATCATGACTGAATCAGAGGAATCTCAGTCCGGAAATCTGTAAAGCAAATACAGTTGCTTACAGTGGTTCCTATTACTGTGTAGCTCTAGTCATGACTTCGTGTCTTTTACATGTGTAGGAAGGGATTTGGCATTTGGGACTGGTTATGGCTGAGCCTTCTCACTGCTCGTGGCACCTCAGGTCTGACATATCTTGGTGGGATGAAGGCCCAAAAGAAGAGAAGGCCTTCAAGTAGGTGAGGACAACATGGCTGCTTGGGAAGTTAGTTGATTCATGGTGGGCTGGGCGCAGGTTAGACGTTTAAACACGTTGTACATGCCAGAGAAAGGCATGCCCCTGGGCCCTGCTAGAGGCAGATGTTAAGGACCACGTGGGAAGGAGGCAGGTACCTAGAACATATTTAATTTCATGAATTTCAATCCCCCAGTCTACCTGGCCAAGTGAATTTTGATATCCACGATTTAGCCTCTAGAATTTCTATATTCTCAAGCTCATTCAGCACGTTTATTCGGCAAATGGTAGTTTAAGAAGATTGAGCCCCATTACTGGGCCACCACTGAGCCAGCAGAACGGGCAGAACAGAATGAGTGAGCTCACCTCAGCCCCTGGAGTGCAGCGCAGGCTCAGCTCTGCCTACCTCAGCAATTGGAATTCAGCTGCGAGACTTCGCGCTGGAGTGGCTGAGATGCGCTCAAAGATGTCTGCACCAGCTCTCCTGTGGGGATGATACTCGTTAGCAAGGAGTGATAATAAACAGTAGGATGGTGCTAACACTTTAAGCTGCTGCAGCTGTCTGCTAAGTGAATATGTGTCAACACCTTCAGACTGGAAGGTGAGAAATTGAACTTATAGCTTTCAGTAACCCTAATTCTGCTTTTGCAACCTCTTTTATTAAATCACTTTCAAGGGTGGTTAAGGAACTCTGAGGTTTTTCTTGCATGTTATGAACCCAAGATAAGGAGCATGTGTCTGAAAGCTTGCCTCCTCCTCTAAGTTTTTCTGTTGTACCTATGACACCATATTTAGAATGAAAAATTAGAGCAGCACAGCCATATACATGAAAGTCCTAAAAGCACCCCAGCATCTCAAATAAAAACATCTGCCACAAAAAAATAGAACACTGATTAAGAGGAAGAAAATGAGGTACACAATTTAATAAAGATTTGCTAAAGTAAATATTCTTTTGATAATTACACAAATACAACCGTCTCAGAGTTAATAATAAGATCTATTTCCTCAGTCTAGCTATGAAGTAATTTGTGATTCTAGGATCAAATTCTCCTCTGATATTTTCATCTCCCTCTTATAGTTTGAAAGCTAAAGCTAGAGAAATTGATGGGCAACGTAGGAAAAGTAAAAACGGAAGATTTGTCACCGTACTGATGTAGCTGTGCTGATATAGAGACTTGATAGATACTAAACGATCACTCAGAGTCTACTTGTAGTTTAATCTCTCTGAGACATTCTGTAAATCTGACAATTTTCTACATGGATATTAGATGCTAATTTAGAGTCAGTACTGTGGCTCCTATAGAAAAAGTGAGTATTACAAATACACGGAACTGATTTTATATAAATAATGGATTTTTGATGAAGTTCTGCAGATTGACATGATGACTACAGTGCAGAGAGCATTATGCAGCTGAGCACACAGCTACACGTCTTTGTTCTATTTGGTAACAGCTTCTAAACAGGAAAATTGTCCCGACTGTTCTCCTCCACTCTTCAAAAATCTCATGTAATTTTAATTCTGGTCTTTTCAACTTCTTCATAACCACGGACCAGACTATAACAGTTTGCTTAGGGGCTGGGTAGCAAATAATTCTTTAAATGTTTTATGACTGTGAGAAGTGATTAGGGAGCTGGACAGAACCATCCTGTGGATCGCGAGCTGGACAGCAGTACGCTTATTTAAAATATGTATATATGATCTCTGGTCCAGGTCAGGTTCAGCCACAAATAAGTCTTTAACATCAGAAATTTATGAGGAACTCAAATTCTTCAGATAATGCTACAGTTTTTTAACTGTATATACGCCTAATGAAATCCATGGCAGGACCCAGAATTACAGGTAAGCACCTGAATGAGTGTGATGGGCCTCAAGTGGTGACACCCCTTTTAAACTTGGCATATGTGGCCTTGGTGGACAAGAATCAGCATTTGGACCTTAAGATTCTTCCTCCAGCTCCCGGATTGTAAGCTCTTTCCTCGGTTCTCTGGACACCAATGCTCGTACCTGCCACCAACACCAGTTGCTGATGGATAACCAGCCTGGTCACCTTTCTTCAGAGATCACTTAATATAGTAAAAAACCCCATCACAACCCAAAATATTATTATTGTTTTGAGAGCACAAACAAGACACGACCTTTCATTTCACACAAGACCTTTACCATTTCTTACAAATGCTTTGTTTTCCTTCGTTCCCTCGCCTCTACATTGAAAAATCACCACTCTAGAAAAGGGAAAAAAATTAAAGCTTCACACTCCGATAACAATAGATGAAGTATAGAAAATGTTTACGTTTACCACCTCCACGGAGTCAACAAAACCACGCTGCCCCCAGCCCAGAGGCCGAGGGGCGGCCGCAGGAGTTCAGTCCGGCCCCGTCCCACAGCCCCCCGGGGGGAGGCCGCAACCGCCGCCGTCCCGCCGGGGGAACCCTCAGGAAGCCGGGGACAGGTCGGAGCAAGCGACAGAAGACCTGGATCCTGAGCGAGGGCGGAAAACTCAGCTGATTCCTGTGTGAATCCCCCCTCTTACCCCACGAAACCGCTGGCGGGGCGGGTAGGAGAGAACGCCGCCGCCTGCTGCCTCAGAGCGGGCGGGGGCCGGTGGCGGGGTGCGGGCCCGGCGGGGCTCTGCGCTCCCCGGTCGAAGGGCGGGGTGCCCTGGAAAGCAGCCGGGAGCCAGTTCCTGCCCTCGCGGTGTCGCCTGAGGAGGTGGGTGGATTTTTGGAGGGAACACTAAACCGCCAGCCTGGAGGCGGGGGAAGGGGGGACGGCGACCGGCTCCTCGCCGGCCCCAACGGCGGAGGCAGTGAGAGCCGCCCGCGCCGGCAACGCCTCGCCGCCGCCGCGGGGCTGAGGGGCCGGAGCCCCGCGGGCCGACGAGTAAGAGCGGGCGGGCGGGGCAGCAGGCCCGTCGCCGGGTCGCGCTGCCGGCCGGAGCCCGGCGGGCTGGGGGCGGGTGCTGCCCCTGCCCCTGTCAGGGCGGGGGCCGCCGTGAGGCGGTGGGGCGGACGCAAGGCCTCCCCGGGCTGGGGGGCGAAGGGGGGCCGTGCCCGGGCGTGGAGGCCACGGACGACGAGGTACGGCGGCGGCCCGGGGAGAGATCGCAGTCACCGGCGCGGGGGAGGCGGTTAAGCCGCCCAAAGCCCCACGCTTTCAGGAGGGCGCTGGCTGAAGCTCCTCGGCCCGCCCGCGGCTCCCCGTCACGCCGAGCTCGGGCCGGAGCCCAGCGAGCAGCCCCCGCCCGCGGCGACGGGGCGAGGCCGGTGCCCAGGTGGCCGGGGGCGGGCGGCGGGCGCAGCTGGCGCGGCGCGATGGCCCCCAGCGCCGAGACGCCCTAATTGGCGGCGGCGGAGCTGGCAGCGGGGGGGTGGGGTGGG
>JAOXJM010000012.1:18019825-18047968 GCA_026413425.1 Tringa solitaria
GATGGGGCATCCACAGCTTCTCTGGGCAACCTGTTCCAGTGTCTCACCACCCACAGAGTGAAAAATTTCTTCCTGATACCTAATGTAAATCTGCCCTCTTCTAGTTTGAAGCCATTACCCCTTGCCCTATCATTATATACCTTTGTAAAAACTCCCTCTCCAGCTTTCTTGTAGGCCCCCTTCAAGATACTGAAAAGTTGCAGTAAGGTCTCACCAGAGCCTTCTCCTCTTCAGGCTGAACAGCACCAACACTCTCAGCCTGTCTTCATAGCAGAGGTGCTCCAGCCCTCTGATCACCTTTGTGGCCCTCCTCTGGACCCACTCCCAACAGGTCCATGTCCTTCTTATGTTGGGGACTCCAGAGCTGGACCCAGTACTCTGGGTGGGGTCTCACCAGAGCAGAGCAGAGGGGCAGAATCACCTCCTTGCCCTGCTGGCCACGCTTCTACTGATGCAGCCCAGGATATGGTTGGCTTTCTGGGCTACCAGTGCACGTTGCCAACTCCTAGCTCAGCAGAACAGTATGGACTCTGAAAAGAGAAAGAGCTGATCTTATTTTAAAAAAGTTTGTGAACGCAGACATATGTTGCCATGTAGGTGATGATTAGAATAAACGTGCAACCTGTGAGCCTTATTAAAAGAAAAACTTTCTGTATCTCTTCCTAAGGAAGTCTCTGTAGCAGTGTTAGACAAACCTTTAGGAATATATACTGATGCTTTGTAGCTGGTGGGTTTTTTCTCTGATAATAACTGGAAGACAAAGTTTTCTAGTATTTGGAGCTTGTACGTTATTTTTCCTTGCAGTTGTTTGTATGTTAAATTGCATAGGATAGGAAGCAGATACAAAAACATTAGGAAATGATGTTAAATTAAAACAGATTTATTTCCTGTTGTTAACAGGGGTCATTGTTTTTAAAAAGCATGAGTTAGCCCTAGTATAACTGGTGAGGCTTCTGAATTTGTGTTGGGACAGTCTGAATTGACAGCACTCCAGGAGTCAGGCTGATGAGCTGTTAGGTATAACTCCATGGTTGTAGAAGATGTCAGAGCCTATGATCTCATCAAATCCTTGAATTTGGGGCCTTGTTACAGAGGAAGTGTTTGTCTGCCTACCATAATAGATAATATATGTGTATATACTAAATAATATGTTGTGCCAAGCATAGTGGATAAACAGTGGAAGAGAGTTACGCTGTCTGGTGAGATTGCGGGGTGAATGGGAACAATCACACCACACTGTGCCTGTTTATTATTTGAAATGTAGATTAATGTAAATACTGTTAATT
Organism: Tringa solitaria; assembly: GCA_026413425.1. Taxonomy (NCBI): domain Eukaryota; kingdom Metazoa; phylum Chordata; class Aves; order Charadriiformes; family Scolopacidae; genus Tringa; species Tringa solitaria. The sequence goes on from JAOXJM010000012.1 coordinate 18,021,112, forward strand.
TCTGCTGTCCAAATCCTTCTTATGTCTTGTCATTTTTAATATTTTTGCAAAGACACTTCTGTGGTATCATTTCCCCATCACCTAGTAGTAGTTGCATACGGCAGAAGTGTAAGTGCAGCTAATGGGTGGGAACAGTGACATCAAATGGACTTTGACTGTATTGATATCAGAGGCTCCACACATCTTGTAAACCTGAAGTACCTAATTCTGCAGTTGCAAGGTGGATAAGCTGCTCTATGCATGCAGTTCTTAAATACCTAAAGATGATTTAATGGAGAGGCTTCCTCTGTTGTGGTGAAACGTTGGTGAAATCCATCTTTTTTTTAAATCGGGGTGAAATGCATTTTTCCTTTACTCCTGTCACATGGAAATTCTGGCTACTCATTGTATTGTTTTTTACCATCTTTCTTTAGTAATGGTGAGACATTTTCCTGAATTTACTGTTTTATCTTTTCTGTTGAGATTTGAGAGTACTCTTCTGGGGAGATGATACTGGAGTTTAGAGATCAGATCACTTTGTAATAGGAAAGTAAAATCTAGGCACAGCTGTATGCTTTGTTCTCTGAGTCTCTTTCTTTGTATCGAGGGGCTAGAGCTGCTCCGTCTCCGTTGGTGTACCCTGTTACCGTTTCGTATGTCGTCAGTGAATTGTGTTCTGCAGGCAATGCTGCTGCTTTATGTTTTCTGTTCTTGATTTTTTGCATTGAAAACTTGTAGTTCAGAAAGCATTTCTGAGTGAAGCATTGGGAGCTGTTGCTGCAGCTCTCTCAACAGCGCAGTGTTTGAGAGAGCCTTACACAAATCATGTTAGTAAATATTTGGCACTGGGCATGAGGGATTCTGTGTGGGCATTTGGGAAAAAATACAAACAGCTGTTTAGATTTTGACTCTGGCTTGCAACCATGAGCATAAACCTTTGGGAGTGTAGGTAGTAGGTTTATTTTTGTTCTAAATTTCTTTATTTCCATTTGCCAGCAGCTGCTGCTTTGCTGAGAGTAAATGAGGTGCCTCCTTAGAGGACATGGCTAATTACAGATTGGCTGTTGGTGGATGGGTGCACTTTGAGATAGACATTTTCTTTTATGTGTGTGTCATTTGCATAACGTGTTAGGACACACAGTATGGACTGCATTAAGCACTAGCAAATATACTGTAGGGAATAATCTTGCACTGGCATCACTGAGCTTGCTGGATGACATAATCTTCCTTATTTTAAATTTTGAGGTTTGTGCTTTTTTTTTTTTTCTTTATGCTTGAAGGGCCAGAGAGGAGAAACCAAATCAAAAGCTCTACATTGTGTTGAGGAGAGAGATTTTTAAACACTTCTGAGTAGCAGTTGCGGTTGGTACAAATCAGCTGAAAAGACAAATGTGAGCTTGTTTCTGAAGTAATACGGTGTTTTGTTGGTTTGTTGTTGTTGTTGTTGTGGGGTTGTTTGGTTTTTTTAGCTAATAGAAGTAGTAGTGGGCCCTTCTACTTGAATGTGTGTATACTTGTATACTTCAACAGCGTACTGTTTCTTACTGAAACTTAGTTACAATCACTCACCTTTAAAAGACCATATTTTTTTCTCCTGTATTTAATTTTCCATCTAGGTATATGGGGCTTTTTTATGTTATAGAGTTGATTAGAACATAAGAGAATGAACACTCAAGTATTAAAAATATGCTAAAAAAAAACCCAACAAAACTTCTTAGCCTTAGTGTTCGTGTTGAATATATAGATGCTCTCTACTTCAAATATCTGTGTACTTTTTTAATTCTAAGTGTGAGGGCAGAAAAAGCTAAAATAAAAATTTCTTCTTGTGTTTGATTTAACACTTTGAGGTGAAGAAGTGTCTTGGGTGCTACCTGTTCTGACCATGGGATGAGTGAAAAGAGAATCTTTAAATTCTCAGAAATCCCTTCTAGATTGTTTGGCTTGTGACAGGCAGACACAGTCTGCCCAGTGGTATGTTCGTGGCATTGAGATGAACTTCTCAATTTTGGGAACTAAAACTGAGCTCAGTCTACAACTTAAGTTGCATCTTTGTATTCACATGGAGAGAAGTTATTAAAAAACTAGTTTTTGGAGCTGAACTCATGTGGATTTCAAAACCATAAGACAGTTCCAGTTATTTTTGAGGAAACAGGACATTTTAACTTGTCCAAGGACTGCCCTGTTGTAATGGAACATGGAAGTGGTTGATTTCCTAAGAAACTTGACTAATACTTTAATACAATTCTTTAATTAAGAACGTAAAGTCTTTTATAGTCTAGGCGTGTTTAAACTCATATGTCCTCAGTTTTATAATGTTTAAAAGGGCTAGGGTTCAGTCGGCATTTCCAGGGGTGTGCAAAACTGACAGCATTTCCTTGTGATGCAAGAATCAGAACCAAAATATTTTGTTGTTGTTGCTTTGGCCAGCAAAAGAAGCAGCAGATATACTATGTGCACCTCAAGCAGGTGGCTCTTACTACCTGTAGGTTCTGACCTGTTTTTGTAAGATAAAGATCTGGTCAGGGTTATCTCCGAAAGGAATGCTGCAGTTTTCGTGTAACGAGCTGTCCCGTTGCAGTTCATGCTTTGTTATTGTTGCTGTGCTTTTCTTCTCAGCTCTACAATTTTGATGCAACTTTAATAAGGGAGCCTGTGACTCTGGTGAAAAGTATTCCCATGTGTAGCCACAAACATTTCTTATTCATCAGTGGTTGTAAAATCTTACTTGTTCCTTCTTGCATGCGTTTTAAAATTTTATTATACTCAATCACCATGGTAAAAGGTGAGTAAGTAAACTTTGCCCAGAGTAATCAATTTTCATGGCAATTTTACAGGCCTTCTGCTGCATTCTGTGTGCTTATGCTGTTTTGTATGGGACTGTCTGAATACAGTCTCACATTTTCTATTCGTTTTAGTTATTTTTTTAAAAAATTGTTGGAGAAGTTGTTTTGGAGCTGCCTATGGGTGGAATTTGAACATATTCTCCTTTCTTGTCTTAAGGAAGGAAGAATGAATGGCTTGTGGACTGCTCTTGGGGTATTAAAGTATCCCATCTTGCCAAATTAGCATTATATGAAAGTTTGAAGAGTGAAACAATTTTACATGACTAGTCTTCAATTTTCCTAGTTCTGTGCATGTGAATCAGATGTTGGAGTAATTCAGTAGCCATAAATAGTTTGGCAAGCTGGTGTTCTGATCCTGATGTCATGGAGGTAAACTCACAAGCTTGTTAATAGCTGCTTTGTTAGTGTTTTATTTTTTTAAAATATGAGAAATAGTGTTATTGCTTTTTAAAAATACTGCATACCTGACCAAAGTGGTCCTTGTAGCCAAGTTTGTGGAACAAAGGCTTTTTCTGTATGCAAGTGTTATGAAACATGACGTTGTATAATGGATGCAGGCCAGTACTGGTAGCTGTTCGTAGCCTGTGCCCTTTAGGTGTTGTTATTCATTACTACTTTATAGATGATTTTGAGTAATTTTCTCTGTGTTTGCACTATGCCTGAGAATGTGATTCAGCTGTACATCTAAATAGGCCTGATAGCTTTCTGCTGTTTTCATGAGTTAAATGGCAATGGAGAGGTAAAATGCCTATTTTTTCTGTCTTCCTATGTACAGAATTTTTCCTTGCTGATACTGTGATTCAGGTTAGTGAAGATGGGTTGTCTGTGAAGAAATGCAGGACCTTTTAATGTTTTGCAGTAGTTGCTAAAAAATAAAATGAAAACTCAGTGTGCATAAATGTCAAGTAATATGTCACATATAAAATACCGGGAGGTAATGATTAACTAGGAGCTCATGGGTGAGGTTTTAGAGTTGTGATAGGTAACTCTAAGGATTAAACAGCAGCTTGATACTTTGTGGGTCAAGAAACCTAATAGTCATCAATTTCCTGATAATTTTGAACAGCTAAATGTTCTCTGTCATACCTCGATGTATAAATTCATAGCACATTTGGAACTAACATGTCTAAGTCTAGTTCTGTTCCTTCCCCCTTCATTTTTTTCCATCTCAGAAACAATATACTAGTGCCAGAAAAGTCTCAAAGAAAGGGTGGCTATGATAATTTAATATATGGAGTTTTTTTCTGTACCAAAAACAAATAAGGAAGCTAGGACTTGGCAGTTTGGGAAACTGTGGAGATGGAGAGATCATTTTGAGATATGGGAGCTTTCTCCATTCTTACTTGAATTTCTGTGGATCACCTTTTTACCATCTATTCCAAGAACTTGGGCTGTCAGATGAACATGGTGGCGTGAGAACAAGTGAAAGGAGATGACCCTTTGCATAAAATACAATTAAGCTTGTTCCTCTGCACTATAATATTTTGGGAGCTAAAAGCGTGTATATAGGCCAAAGGATAACCCGGATACATTTTTGTAAGAGCAATGCTTAAAGAATTACTAAATACCCTTGTAGTGGAACAAATTATTCACAGTTCTCAACTGTGAATAATTGGAGCTGGGCGGATATTCTAGTGATGCTTGCTCTTGTGTTCTTTCCTAATTATCTTCAACTATCTGCATTTGGTCACTGTTGGAGATGGGCAAGGTGGACCTTTGATCAGATGTACAGGGGTTCTTGTATGTTACGATGCTGATTCCGTGATAGCTCATCAGGATTCCTCCTGCTTTCAGGAGATTCTATACTAAGCCTGCTGAAACAAGGCAGCTGTTTGTGATCAGCAGCAGGAAACACAGTTTTTCAAGTATTCAGGACTTGGACCAATTTTTGCTTCTTGAAGGCACAGGCCAGATATCAAATAGTCTTTAGTTTTACTTGCTTTTGTGAAAATTGCTATCAATTCTTATTGCATCATATAGGTCTAATCTGCAGTTTCGGTAAGTTAAAATGAAATGCACAATTACCTGCTTTTGTGTTCACCCATCTCTTTCTCCATCTCCACCTCCCAGTTGAAGGAGAAGCAAGGTGATTGTGTGGCTGTACATACAACTTAAATACACTGTTACTGTTCTCATTTCTTTTGTAATTGTTTGGAATCGACAAGTACGATTTTTGTCTATTGAATTGTTTTCTGCATTACTTCTTTCAGTAGACAGCATTACATTGCAAGACTTCATTTTTGATTTCAATTCATGCAAATATGCAGCAGAAAAACCAGGAAATCCCCAAGAGCCAGTGGAAAACTCCTTCTTCTCCTTCTGTAGTGAATAAAGCTCCTGGGTTTTTTGTTGGCTGCAGAATGGTTTTACTCCTCTTCCAGTTACTTCAGTTGTGGGGTAGCAGCTTGAGGAAGGGAAATGGCACTTTGAGAGGCTACACAGCAGCTACATAGCTTCAAAGGCACGGGACTGACTGGTGTACAGGTAGGGAAAGTACTGGAGGGAAAAGCTCTACCTGGCAAAAAGGAACTTTTCCCCTTCACTAATCCTGAAAAAGTAGACTTTGACCTAAAGAACTGTGAAATGAGGTGGCTACAAAATAGTTTGGCTGAGTTGGGGTTTTTGTCTTCTGTGGGTGGGCAAACTCAACAGTCCCCACCCCCTAAAAGCTAGCTCTGCAGTGGTAAAAGGCATCTGCGGCTAAGGTGGTTTCTGGTCTTGTAATCAGTGATTCATGACTTTGAGAAACTAAATTCTTAAAGGTGAGTGAGTAGAGACAGTGGTAATATTAGACAGTTACTCAGCAAGGCGTGTTCAGGGTAAACAGTTCTCACTGGTAAGTTTGTATGCAGAGAATCATTTTTTCCTCATTTTGTTTAAACTGGGGAGTTGTATAAACTTATGGAAAAAATCTTGAATTCCGTTTAAGACTTCTTGGAATTTGGTGATGCCTGTTTTTCACACTATCTGGTGTGAGTTTATTTGGGAAAAAGATTCTCCCCCTCTGCCCCCAACACTCTCAGCATGTTAACCTTTATCCATTTCATGGCTGCTTGTCAGTGGCTTAAATTGTGGATGACGCAACATCAGTGAGTGACGTAATGGTTGTCTGTGGGCTTCCTTGCAGTTCACAATGGGAACCTGAAGTTTGGAAATAGAATTTTATCTGTCTATTATGTTCTGTGTCTGCCATGAGGGTGGTGAAGCACAAACACCACAATCGTCTCTGTCTCATTTTGGCTAGAGCCAGAAGGGTGAATCATAGTTTTTTTTGTTTGTGGTTTTGTTTTTTTGTTGTGTGTTGTTGGGTTTTTTTGGGTGGTGTGGTGTTATGTGGGCTTTTTTTGTTTGTTTGTGTGTGTTGGTGTGGTTTTTTTCTTTTTTTTTTTTTTTAATTCAAGCCATTAATGCCACCAGATGAGTTGAGAGGAAGGTATTATGTATGAGATTAAGAACAGGATTTGTGGGAGTGACTTGACCTTAGATTCAGCTAATACTATGGTCACTTCCCCCACTTAGATAATCTGGCCTGGCAGATTTCTCTTTGCTGCTTAGGACCATGAGCTTTCATTCCTTGGAAGACTCTTGTAGTCTTCCCTACTTTTGTAAGTGAGAAAGCAGGGATTACAAGAATATGTCCTCAGCTGAGTGTTACTAGCCTTTTCAACCCATGAGGAGCAGTGGTGGTTCTTCCTCTGTATTCTTTATCCCATGGTGCAGTTGTTTTTTGAGGAACTTGGTTTTTCCTTTCCAGAGACTCTTCTCATTTGGGGAAGGAATAGGACTGCTTGCGTTTTGGAATGACTCACTACAGAAGGATCTTTGAATTAATTCTTACCCCTTAATAAAGCCTTTCTGGGATAATTGCACTTTCTTTCACAAGCCTGTTTTTTACTGTTATGTTATTTTACATATTGCTATTACAAAATGGTAGTAGAGGCTTTACTGGTCCGTTAGGTTTTTTTTTTGTACTCTGAACTCCAACCTGTTCCAAGAAGTTCCATCATATTTATTGCTTAAAATTATTGCAGTCCAGACTTTTTTTTATTATTATTCTTAAGTGCTGATTTAGGATAGATGATTTCAGAAATTATAAAAAAATATATGTGTAGGAAGGCATCTTGTGATGGCTTATGTTAATAAAAGCTTTTTTTATAATTGCAAAAAAAAAAAGTACTCACAGTCTCATTTAGAATACTGAGATGGGGAAAAATGACATTGTTCCTCCTTCATAAAATACCTTTTGTAAGTCCTTTCAGCTGAAGATTCTCATGGACTTCAGCAGACTTTGGATCAGCAGTTCTAATAAACGAGCTTTTGAAAGAAGCCTTTAATTATTGCAGAAACCAGTTGTGTGTATTCTATTACTGTTTTTCAAATAAAGATGGCTGCTTTTTGTATTATGTGCTAGTGAACCTGGAATTGTATACCTTCTGCAAGTCTTTTTTAGAGGAATTGGTTCCAGGTTTAAGCACAGATACTCCAAGCAATTAACGTTTTCTTCAAGTATTAGAGTAAAAAGCCTACAAATCAAGTTCTGTTTCTTTTATAGTGCAAAACTATATATAATATCTAAAACCTGACGTACTGTTGTGTATGAAATCACAACATGAAAATATGAAAAATTTTGTAAAAATGATAGTATTTTGAAGTTATTAAACAAGATATGTCTGTTTCGGGAACAAAAAGTTGATACTTTTCTGTAACTCCTCTCTATTCTTAGCCAATTTTAGCTTGTCTCTTTAAAAGAAATCTGGGAAGAGTAAGGACTGCTTTTTTGACTGTCTACAACTTGCAAAAGTTGTAGATACTTCTCCAAAACCTGGCAAAGAAGACTGCTTGATGTAAACATATTACAAATTGCAAATTTATAAATTATAAATTTAATCTGAAAAAAAATGTAAAAAATTTTCAATGTCTTTCCGTTGTGAGTCATGGACTGAAGTATAATTATAATACATGTAGCATAACCTTCCAGCAGTAACAAAGTCTGCCTGTTTTAAAAGAATTCTCTCTTCCTGTTTTTGGCAACTTTCTAAAACCAAGATTCTAATCTTGGCAAAGTAAATCTTACAGAAGCCTTATGTGCAAAGGACATAGGTATCACATCTGGAAATAACAGAGTGGATGGTTAATTTTTCTGCCTAGGCGTTCAGCTGGAGAAGTAGTAAGAACATACTAATAGGGTTGTTTGTTTTTTTTTCAATGCAGTTGAATTTTATCTGTCCTTCTGCTATGTGATCCTTTTGCAGCTGTGAATATTTGAAGCATTTTTTCCTGCCTCGTGTTGGGCTTTGGATAATGAGGTAGATTAATGTGAAAACACACCTTATTAAAGAACATAGTTATAAATTTGGTAAGTAGATTTTTGTATAGCCTGGACTTTCAAGCAAGAGGTGGTCAGAAGGCTGCCCACAATGGCAAAAGGCAGGTATCAGCTGATATGTGATAATTAGTTTTGGTATAAAGCAAAGGCTTTTCTGTAGTATTCACGGGATTTCATGTGGAGCCTGGAAACCTCTGCTGTACCTGCTGCAGTCCCTCTTTGGTATTAGATCTTTCTATGACTCAAGAGTTTATGTTTCTGAGATCAATATCAAGGTGAATTTCTTCTTCTGTTTCCTTCTCTCTTCCCTTTACATGTGTGATTTTATGTTGCAGTTGTAGATCCTGTAAGTGGTTGCTGCAGCCAAAAGTTTGAGAAAAGGATGATAGTTACATGAATAACATAGTTTCAGTAAAATTAGATGAGAATGACAGAGAAGGAATGGATACACCTTTCCCCATAGGCTTGTGCGCACATTAGCAGAGGGTACTGCCAGGCGATATTGGACATGAACAGTTAGGGAATGTTAGGGATTTGAGCTAGAATGTAGTGCTGTGCCAGAAAACAGTCTGAACCTGATTTGTCTGCAGCTACTATTTGTGTAGCTGCTGCATAATGCCATTCTCACCATGGAAAATAAGGCATGGAGTTACAAACAGTTTTCAGAGAGTCAGTGAATCATTGAGGTTGGAAGGTGCTTCTGGAGATCATTCAGTTTGATCAGCTGGAGCAGGCTGCCTAGGACTGTGTCCAGGCTGGCTTTGACTCCAGACTCAACAGTTTCTCTGAGCAACCTGTTCCAGTGTTTGATCACGCTTATAGTAAAAGGGTATTTATTTAATGCTTAAATGGGATGTCCTCTATTTCAGTTTGTGTCTGTTGCCTCTTACCACTTCATTTTTGGCATCACTGAGAGAGTCTGGCACCTTACTTCTCACCTCTCCCCTTGCTTTCCCCATCAGGTATTTGTACGCATGGGTAAATTTCTGCCCTGCCTCTCCAGGCTAAACCAGTTACAACTCTCTCAACCTTTCCTCGTGCTCCAGTCCTTTAATCATTTTTGTGGCCCATCGCTGGTCTTGCTTCAAGATGCCCATGTCTGTCCTATACTGGGGACTCAAGAACTGGACACATCACTCCAGATGGGATCTTACCAGTGCTGAGTAGAAGGTAACGGTCCCCTGTCTCAACATGCTGGCTGTACTCTGCTTGTTGGAGTCCAGCAGGCTGTTGGCTTTCCTTCCTGCAAGACCACAGTGGTGGATCGTGTTAAACTGTTGTCCATATAGGAACACTAAGGCCCTTTATGCAAAGCTACTTTCCAGACAGTTAGTCCAAAGCCTGTTCTGGTGTTTGGGATTATTCCTCCTCTGGTGGAGAACTTGACATTTCCCTTTGAATTTTATGAGGTTCCAGTTTGTCCGTTTCTCCAGACTGTCAACATCTGCCTGAATGGTAGCATGCCATCTGGTATACCAACTATTCTTCCCAGTTTTGTATCATCTGCAAACTTGCTGAGGGTGTACTCTGACCGACTGTCCAGGTTATCAATGAAGAGGTTCATTTTGGGCCATGAACTTGTACAGGGAATTAAATGCCAAGAAGAGACAGTTTCATCAGAGGATTAATCTGTTCCATCACACAACAAAATTTAAATGCCAGGATATAAAATTTGTAAGAAAACCAGTGAAGAGGATTGGTAAAGGACTGATATAACAGCTTTCATTCCTAATATAAAGTAGCTTTTAGTTATTGTTTCATGTCCTTTGCATACTCAGTATCTGGTTGAAAATAATTTGGTAAACTTTGCCATTTTCATGTCTTGCTCCCAGTTAGTGGTGTGTATGCCTTTGTCTCATCTTATTGTTTGACATAACATATTTTGTGCAAACAACTCCTGTGTTTTTTGATCTTGGAATTTCTGCCATTTGATCTGAAACAGCAGTGTGGTGATTTTTTAAAAAATAATTTCTCGCTTGAAAGACAAATTTAGAAACTACATTGTCCTTTTACAGGCGTAGTAAAAAATGAAAACAAAGACCTCCATAAGGGAGCCACTTCTCTAGTACTAGTCCTATTACTGTCACTTACGTAAGGGAGAGCCTGGCATGTGCGTAGTAGCGTTCCGTGATTGATAGGTCACAGTGTGCGCACTCACACTTGGGACAAGAGTGGTAAAAGACATTCCTAAGATACACTGTGAACTTAATACGACACTAAGTGAATTTTTTGTCAAGGATTAAGACCTGCTGTTGACTGAAAGAAGGTCGTGGTGATACAAAGCAGACTTTCTTCTGAAATACAAGCAACTCTGAATTTAATTCACGTGATTTGCTGTTTGTTATATATATAGTCAAGCTGTAGTCTTCCTCTAGGAAACCTCCTGCTTATTTCTTGGTTTCTGCTAGTATGTTTGGTGGGATTTTTTTCCTGTAGTTTGCACGTTCAGCTGTGCTTGTTTTTCTTTAATTTCTTTTTGAATGTTGGAGTTTTCAATAACTTGTTTTGTAGGATTTTTTGGCTGTAATATTAGTACTCCCCCAAGCACTGACAGAAGTCTGATACCTGATACATCATGATTGATTCAGGACCTGCTTGTTAAAATTGTATGTTTTTCTTGAAACTGTAATTACATTAGGTTTCACTGACAAATTATTTTCAGGCTTTGAATATAGCTCTCTCAGACTCTCTAGAACTTTCTGATGGCATTTTGCGTGGTGTGTTGCTTCACATACAGAAAATTTGCTGGCAAGTGAACAGCTTTTTAGTTTGAAGTGTACTACTTCAGGTGGATTTATGTGCTGTTTTCTGGGTTTGTGCACCTGGATTCCTGGGTCGGGTTGTTTGATTCAGTCTTTGATTATTAGGAGTTTCTTTGAGATTTTAGGTGCTAGTGTATTTATTTCATATTGGCTGGGAGCCTTTAGGGGTGGGAATTTTTGCATTGTAGCCCTGAACTTTTCAGTTAAAAGATAAAATATAAAAAGTCTTTGACCCTTAACTCTATCCAGCTTTTGCCGAAAGGCAACCTGTTATCAGAACATATTTTGTGTTTTGTATTCAGTACAGAGGGAGAGTTTTAAGTGTGACAGACATTATAGATTTAATAATCCATGTTCCATTAAGGTTTTGGGTGTCTCTGTACAATGTCAGTCACTTCTGCTGTTGTGTAGCTTAAAAATGAAGACTCTTAATGCCCCCTCTCACCCTACTCATCCTGCCCTCTTCCTGTTGAGCCATTCCTTTTCCCCACTGCTGGGGTTTCTTTTCACAATTAGTGTGTGGCAAAGACTTTCTCTTTCAATGGATAAAAGACTTGAGAAAGGCCATGGAAAATTACATGCAGCTTTGCAGCTCTGGAGAGGATAGTTCAAACAATTCAATGAAGAAACAAATTAATACTTACAAATTACTTACTTACTGTGAGTAATGCTGTTGGAGTAATTGTTGTTGCTGTACCTGTGTAGCATAGTGATAGACTTGGTCATACTTATTGTTCACAACATTTGCACTCTGTCATCTTCAGAACATGCCATTGTCATTCCCCATCTGTTTGGCAATATCGAGGTTGCTCCCAGGAGACCGTGCCCAGTTTTTGGCCCTCACTGCAGGACAGGACACCGTGGAGGGAGGGAAGATGTTGAGGAGCTGGAGTGCCGGGCTGGAGAGGAGGCCAGCTTTGCTCAGCCTGGAGCAGGGCGGGCTGAGGAGGCAGCGGGCTGAGGAGGCAGCTGGCTGGGGTCTTCAGCCCCTCGAAAGTCAAGGGACAAGAGGGAACAGTTTGCAGTAAGGGAAACTCTTTGAGGGTGGTTAAGCATTGGAGTGGGTCGTTGGAGGTCCTGGAACCTTCCTCTTTGGAGACTTTTAGTGGGCAAAGACCTCAACAACTTTTTTATCAGTAGTTTCCGGTAACAGTGACTGTGTGTTGTTCTTTCTCTAAATACCCTTCTGTTTTGTTACATGGTAAAAAGCTTATTGGCATGTTCTCTGTAGTAAAAATGAGGTATTTCTTATATATTTATGCCAGAAAAAGGACACCTGTCTGAGCCTGTAGAGTTCTTTTTTTTTTTAAAAAAAAAAATGGAATTGGATTCACTGCAAAACACAGACTTCTTGTCACTCTCACAGTTTGATTTTTAATTTTTTTTTCCTGAGGCCCACCTGTGTAGTACTTCATGAAGATTAAGTTTTTGGTATAATGTGAAGTTCAGCAGAATTGTGCTATTTTGGACTAGTGGGGGCGGCATCTGTTTTAAAGATTGAGGTATTTCAGTGCTAAGAAAAAAATAACAGATGATTCATCTTGGTCTTAAGTCTGTCTCGAGAACTTGAGTGTGATGACTGAAGAGGAGATGGCTTTTCATCATCCAGCATGAGTTTTGACTTAGGGTGATGATTAGGTCAAATTTATGGTTCTTCTTTATTGCCTAACTTCACAGGATGAAGTTTTGGTAAGGAAAATTAAAAGAAAATTAGAATCATGTTGACTGAGTGAGGAGCTATCTTGTCTGTGCGGCTCCTGTATTAACTACCTTTTTGCAGGATACTGCTGAAGTAAAGTGAAAGTAAAAGTCTGCTTTCTAGTTTCTTTCTTCACTTATCCTTATGTTGCTGAATTCTAGAAATTCTGTTTTAAAATACGTTCTTGGAAGCGCATTGTGTGTTTTCTCATCGTGCTTTAATTTTTTTAAGTGTAAATCATTCTTTTTTGTCAGGATCTCAGGAATAAGGCGTTGCAAAAATAGATCTCAGATCAGCATGCTTCTGAGAGTGATAATTCTCGATGGTAATGGTGGAGTTATGATTTGGGCTATCGTACTGCAGATACCATGCTGGTCCTTCATTTATTAGTGAGATTACTTCAATGAATGCTGTTACTGGTTTCAAAATAAACCTACCTATGTATTTGTGTGAAGGATTAGAGATAGGCTTGTGATGAGCTCTCAACTTGGTGGGGTGGAACCCTTTTGGCCAGAGTTTTGATGTGGCTCTGCTTATATATAGGCTTTTGTATTAATAAGCACACCAAAATATTTTAAGCTCAAAAAAGTGAGATTTTGCACAATTTTCTCCTATATAGGAAGTTGATAGGAAAACAAAATTATTAGATTAAGTTAGAAGTTACAGGAAGATATCTCTAGTCCTTTCTGTCTAGAACAGAGTAAGTCCTTGCTTCTAGACTTAGTTTCAGATGAAGCTTTTTATGTATTCAGTTTTATGAATTGAACAAAAATCGCTACCACTCAGAAACCAGTTTCCTCTAGTCCCTAGGAAGTTTTTCTTGTGTCTCCTCTGAAGCCTGGCTATGTTTCTGGTGGTGTTCTTAGCAGTCGCTTGCTGAAGTGGTTCGCTGAAGGGTCAAGCAGCAAGCAATTAGGTTGGCCAAGTCCATCCCTACTAGAAGTAAATCATGTAGGCTTTTCATGTAGACTTGAGAGATTGTTTGGAAAGTGAAACTTAGTAATCATTAGACTATTTTTCTTTTTTTATGCTGATGAATGCTAACAAGTTCATATGAGCAAACTTCTGTTTTTCAAGATGCTGCCTACTTTGATGCTTGCCTTTCAGAGGATGCGTTGACTTTTAAAAAAAAAGAGTTTTGGAAGGAGGAATTGTGCCACCAGCATAGTGAGGTTAAAAGTATAATTCTAAGTGACACATTATATTAAGATCTACTTAGATATCATCCCTGCGGAGCTACGTGTGTTAAGTCTGTGGTTTTTTGCAATCAGTGCATTTCCCTTTAGTAGTAACCACTAAAAATTACCCTGGGTTCACAGTGTAATTGAAATTTTGAGGCCAGAGGGTGAAACCATTGACTTCCTCTGCAAATGTAATGGGGCAGTGCTTTTATTTGACCAAAAACAGGTCTTTACCAGTGCCACAGTAGAATTTTGCGTACTGTTTGTTTTGTCATAAAAAGTTTCTTTTATCCTGTTGTTAAGAAATAAAAAGGTTTTAAATTGCAGTGTATGAAAGAATTAAGAATCATGTTGAGTCTCTTTCATGCCTCAATTAATTGCCTGTTACATATGGACAAATTCAGACACCTGGCTTCTGCGCTTTTGATCATTTAGACACACATTACAGCAATGCTTAATTTTACATAGTGTTTTTCACTTTCTGTCTGAAAATATGTTCAGCTGTCTGAACTCTAGAAATAAGTGGGATTTTGGATGTACTCCTTTCTTCAGCGTTGCTTCTTTTAGCATCTGCCTGGTCTGTTCTTTGCTGTTTGGAATTTCCTTACGAGATGGTTAAATGGCTAGATGTGTCCATTGCTGAGAGCCCCTCACATTGTAAATGCCTCTGGAAGAGCTACGCCTCATGAAGCGCAGTGCAGCACCGGCTTTGCTGTGCCTGTGTTTTGTGAATTTGAGCTTTCGCCCTCTAGAAAAGCATACTTTCTTCAGCTCTTTTGTTGTTCTTCCTTACAGATGTATAGAAAATGGGGAAAGTAGAATTTAACCTATTTGAAAATGAATGTTGGTCAGAAAAAAAAAGTTTATTGTTCCACCTGCACTCATATAAATTTTCGACAAGAATATGGCTGTAAGCCTTTTCTGACCTAATAATTTTCAGTTTCTATGTGGTGTTGTGCAAGTTTCTTTTTGACTTCTGATGAGAAGATCATGATCTCTGCATTTCTGTAGGACAACTTGAGAATGATAATATTGTAAGGCTATGGAAAAAGTATGAATGGAGTAGAGAATTGGTTTGTTGTCCAAAAAACAAGCTATGGAATATAGCTTGTACAATAATAACTGCATGCTGGAGTAGAAGGCATTATGGTTGAAAATGCAGGGCCTGTGTTCTTCAGGCAAAAGATGTGGTAGGAAGAGAGTGATGTAATGGAGTGATGAAGTAAAAATTCCTGAATCTCATTTCTTCTGTGCATGCCATCTGTCTGTCTGTCTGTTAGTTCCTCTACAGTCTCTCTTGAGCTCATTGGCCAACTTCAGTCAAATTTCACAGCAGGAAAGAAGGTCTTGGAGATGGTGAAGCGCCTGGAAGTTTGGAGCAAATCAATAGCTAGATAGAAGGGAAGCCCAGGTTAGTGGTTCACGCTGAAGGTGAGATGGGGGAGCTCTGTTGGCCAGTCAGCCCATGTGTGACTGCTGTCTGGCCAAAAAACTCATTCTTTCCTTCATAGGGGATCTGATGGGAGGAAAGGAGATGAGGGGGAGATACAAGATGCATGAGTCCAAAGTCAGTTCTACTACTCATGTAGCAACTTGATATGTTTAATTGTTTCTAAAATAAACCTTAAGCCTTCTTAGAATTCCAAAGCTCACTGGAAAATATGTTAACTTCTTTTAAAGTGTATTTTATTCCAAGTCAATCCACCTTTGGATGAATGCAGGCTTTAGTGAAAGGGTGGAAACTTGCACAATGGTGGGGAAGAGCTTTGATTAGCGCACATATTTTATGTAACAAAAAATACTGGAAGTGATTAAAGTTAGTTTCAGAATATGTCAGATGACTGATCTGATAACACTCTTCGTGCAAAACTGGGCTTGGTCTGCATGGAAAAAATGATGGAGAAACTTTGATTTTTGAATTTCTTCCAATTGCCTAAATTATCCGGAGAGATTACTGGATAGGTGGAGTTTATAAACCCTAATCTTTGATTTCTTTTTTTAAAAGTAAAGACTAGAGTCTGAACCTCTGAAAATGCAGCATATGGAAACTAAGGTTTTAGAGTCTAAACTAAAATTTTATTTGTGAACTTGATGACACGGGTGTTTGGTTTTTCTTTTTTTCTTTCTTTGTTTGAGGTACCTCTACTGATGATGATAAATTCCATCAAAATTTATTAGACTAGCTTCTGGCACTGTGCAACTTATTAAATTTGGGTGTAGTCGGAAGAGAAAGCTATACATAGCAGTGTTAGTTAACAAGCTGTTTTTATTTAATTCTCCTTCACATAGGAGTGACAAGTGGTGATACTAGTTTGCTGGGTTCTGTAGCTAAAGTGTGATAGGAATTGTCTGTACTGCATTATGTTGACTGTAATCAATACAACAAATTGTCTGACAGGTTTGAAAATCTAACCTGTAGTATCTTTATTTGTTAGCATATGTTAGCTACTATATGTACAGTTTATCTCCCTACAACAGAAATATGCAGATGCGAAGAATGTTGCTCATTAGTAGTCGGATGTCTTAAAATCTGTTCCCCCTGTCCATAAATCTGCAGGTAAAAATGTGCTAATGAATGACTCATTTCCTCCTTGGCAAGCTGTAGGTTTCCAGTCAATGGTGCTCTTTTAAGGACCCTCTTTTTGTATATATACTATCTATAGAGAGTGATAATTTTTAAGTGTCATGTTTTTAAAATTTGCTTGAAAATAGGGGTGCTGCTGTAATGTCTAACAAGAGTTAGGCTACTAAGTACAGCGAGTAATTCAGCGCTAAAAACGCTACCAAGTGGCACCTTTCTCTGTAGCACTTGCATAACACTAAAAATGTGCGAGTTTTACTCAAGCATTAAAATTATGAGACCACAGGTTGGGAACAGGGGAAAGGCATTTGGAAAGGCTCCTGTGAAGAGTACTTTGAGACCTCTTTTGATATGGAGGTGAAGTAGCCAAGGAGGGCATTCAGCGTGCCTGGGCCTCACCAGCTGGAGTGTAGGTGCCTTCAAGGAGTTTGCTGTAAGACCTTGGAGCTCTTGCTGCTGTGGGAAGCCTCCAGCAAGGTATTAAGGAATGTACCCACCAACTGCACGTAATGTTCACTTACAGCTTTTTTTCTAGGTTTTTTAGGACATGTGTACTGTGACTTTGATCGTTACCTGATTTTCAGGAGACCTACATTTTCATTCTGAAATTTAACACCTTGAAGAACTAGTGCTCATTGTGAAGTTGTGCACTTTGGGTCAGGTGTTCTTTGTTGGAATGGAATCAGAATGTACATGTCATGTCTTTTCTGTCTTGATGTAAAAATGGTGTATGCTTAATCATTATAGCACTAAAATTCCAATCTCCTGCCTTTTTCATGAATTTTTTTTCTATGTGGCTACATTTGGAGCAAAACAAAAAGTTAAAAATGATAGGTTATTGTAAAGATACAGGGAAAAGTAAGACTGTAGGCAGATAATGCGAAATTATATTGTGATTTAAGATAGCATAATTAAAAACAGTGCTTTGATAGTGCAGATGGCAAAGCTTAAAATTACAGAGATTGACCATCTGCAAGGGTAGGTTATCATTTCACACAAACATGTATTTGTTAGTCCAGTATACTCATGGAAAAAACCCTGTATGTTTAGAATAGCAAAATAAAGATGTTCTATGAAAAATAAGATTAATACTATTACGTAGTACATTTTCCAGCATGCCAAAAGTAATTTTCAGGTTTTTTTGTTTTTTTTTTTTTTTTTCTCCAGTTCAGTCAGTGATTATCAGTTAACTGAAAGAAATGTTAGGGAGTTTTTAACTGTAGTCAAGATTGGACTTCAGCTTTCTGTTGGAACCTTTCTGACTGACAGCTCTGTTTGGTTCTTGCTCCATCAGTGGGACTGCCTTCCAGTTGAGGGAAGAGGAAGGCAGGGGAAGCAAAGGAGGTGATATTTTGCTAGCTGAAAAACTCGAGTTGCTTCATGCTCTAGTAATTTTATTTTAATGAAGATTTCATTTCCTCATTTTAGCTGGCTTCAGGAGAAGCTCAGCTACCCTAATGGCCTATTAAGTGAGGCTTTCTTAACTTCAAAATCTGTACTTTGTGCCGAAGGACAGTCTGCTGTTATCCCCTGTGGAATGTTAAAGTTTTATTTTGAAGCAGTGAGTTCTTGAGAACCCACTATACTAACTCAAATATTTAATTGAAAATATCTTAGCGTTGAATAGTATTGTATTTACCGGCAGTAACAATTTTTAATTTTGGTTCTCTTCTCATAGTTTTAGTTCAGAGACAGCAGGAACACACCTTTGTTCTGATCAGGCTGGCAGAGGGTTTTCCTGTGATACAGGGATCGTCTTGCAAGAAGCTCAGGCAGTTCTTGGTACACAAGCAGTTCAGCCTTCTGAACACCCCCTGGTCTCAATAAGAGGATATTGGGCTGTAAATTAAGGTGCTTCAGTGTGGTCATGCTTGGTGATTAGCTTTATCCAAATCTTGTATTTAGAGATTGCTAGATTATTGAGAAGACTTAACTATATTATAACAGATTTGCTGTGTAAATAAATGTCCCGGTACAGTGAAAGGATTGTCTCCGTAATCACCAGAGCTAGCGCTATATTTCCAATGTGTTTCTATACACTTTACTGTATATTCATATTACAAAAAGGAAGTTTTAGGATTCTGAAACTCAGTCTTGGGCAGGTGAGTAACTTGCATGCTTTGGGCTTTGGGCTTGAATGAGAAAATAGCCGAGCTGAACACAGGGCATTGCAGCGTGGTGAGGGGTATGGAGACAACAGGAAGGACCTATTGGAATTGCCCCTGTCGTGGGGCTCAAGCCAGCTGTGGACCCATGTATAGATAGATACTGCTGGAAACAGAAAACCTTCTTTGAAAGAAAATGTGTGTGCTGTTGGTACCAAGGGCATTAGATTTGATGTGATTTAATGTAGATGCTTTTAATATCCTTCCCAGGGTTGGGGCAATCCCAAACAAAAAAACCAAGCTGGGCAGAGACTGGATTGAGAGCAACCCTGAGGAGAAGGACTTGGAGGTGTTGGTTGATGAGAAGCTCAACATGAGGTGGCAATGTGTGCTGGCAGCCCAGTAAGCCAACCTCATCGTGGGCTGCATCGAAAGCAGGGTGGCCAGAAGGTCAAGGGAGGTGATTCTACCCATCTACTCTGTTCTGGTGAGACCCCACCTGAAGTACTGGGTCCAGCTCTGGAACCCTGAGCATGGAAGAGGCATAGACCTGTTGGAGCCAGGTCCAGAGGAGGGCCGCAAAGATGATCAGGGGGCTGGAGCACTTCTATGAAGACAGACTGAGTTCTCCTGTATATTTGTTTTTCTGGAATAATACACAAAATAGTTTCCTGTGGCTGAAGTTAGTAAAAATTCAATTCTTACTTGGATACCTGATCAATCTCTGAAGCAAAGGAAGAAATCTGTAACTGAATAGGTCAGATAAAGGGGAAAAGAAAATGTATCTTGTATCACATCTGAAAGAGAAGTTGGTTAGAGTAAGGAAGCACCAAACTAGTCCACTGAATGGCTAAAAATGGCTAAAATCCAAGGAAGTAGGCAGTACTATAGCTTAACTGGAAGCTCAAGAGAAAAGTTTTGAGTTTCCTGTCTGTCATGACTCTAACTTTTGACAGACCAGTATTGCTATCCCTATACTTCTTAGAAGCAAACAGGATGATGACGAAGTTGTCTGAGGGTGGATGCAAGAGGATTTTTGAAGAGTCAGGGAGCCGAACTGATGAGTACCTCACTCTGTGTGAGTCTTTAAAACGTCAATAGAACAACTGCCTTTATATGATTTAGATACTGTGAATTTGTTTCTGGGGGGTATATGTGTCTTCACAAAAATACATTGTTTGATTCATGTAATGAGCATATATGTTGATTAAAATATAAGTTGCATTAATGCAGAAGAAAAGTGACAGTTATGCTAATCTCAGTTATTTTCTTTTGCTCTTAGTTTCTGATGGAGGAGTGGTAAGTTTTGTGTACTTCCTTGATTTTTCAGTACTTGGACTATTAGGACAGGTGTAGCAGGCTGGTACGAATGTGTTAAACAGCCAGAAATGGTATTGCACCAGCTGTTCTAGAAAGCTGTTACTTTTTTTTTTTTCCCTTAAGGATATGTGTTGTGTTTTTAGCTCTATTAACTGTATTGCATCTTAAAAAGAAGTTGATATAGGGGGAAGGAAGCACTCTAGATTTTTTTTTTTAATATGGAGAGAGTTATTTTTTTATATTTACTGTTTTTTCCTTTTCTGATGTTCATAGCTTTTTGTAACAATTCCAATAATAGGAAAGAATTTGGAATGGAAATCATATTTCAGCCTCTTCCTACTCTTGACTTGGTCTTAGGAACTTTTCTCATTGTCCATCTTGTGAGCTGGGCAATGGAAATACTCTTGTTTTTTTCAGACATGCTTTTCCTCTTTGTTTTTGTGGACTTCTAAATTTCATTTATTAAAACAAGCCAGATTTCCTCTGGAGTTCCGGCGTTGTCATTATCAGTCTACATCTTGTCATTAACCTCTGAATTATATCTCAGTTGCTTTTGAAATTCTTTTTAAGTAATCACCGTGTGTAGCTGTGATAATGGTAGCAAAGGGGATTGAGAGGCTGTAAAATACTTACACCTTTTCTGTATTTGAGACAAGGTGAACAAAATCTTGGCCTTCCTAGAAGCTTCTCAATTCTGGTGGAAAATAGTTGTTTTCCAGATTTGAAAAACATCTGATGTGGAAGAAGGGAGGAACCAATGAAGAAGCTATTGGTAGCTCACATGTGTTCATGTTTTGTTTTATTTTTTTTTAAAGTCATTAAACTGTCAGTACAAGGAAAAAAGTACTAGTTGCTCAGTGTAGAGTGGAGCAAAGCCTTTGTTATTATATTGGACAGTAGTGCCACTGAAATTCCTGTCACTGGCTCTAAGCGTACTGATTTCTTAACTGGAAGTAATAACTAGTAATAACTAATTTTGCTTGTTATGGGACTTTCTCAGTTCACTCGTGTTCTCACTCCAGTCATTGTTTACTGAAGTGTATTTTCCATGCCTGACTCTTAAAAGATAACCTTATAGAGTCATTTTTATGTATTAGCGTAAGGATTCACTGTGCCTTCCTACACAGGCATGTTCTTTAATGATAGCTTGACTAGAATTGTTACGTTTCTTAGTTGTTTTTAGTTTAGTTACCTCAAAACACCGAGGTCATAACTTGCAGCTTTTAACACAGGAAAAAACGTTAGACCTTGTGATGAGCAGTCTTTGAGAGGACATGATACTTTGGACAGGCTTTTATTTTTTAGTTAATAAACTGCATAACTGAGCCTCAACTTTATTGTATTCTTGGAATTTTAAGTGCTTGCCATTATTTTAGGGGGAGGAAAACTAACCAGCAGTAGAACTTCAAAACCTGTATGTCATCATCCAAGTATGCTCAGTGTATGACAAGGAACTCTTTGGGCGATTGGACATTGAGACGTTTGGAGCGTGCTAACGTGGATGCCTGTCCTCTGTCATTCTCTAGTTAAGCAACGGGCACATCTTTAAAGCTTCTGTTGGCCTTTTTATATTCCAAATTGGAAATTCGGTGTGGAAGCCTTGCATTTAAATTTTGGGGAAAACTTTATAAACTTCTAAAAAGTTTAAAATATTTACAACACAAATTATTTTGATTTTGCATTAAACTTAATTTTTTTTTTTAAGGAAGGCATTAGTAAATTGAGTGTTGAAGGCAGAAGGGGAAGCCCTGTGTTGTATGCCTAGTTTAAGGAGGTTCCATCAATTGCTGTGTACTTGCATAAGTACTTGCACATCTTTTAAGCAGAATCTTAGCAAACCATGCTTAGGAGAAATAAAAAACCATGGTAACAGTAAAGAAAATAAGGTTAGAGGAGAGGAGTGCAAAGCTAGTGGAATTTGATTTAACCTTGTACCAGGAAGGAAATTGTCTCTTGTAAATGAGAGAGCAGTAGTCAGGCTGAAGGTTATCAGGAACAGTTTTCAGTAAGAGCAGACCAAAATTTACAACTATAGAGACTCAGAGGAAAATTTTGGGAAAATGTCAGCTATAAGCAACTTATTGTTGAAGGTGCTACTCTTGGAGCAGTTTCTGAGCTGCTTCTTTTATGTAAAGGACTTCAGTAAAGACTTAAGCTTGCAAAATGGTCCTCACCTCATTCTGTGCTTATTGGAATTTACAAGCGTTTTGATACTGATTTTTGGTGGCAGCTGTCAGGCCAATACTGGTTGTTTCTGGAAATGCTGTCCTACTGGTCTGTATTATTTATATTTTTATCTGCAGTATTTAGACACTTTTGCTTGAATTGCAGTAGTACATAAGCACTGGCCAGATTGGAGCAGAAAAAAAATAATTTTGTTTAAGAATTTAATTTAAGCAGATTTGAAAATGAATGCCAAAAAGTAACAGGTTAATAATGGTTGCTGTTTTTTTGGGAAGAATTGTACAAATTTGGTTCCGACTCAGTTTTGGCTTTTGTATCATATAGTGCAGCGGGAGACTCTTAATATACTGTGTTGAGTACTTCATTAGGAGTTTGAGTAGTTCATAGGGAATAAATAATGAGTAATACTTTATGGATCTTAAAGTAGGTAACTGATAAACTGATAGCTGTGCAATTGTACTAAATTACTGTTTAAGAAGAACCTGGTTGATGATGTTTTTAGTACAAAACAGCAGTCTTCTCTTAATTTTCCCGATCTCCTTTCCCTTCTTCCCTCCACCTTACTTATTTGATGACAACACTTTTCCCCAGGGCAGCTGTTGTGCCGCAGGCCCCTCTTCCAGCCACGTGGAGGCTGTACCCCATGTTCTGCCAGCATCCCTGCTGCTGGTCCTGCCGGGTGCCAGGTCCTTCTACATTCCAGTGCTCCAGCAGCTCTGCAGTAACCCCCCGATCCCTAAGACCTTCCCAGACATCCTCCCTCTCCAAGATTTCATAAGCTTGGGTAGTTAATGATGTCTGTTGTGAGGAAGTGTATCTGTTCCACCTAGTAATAGTTGCTAAGCAGAACATTTCTTCTAGCCCCTTGTCAGCACAGGCTGCTTCGGTGCAGACCATTTAACTTGTACCAGGAGATTTTACTGTTTAGTATCTTGCAGTCTTTAATGCCATTCTTAAAGTGCTTTTTTCTGAAACGACATTCATTTTGTGTCATGTTGCACTGATACCACTGTTTTCCCTTTTTTGTAATTAGGTAATGTAAGGATAATAGAGAAACTCTGCCATGTACATGTTCAAATGAACTGGCACAGATTTCTCATACACAACTGTGTCTTGGAAGGTTGTGGACTGCTCGCATCGGTGAGAATGGAAGAGGCTGGCTTGGACTCTGGCATTAATTCCTGGGGTCCTTGGGATGAGAAGTTAGAACAAGATTTTTTGTTTGGTTTGCTTAACCCAAATGAGGTCTTATTTGTATTATAACTCTTTCAAAGTTACAAGCTGCTATTTGGCCGCGCCATTTGTTTGACCCTTGTGTACAAGTTTGTTTTATTCCCAGGCTGCTTCTACAGAATATATTTTCTTTCACATTTGAAGTACTTTTCAGTTGTTTGGCTGTTCCTGAACCAAAGGGCGGATTGGCCACCTGTTCCTGTAGCTGTTTCTCCAAACTTTCTCAAAATAGAAGAATCTTTTGCGTCTCACAGATGTTCTTCCTTGAGGCAGAGCATGAGTGCTGATGCAGACAGAAGGCTGCCCTTCCCATACACATCCCATCTCCTGTGTTATCCTTCTCCTCTCTCTGAAGGAGCAGCTGAGCCTGGGAATGGGGGAACCCTGAGGCCCGTTTTCTGCAGGGCTGTCTCTGCTTGTTCCTTGGCTTCAGGTCAGAAGGTCTGGGTTCCCTCTTCTGTCATCTCTCCCCAAGAGAGATGCTTGGGGTCTCAAGCAGACTTTCAACAAGTAACACATTCTAGTTTTAAATTATTTTGAGCTACAGCTGGTAGATAAAGCCTTGTTTGTCTGTTTCTGAATCATTTGTTAGTTAATTGTAGGGTTTAAACTGCAGATTATTTTAAGTTGTTTCCATGACTAGTCTAACAGTTCATACAAACATCAGCTAAAATGCATATATTTCTGTGGAAACACGTTTTCTGTATTCCTGACTCTCATCTTGGAAAAGGAAGGGGGAATACAAGGTGAGGCAGTCAAGATATGGTAGGTGAGGTGTGTGCTGAAATGGTGTGGTTGGTTGCAGATTGCAAAAAAGAAATACATAACAGAAGAAAGAACATTTTTTAGTATTTCTGTGGTTTCTCAGGATCCCTCTGGGGTTGCACCTTCATTTCCCTATCACTAGGGCTGCCATCCTTCATTACAGAAGGCAGACAGTATTTCTGTGCAATGCTAACAGTACTCTGGTAGGTTTAAAGTGGAGTCTGCCACTTAAGAACCCAAAGTAGATGAACCCATGTAATTTTGTTTAAACTGTGAAGTTCTTCTGACTTAGAAAAGTTGCTGAGGTTGTGCCGTGTTTAAAATAGGAGACCTAAGCTTTTGAATCTCATGAAAACACAGAAGCCATCATCACAACTGTGCCTAAGCAAGTTCATGTGATGTGAATTATTACACTAAATTGTTGATATTCAGATTGGTTTCAGCAGCAGCAGAAATGGGGGAGGGAGGGGAAGAACAAGGACAGTTTGAGAGCACCTTTCTGTGCTTGCTTTAGTGAGATTTCTTAGGATGTTCGTTTCCTTTTTTTTTTTTTTTTTTTTCCCTAAGAATGCATAATTTGGCAGCTTTGGAAGTATTATTTTGAAGAATGTTACGCAGTCCTGTCGGTTTATCTCGTTGACTTGACACATGGTTGGGGTGGGAAGGGAAACCGAACAGGAAGGAAGGTCCTTGTTCCTGAATGTCATTACTGCCTAGCTCTCATATCCTCGAGGATCGCCTGGACAAAAGCTGAGTCAGAGCACAGCAGCAGCCTGCGCTAGAGCGAGACATGGCCCAGTTCAGGATTTTGGACTGCATGATCAATCACAAGTGGAGTTTCATATGTAACCTCTATTGTGCGTGGAGCGGTCAGGTTTGTTGTTTGCTTATTCTTACATATTTGAATATGATTATATAATTTAGTGTAAGGAGAAAAAAAAAAAAGAGGCTCCGGTTGATCTCTTCTCCCCACCCCCAGTTCTATTCAGGATGTGGTATTAGAAATGTTGCCATTTACTAAGGAGGTTTCTGGAGTTATTAAGCATACAAAGCATGCTTTGACTATACAATTGCTTTTATTAACACTTTGAGTACTTTAGACTGTTCTTTTAGAGTCTTAAGCTCTGAGGGGTTTCACTTCATGAATTGTACAAAAAGATAAATATCACATACAGGAAGGGGGAGATATGCCAGGATAAACTGCATTGTTAATAAATACAAGGCTGATTTGTTTTCCTGCCTTAAAGGGAGGCTATTTCAAAATACTTGATCATGAATATGATTTAAAAAAATAGGCTGAGGGAAGGTTGTTACATATTCTTTTAAACATAGAGGATAAAATAAATTTCCACAGGATGTTGTTCAGTTCTTAATATGGACAGATTTAAGTCTAATTGACTGACTGACTGCAGAACTGGAGGGGAAAAAAACAAAACCAAACCTTTCTGGATTTTGAATGGGGATGTTGTAAAATAGAATTTAATAGTGCTATGCAGCTGTAATACTGCTTTCTAGGTACTCTAGATATTACCTGTATTTCTCTTATAACATTCAGCCAGTCACTGAAAAAAATTTATTTTATTCTTCTGTGGTATAAGGGGAAAGAAAGCACTTCTGATGAAGTTGCAGTTTCAGTACAGTAACTAGAGGCAGGTGATTCAAAAATATTCCCACCATGCATAGAAGTCCTTTGAAATAATATGTTATTTAAAATATGAACAACCCTTGTATGTCATGTCTGTATTGATACTTCTTAATCAGGAAAAGACATTGCCGTATCTTGGGTTTTTTTTCTTATTTGTTTTGTTGTTTTTTTTTTTGTTTGTTTGTTTTCAAATGATGCAGAAGCTGATTCACACTGTCTGGGTTTTTTGAGTCATCTCCTTAACGTTAGAGGTTAGAGAGACCTCTTCTGAATTGAAAAATCAGAGGAGACATGAAGCATTCTTAGAGTCTTAATTTTCCCAGGTGCTTAACTGTGTCCTTACACATACGTGAGAATTAAAATGTACGCTGTGCATTTTAATGAGTTGCTGCTGGTGCTTGTCTTTGAAATGAAGCTGAAAGTTCATTTATGGGTTATTACAGTGCAGCTACTCTCTTCCTACTGCATTGAAAAGCCGTGGCAGAAGTGGATGCTGTCAGGCCTGCTGAGAGATGCGTACAGCCCTGTGCAGCAGTATTGCTGTCCAAATTCTCCACGTAGCAGTGTCCAAAGAGGTTGCTGGTGAGAAAGCAGATGGGTGACCTGTGAAGTCTGAGACTTGCAGCTCTTTCTCAAGTGTAACCTCAAAGCACAACTCTGGTTTGGCTCATGATATCCTTGACTTAGCAGAAGTTTTGCAGCTTTTTTTCACAATTTCTATCCATCCTGACCCTAGTAAAACATCAGGGGAGGAATTACTGCTTGTGATCTGAGAGCTGAGTTGAAGGCTTGCATTATAGGAAAACAAGTTTTCTTCTAAAGACTCATCAGCAATATATATTCAAGGAGAAAATACAAACCTATTTAATTGTCTGTATGTGATACTAATAATCAGGTTACAGAGTCATTCTGAGGATTTCTTTTGTTTTTAGTGCCCACCCACTCACCTGGTATACCTTTCCCAAAGTTTGTTTTTTAAAACAGCAAAGGAACAAGTATGAAAGAGGCATATTTTCTTTTGTCAAACCATGACAATTTAGGTTTTACAAAAAGTACTGTCACAGTGTGGTGTGAAGGTTACTATGACTGTATTCAGTGGCCATTTGCACACTGATACAGCAAGCTTTAGTGTGTATCAGAATGTTTTGGAGTCCCCTTCTCTGGAGATTTTCAAGACCAGCCTGGATGCAGTCCTGAGTGGCATGCTCTGACATGCTCTGGGTAGTCCTGCCTT
>JAOXJM010000012.1:18048068-18092624 GCA_026413425.1 Tringa solitaria
GTTGGACTAGATGATCTCTATGGTCCCTTCCAACTCCAAAAATTCAGTGAAATTCGGTGATATGCAGTGTTTTGTGCTAAACCAGAAACCTCTCAAAGCAAATTATTAGATTATGCAAATCAGTGTAGTTTTGTTGATGTCAATGAATTACAGTTTTTAGTCCAAACCTTGGATTGGATTGATGACTGCTGCACGGTGATCCATGAATAATCAATCACTCAGTAGCCTTCTGCTCTCACAGTAATCTAAGAGTACAAAAATAAACCAAATTGCCTCATCTTTCGCTCTTTGGTCATGGGACAGCTTCATTACCTATTTTCTAATCTTTCTTAAAATGAGTTATTGCAAAGTACCAAAGTATCTTGCTTCCTTTTTTTGTTTTGTCTGTCACTGTTGTCTCATGAGACATGGGGTAGATTCAAGTGTGAGAATCTTATGGGCAATTTAGAACTTCAGTGTGATTGCAAATGTAGGATTAGTGAAGGAGAGGAGCAGGTAAAAGTTTGTATGCCATGTGAGACAACTGTAAATAGATTTGTGTGGAGATTTGTGTCTGGACTTATTCAGACTACCCAAACAGTATCATAGATGATTAATCCTGTTATTAATATAGTCTTGTCTTGGTAAACAAGGAATTTTTAGTGCTTTTTCTTTCCGGAAAAAAAAAAAAAGGTGGGGGGAGAGAATGTCTTAAAAAATAAAGCTAAGGCAACTTTTTTTTTCTTTTGACAGTCTAGTGTTTATGGAGTTGTAGCCTCAGAATCATAACTTAGTGTACTAGCTGTGATCAAATTAAGAGTTCTTCTTCAATTAATATATGGAAGTGCTAAGTAATACTTTTACTTGGTAACATAACAAGCAGGCTCATCTTCAATAAGATGCAGAAGGAGCTACCCCTTCTGTCCTTGTAAGGACATCCTTTAACAGCCTTCAGCATGTGGGTAGGCTCTTGAGGCCTTGGTATGTCCATTCACCTTGTGGCCAAGGTGGGATATATTAGAGCAAGTATGTCTAAAACAACAAATACCGCTCCTTAGGTGGTTGGAAGAATTACTGGTAGATAATACGAATTAGATGATATAACAGTTCGAGTTTTTTCTCCTTGCATCACAAGTACCTTGCTTTCGAGTGTTGGATAGGAAACAGTAGGCCCCAAGTTGAAAGTAGGTTGTCTTCTTACCAGCAAAGAGCATAGGTCATCACCGTGCTCTAACCAGGTTTCTATTAGTTTGAGGAGAGCAGATCTTCTCATGTGCTGTTCTCGTTGGTTCTTTGCTGAACAACATCTGGCTTCTATTTTTTCTTATTGCTGCACCCTAACCTCTAAAAATAATCTTTCAGCCATGTAAATACTTAAATCTTGGATTTCTCAGCCAGAGACAGGTATTCTGCAAAGTACTGTAAATTTACAGTTGGTCAAATTTCATTGCATGGGGTGGGCCTGACCATTGAAGTTGCTGTGCTGGGAGGAACCTTCTAATAAAAAGTCTATATTCATGTACATCAAAGTAATTAGTATGTTGTGACATTATAGCAGCCGAGATCTCTCTCTCTCTCTTTTTTTTTTTTTAACTTGAGTTCATTATTGCAGGGTACGTTATCTGTGAGGCAGTAGGTGAGAATGAGATGTTGCAGTGTGAGCCCAGCTCTCGCTTTGCCTTCGAGCCCCAGAAGGCAGCAGTACTGCAGCAGCTGCTGCACTGCAGCTATTTCCCTTCCTTTGGAGGATCTCCGATAACATTAAGAAAAGCTTCCCAGTCTTCCAAATGTGTCACTTGGAGGATAAACGACAAAGGTGGCTGCATTCCTTCAGAGATATTTGCAGCTGATAATGGTTTTGAAATGTGATATTTACGTTATCTTACTGTGCTCTTATTTTGTTTATCTGCTGCCTTGAGGAGGGAGGGAATATGATAAAAATCTTGTCTCATAGCACTGCAGGGTGTGATGTTTTCAGTTTTGTTGAGTAAAAGGTGTAAAATCATCGCAGGAAATATTTGGTGGCTTTACTCATTGTGGTAATTCAGATTGCTGGAGAAACATTTTGTAACGTTCAGAAGGACAGGGAAGTAACTCGGCAACAGTGAGCAATCCAAGCTGTAGTAATAGGCACGCAAAGACAAGTAGTTCTCAAATAAGCAAATAGATTTGTGTTAAAATAGATTTCTTCTATCCCCCCACCTCGGTCTCCAGACAGAGATAAAAATGTAGATTTAGTTATCTACATCAACTATTCTTGTTGACATATTCCATGCAACCTTTAAGGAAATACACAGGTCACATATGATCACATCGTAAGTCATCAAAAACTTATGGATTTGCAGCTAAACTGACAATCCTGTTGACAACTTTCTCCACTTTATCCTCTTAGTGATATCTCATCTCTAGGCATAAAGATTTAAGATTTTTTTTTTCAGGTTAATAACTTCACAGTCCTTCTAAGCATCTTCCTGTGCATTATATTTTTGTAAATGAAGTTCTTCACTGAAGAAGCTGCTTTTCTTCCTCTGTTGTATAGGCATAATAGATAAATTACTTAAAAACCCTAAATTAAGTGTTTGGATATGTGGCTTTGCATCTGTGTGTGCTAATTATTTTCTAAATTCTTTTGGGTATAAACCCCAAGCCTTTTCACTTCTGAGTTTAAGGCTTTTAAAACTTGCAGTATATTGATTTGCAACTTATATAGTATGTTCAAATAAAATACCTTGAAATACAGGTGGTGAGTGGTGAGTTTGCAGGAGTTTATTAATAGTCTATATTAGAAAGCTTTAACACTGAGTAGCTCAAGCTGTATATTTAGAAGTTATTTTTGAGGAGAGAAGCTGTGTACATGGGGATGTAAAGAATCTTGACACGTTTGTCTTAAAAGTTTTGTGGTGTTTTGAGCCATATTGTCTGTGTGAAACTTACTAAGAAGTTTAGTCTTGGTACAAATAGTTCTTCTCTCAAGTTAGTTGTTCTTAAAACTCTCCCTGTGTGTCTAGGTAAATCCTCTGCAAACAGTCAGACTCTGGAATAACATCTCACTTGCATTAGTCATGTTTTCAGGGTGAGAGTTTGAATTTTGACATTGAAAGTCAATTCCCTGATTTCCCAAAGGCTTCCTTTCGCCTTTGAGCAGGTCA
The DNA here is from genome assembly GCA_026413425.1 of Tringa solitaria. Taxonomy (NCBI): domain Eukaryota; kingdom Metazoa; phylum Chordata; class Aves; order Charadriiformes; family Scolopacidae; genus Tringa; species Tringa solitaria. Next base: position 18,051,197 of record JAOXJM010000012.1, read on the forward strand.
GAGACACTTCTTTTGTACATGAAATAAAATCTTTAGTTAAGCTGCGGTATTGCAGAATTGAATGATCTTAAGTCTCAACAGCTTGAATTATCAGCAGGTACGATGATGCGCTGTGGTGTGGCTCGTTTCAAAATGATTTCATTTTCTCGTTTTTATAGCAGGAACGAGCACGTTCTCTTTGCGTTGAAAAGGTCGGTAGCTTCAGTAAGAGAAAAGCAGCCTCACACCTACATTTGACAGAGAGCAGGCGTACGGTGTGTTTCTGTCCCACTGCTGAGCCCACAAAGTAAAGCTCTCCCTCAGCGTTGTAGCTGCACCATGGGGTAGTTCCAGTCCCAGCCCAGGGGCTTGCTGTGGGAAAGCGGGTGCTCTCTCCAACTTAAACTGTGCCCCTTGTAGAACTGATAATTTTTTGAGCCAACACATAGCTTCTGGCTACAGTGGAAAGTATGTATGAACTGAAGGAAATGCGTAGGCAGTTTCAGAGCTGACAGTAGTTTAAATCCATGGTGCATCTGGTCATTGAAATGGGCTCTGTGCAGGTCAGGTTTTACACTGTGCGGTGATTCTGCGCTTCTTAATGGCTTCTGCAAAACTGCTTTTATTCTAGAAGGCAACTCCATTGAAACTCATGTCTATTTTTGCAGTAGTGTACTTAACTGGGGACATTGATGGTGTTTCTTATTGTTCTCTCCGCATTTGTAGGAAGCAGAGTGGGTCATGGGATGGCTCGTATTCTTGGGCCTATCAAAAAGTTCCCATAAGCTGAAAGAAGCGGTGTAAGGCAGCCCTTGACAGACGGTGACTATGCAAACCACTCTTTATCACTTCTGTCAGACTGCTGAGAAGGTTCTTTTATCATGCACGGAATAACCTCAAACATTGCTTCAATGCCAGGGGTAGAAGCATGCTTTCGTCGTCTCCTGTCTCTGATATTTCCAGATTAGACCATAAGGTGAGGACAAAGCATTTCCTATTCTTAACAAGCAACGACAGAACAAGTAGAGAAGGAAAAGCTTCAATTTAGCTAAATTAAGATCACATGACATTTTGCTGTTATGCTACCAGCCCTGCAGATGTTTCCTTTCTTTCCAGTTTAAGGATGTAGCTGTTAAGAGGGGAGGCGTTTGCTAATGAGCCTATAAGAAAACAAGGAAGCTCTCAATTTCTTTTTGTTTTTAAATGGTTTTTTCTGACTAAATTTAATACTATGCTTTATTGTAAGTACTAAATACAAGATAGAAGCAAAAACACATACTGAAAACAGTTTGCATCTCTGTCCTATGAAGTCCCTATAGTTTTTGATTTGTTTCTTGGTGCTGTTGCTTTAAATTGGCTGTTACTCTGGAGTTATAAGGCATGATCGAAATTGAAGTGCACTTAATCAGTTTGGAAAGACTTTTGGTAAATTAGTACAGTTTTTTGATGTGGACTAGCTACTACAAATAAATGTATGTGTATGCGCGTGCAAAATAAATTATACTTCTTTGTGTGTATAAAAATAAAGTAGGCATACGGTAGACTGGGATCATTTTAATGAGTTTGAAATATGTTAAACTTGCTAGTATGTGGTGTTTAAAGGGAGATCTGGTAAGTTAGTTTATGGATACATCTGGATAATTTGGGGATTAGGTGCTGACTCTGGAGAAGTCCTATTTGAGCTGTGGTGGGACAGTACTTGTGTCAGACCTGATCTTGCTCTTGGTGAAGTTAAAAGCATAATGCAAAAAGTCCAGGTATCAGGATTACAGCGTAAGAAAACCAGACCTTATCTGTGTAAAAGGCTATTTCAAGTCTAGCCAGACTTAGTATGTTGAGATTCTACCTCCTTGGGTTGTGATGGAGGGACTTGATTTCAAATCAAGAAAAGGGAGTATTTCAGGTGTTGCTTTCCTCTAACCCTTCTTGCTTTTCTGCATTTGAGTTCAGGGGGAAAAATGCAATATAAATGTGAAAGCATTTTAAGGTGAGGGAGGAAAGTAAAGGTTGCAGTAGATAGCCTTCAGCTTTGCTTTTCAGGTCTTGGGGAGGAGTGATGAGGCTGACAGGAGCCCCAACTGCTGTGCTTTGCAGAGCCAGCCTTTCATGAACAGTAGAGCACAGTCAGGGAAGTTCAAGCTGTATAATAAGCTGCATGTGTGGAAGTTTTTATTGTTTATTTCTGTGTGCACCTTGACCTTTTTGAGAACTGAAATCCTTTTTCTTGAAAATACTGTTTCTCCTTTGAATGATTGTGTTTACTACAACAGTAGTTACAAAACCACACAGAAACACGTGTCCCCTCTGTCCTTCTCCCTCCACCCCCAAGCCAGCTCTGTCGCCTGTATGGTGCATGGCAGTAATGGATGTCTCCTTTCCTCTGCCTCCCAGCCATCTGCTCTGCTGGCACGGACGCTTTGTTTTTGAAAGGTTGCAGATTTCCCACTTACTTCATACATTTGGAATAGCCCTGTATCACTTTCTTGAGCATTTCTCCTTACCTGGGCTTGGTTTGAGGACATACATTTATGTATTTTATTGAATTGGATTATTCAATTCTGAAACGCATCTTGAAGTCTGTGTTGGTGTTCTCACTGTTATCTGCTGCAGGCAAGCAGTCACTGCCTTCATTATTGAATTAAAAGAATATTCCAGGCTTATATTCCATTTAGGTGGGATTCACACCCTTGAAAGAAAGTGGCAGGTTTGCTGCTAGGCCCACCTCCTAGGAAATACTGGAATTGACTTGGGTTAGTCCCCCCCAAAAGGACCTGCTACTGTGGCCACCTAGGCTTAGTGCCATAATAGTGCATTAAAATGATAAAAATCAGGGCTCCTGTGGGAGAGACACCTATGGTTACTCCATCGAGTGATGTTCACCTCTTGGTTGCCTTGCCCTGCTATCAGCGAGAGCCAATTAGAGGGCTGGGAGAGGGCGAGCAGTTCACAGAGACTGTGCCTCAGAGCTGCTGGTGGCTGCTCAGGGACCCCTGCACAGCCAAGGGTGGCACCAAACATCAGAAATGGCAGTGCCCATCCTTGACCTTAGACTTACAGCAATCACTAGTTATGTTAACAGAAAACAGTTATTTCTGTTTTCCTCTTGTTTGATATCTAAACCATTCATTGTAATATGCTTATTGTAAGTATCTAAAGGGTGGTTTGAGGGAGAATGGAACCAGACTCTTTTCAGTGATTCCCCGTGACAGGACGAGGGGCAACAGGCACAAGCTGGGTCATAGGAAGTTCCACTCAAATATGAAGAAGAACTTCTTTTGAGTGAGGGTGCCAGAGCCCTGGCTGCCCAGGGACGTTGTGGAGGCCCCTTCTCTGGAGATCTTCAAGCCCTGCCTGGATGCTCCTGAGTGATGTGCTTGGGCAACCCTGCTGTGGCAGGGGAGTTGGACTAGATGATCTCTAGAGGTCCCTTCCAACTACAACAATTCTGTGATTGTAGTAACTTTGCATCTGAGTTGAGTTTTCCAGTTTGTTTGCCTTTTTTATCCCCTGGTGACTCTCAGAGCTGACGCATTCCCTGAGTTTCAGAGTGCAAGGCTTCCTCTGGAGACTGGTTTTTCTTTCTCTTTTTTTTTTTTTAAACTTTTTTTTCCCCTGTCTCCACAAAGAGCTGCTGTGTGGAGGAAGAGCTGTGCTTCCCAGTTCCAAAAGCAGACTGTCTTCTGTTGTTAGCAGTGGCTCCAGAGAGAGGGCCGTGGCTGAACCAGTTACCTGCCTCTGTGAATGCCATCTACTGATGGTTGTATGTGTGAGGACTCTTCCATTTATCTCCACATCTCAGGTTTCTCTTGTGGTGAGAGCGGTTCTGCAGCTGTTTGATCTTTTGAGCTTTGAGGGCTTGTTTACATCTTCATTTCTAGTTTCAGGTGCTTTATGGCAGGGCAGCCTCCTCTTGATACCTACTGAAAACAGGCTCAGCAGTTACTAGCATTGGGCAACTGAGTCCTTCCTGAAGCTTTCCTAAGCATATAGCGCTGAGGTGGACAGGACAGAGACAGAGATCTTCTTTCTCTTGCGACCAGTCTCAGTAGGTCCGGCACGGTGTGTTTACTGGGGTCCACTTCCCTGTGGCCAGTTCTGCAAAAGAATGGAGGAATGGATGTTTTGAGATAGGGAAAAACTTCCCTTTTGTGTGTTTCAGTAAGTCTCTGTGTCTCAAACTGCCTGATTCTTCTGTATAGGACATGCTCTTTCAGTGTCACTCCTGTAGGTAAACACTCATTTATCCTAAACTACTTTCACTCCAGTCTGCTGTGTGACAGTCACGTCTAGTTCCAGTGAAGCGATGTTAATAAAAAGTACATGTCAGCATGTAAGTAAATGTCAGCAGTCACATAAATTTATTGTATATACCGGTGTGTCGTGTATATTGTGCTGTCAAACTCATTATTGGATAGAGCGAAGCTTTAATTTTTAACATTATAGTTATTTATTTCTGCTTAGTAAAGTTCAGTTTGACGTACGGGGCAGGAGGTGATTCCACTTAGCTGTGCCCAAGTAACATTCATATTTCTAAAAGGTAGACGAGAAAAAGGTGAACCTTCTGATTAAATCAGAAATCACGGGAATGCTAAATGGCAGAGTTTGAACATGATGAGAACTTAGTTTTAGAGCAAAGTGTGTACACAGGAGAGTCAGAGAAAAAGCCATATTTAAGGCAGAGGCTTTGTGTGCAGACTTAAGGCTGGCTGGGGGGTGGACAGGAAGTCCTGGGGAGTTGGTGCAACCTGCGGATCGATGCAACTAATTAATGTTTGTTATATATATGCCCTAAGCTTAAATCTATACATAAATTAATCAGTAATTAGTGATTTTTAATTTTTTTTAACCTTGCTGCTTGTATAGTGTTAAAGGTGATTTTTGGGGTAGCATGTAAATATACACGCTCCAGTTTGACACTAAAATACTGAGATGTTTGGGATGATTTATTAATAAGCTATACAGCATCATGTTAGTAAAGAAGGGGCAATGTATTTGAGTGATTGGTATTAAGCATGCACTGTTGGAGATGTCTTTGGAATTTAGCTTAAAGTTTCTTGCATATGTATAGCTATTAAATATTGATTGATGTTTTTCTCATTTTTTTGTGCCCTTCCTTTTTAGAAATTCTGGATGCTTTTTTTTTTTTTTTTTTTTTTTACTGGTGTCACCTAGCACCGAGGATCATACATCTAGGAATTCTATAGGTTTTCTTTTATCCCTGACTGATTTCAGGACTAAAAGATTTTGTCAAGCATAAAAGTTAGAAGTTTGGACAAGTGGATATTTGATATTAAGTTTCAAATTATTATGTAGGTTTGGGGTTTTCTGCATTCCAGTTTTCCTGCTGGTTTCTCTTCAGGGATTTTTTTTCAGTGAGAGATGAACATGTTGCTGAGGGTGAAAGTGATGGAAATCAATTGTTTTGAAGACAAAGCTATGTCCCAAATATCTGGAGGCTGGATTTCCTTAAGGTGTTATCTTTGTATCACTGATTACTTTTCTTCATCTGGGAATGACTTGTGTTTAAGATGCTGTTTGTACATTCCAGTCTGATTTTTAAAGGCATTAGAAATGTCTTATCTCACCATGACTGGAAACTGTTTCAGTATGTGACAGTAGTATTTGCCTTTATAAATGTGACCTATCTCCCTTGAAATCTTTGATTTATGAGCTTGAGGAGATCTGAAAGGAAAAGACTCCTTTTTCACCTTGTGTCAATAATCCTAGTTTTGAGGTCTGCTGAGATAAAACATTGGCTGGCTTACTCTGTGTACTGGATATACCTCCCTGTACTGCAGATAGAGATAATACATCTCAAAGAAGAGTTGTATAACCTTTTCTTTGGCTGTCTCAACTGTCTCCCACATATTTCGTAGAGGAAGTGTTACATGTTCTAAGAACATAGAGGAGCTGTGTGTTTTGGAGGGTTTGTGTTTGTTTTCTACCATATTGGAGGACCAGGGACCCTGTATTCGCCAGTGGATTGAACTTCTACTCTGTCCAGGTTCACTTAAGTGTAGGAGTCCAGGCCTGTGACCACAGAGAAAATTGTAAGGTCTGAAAGGGATATGTTGTTCACTAGACATAATACGTTTCCTTGCTTCATTATTTCTGATAAGATAGCTGTACCAAAAAAAAAAAAAGAAGGAAGTATTTTTTATTATTATTGCTTCGTTTGACTTTTTGTTGGCTTCTAGCAAAGCCATTTGAAGTGCTCTATATGGTTGGGACTAAAAGGGTCAGTGGCTTATTGTAACTTTATTTGAAAATCATCAGTGGAAGAACCTGGTTATTAAAGAAACAGACTGACTTGCAGTAAAACCTGCCATTGTTCTGTGGTTAATATTTTCTTGCCCATATAGACATGGTAGGCTTTTTTCTCCTATTCTGTAGCCTTAGCCAGAAGACCTTTTTCTTTTATCTATTACCTTTTTAAAGCTCCTTATACTTTGTCATGTAAAATAAGATCAAACTGTTCTAGTAAAGTCTTTTTTTCTCTGAAATTGCAGATTTAACAGGGCAGTTAGCTAAGCAATAACCACTGGGTACAAAAACTAGGGAAAATAATGACCTGATGCGAGAAATAGCACTGTTTTCAAGAGAGTCCAGCATTTAGTATAGCATTTGGAATATCCTGTAGGCATCTCAGGATGATTTTAAGGATTAGTAACTATTTTCAAGATCCTTTTTCCTCTGTCTTATGTCAGTAGTGACTAAAAAATAAATTATGGCTGTTGAATCAGGAAAATCAGGTGACATGAGCCCATTTCTATTCAGTATATACCCATCTAGCTATTTCAGGTATCACATGTCTTGGTAGACTAGCTAAAAGTTGAACATTGTTAACGCAGCTGAAGCAGGCCCTGATTAGCACAGGCTGTCTGCATGCTTTCATTGAGGTATTGATAGTTAACTCTGCTGATTGGTCTGGTGTGTTTTGTTTGTTTATTTATTTATTTATAAAATACAGATTTAGGCTCCAGAAAATGTAGTTTGAGTAACACACTTAGAGTGAAACTTGTATTTACATAATTTATTTGTGAAGTGTTTTATGTGGTTTTAAAAAAAAGCAAACAGCAAACCCCCCCCCCAAAAAAAAAACCAGTGTAAAGCAAATCTGTATGTCTGTGTCTTTAGAAATAATTTTGAATTTGTGTACTGAACACAAAGATGAAATACAGACGAAAACTCATTACTCACACCAACTTCAAAGTGACTTGAATGGTTTTTCAAGGATCAATAATGCAATATATTGAGTATTTCTTGTTCACTATTATTCATCTATGAAGATAGTATTTAGAACTCAGAGTATACCTATTTATCTGCCTAGACAGTCAAGAAGACAATTCTTTATTGATACCTTGTATTGCAATTACCTATAACTGTCACTTAAGGATTTTTAACACGTTCAATATTCGTCTGTCTTTAAATTGTTCAGAAGATTAAAAATGAAGCAGGCTTTGGAGAGTGTGCAAGTTGGGTGTGTTTGCCTTTTTAAAATCGACATATTAAAATTGACAATTGACTGACATAATGGGAAATTACAGGTTTGAAATTTACTTTTAGTTAGAAATAGTATCACTGACAAACATCAATGGTATTTACTGATTTTACATAATTCTTACTGTGTGTTATTCCTAGTGATTCATGTAGTTCTTTAAGGTGCCATCTGATTTTTCATGTTTTCATTGCTCAGAAAAAAGGTTTAAATACAGCATTAAAAACAAAGCATGCGTTTTACAATGCACTTAAGCATCTGTTGTATGTCCTTGTAATTGCATTTAACAGGAAACGATGCTTTGAGATACTTTGTGCAGAAACCTTGTATGAAGGAATCCTGGGGGAAATGATGCTTGAATCATTTTTAGTAGCCTGGGATTCTTCAGTCCTTGAACTCTATAGTATGCATTCTGACTTCTTCAATTTTGAGCATTGAATCTATAGAGAAACAAGCATACAGGTCTTCACTAAGCAATATGGCAAAATAATCTTTGGTTTGTTAGAATTTATATGAAATGAAAATAAAATAAAGGAATCCTTTTTCATTCTCTTAAAAGGCAAATAGGTCTACCCTAAAGACACATAACCTCAGGGATATGAGGTATTTCTGTATTTGTAACTTGATTACTATCATTTTTGGCTTGCGAGGAAAAGCATGTAGGAACTCTGCCTTCAGTAACATATTCTCGCCTATGCTAAACATCATCTGGTTCTTGCTTACTGTCTTGCATCCTTGTTTTGTTTGTGTTATTGAAATTTTCTTGTTCCTTTTTAAAATCTTCCCTGCAAGGGATATTCTGGTGGATGTGCTGTGGTTGGACATGTCACAGGGTTACTCAACAGATGTTGACTCTCATTTCTTTTCTTTCTTGTGCACAGTGGTGGCTGAAAGTTGATGTTACTGAACATCTCACATTTATTATTAATACTGGCTTTTTCTGTTGCCCTGTTGGCAGACCTCACAGGGGTCCAAGGATGGCATGAAGATAACCTTTCACTTCTGGCACTCTCCTTCAAGACATAATGATTTGGCTGGGGAGTACCATTGTTTATGAATAGTTGTTAGTGCAGCAGTTTGTATGAATACTAAAAGTTTATATGAAATTACAAGGAATTTAGAGGTTCTTACTACAATCAAATGCCCCATCTCCCATTTCTTAGACCTAGTGAAGTTCTCTGTATGACTGTATTTTGAACTCATGTTACAGTATTTCTATATGTAAACATCAGTGATCAGTTGTTATACACACTAAAAATTACCTTTTGGCTAATTAGGGAAGTTTTTGTCAGAAAAAGAGATGCAAGCTTGTTACAGGCTTCTGTATTTCAGTGCTACATTTATGCTTGCTGTTTACATATCTATAATGTTAAGTATTTGCTTATTAACATTTTGACTTTATGTGGTACCTGTAGTTGTCTATGATGGTTCAAAACTTCTACACCAAGCATTGCCTATAAAAATTCCAGAGGAGAAACAAAAGATTGCAAGGGAATGTTAAATAGATGGATTGCTGCCCATCATTTAATGGAGGAAATCACTGTCATTTTTTCTAGAGGCCAGTGATATTTTTTTTATTAGGAGCTATTTCTTTTGCCAGTTTACTAGGATCAAAATGTTCTTTCTGGCTCCGGTTTGTGCTCATGTCATGAGATTGAAAGACTGAGAAGAGGCATTTATTTGTGCAGAACTGAAAAAACACTGTCATGTTCGGAACCTGAACAGATTGTTGGGAATACACCTCAATAACAAAACCCGTCCTTAGGCTAAAGGATTGTATGACTTCTAACTTAGTCTTTGCATTGCTTGAACTTTGAACTAAAGCTGCTCATCTTGGCAGTTCCATAGTTCTCACTAATTTTTCATTCGTTAGTCATCTAATTGCACAGTCTTTCTGTTTTCACACTAATAGGTTAAAATGTGAATGAAGATGATAGATGAGGACAGGCTAGGCTGAGATCGAGTCCCTGGTATTTATTATTGTTCTTTCCAAAATCTGCTGGTAATCCTTCCAGGCTGTTTGGAGGAGCAGAGTCCTGTTGGGCTGCTCTGGGCTCTTTCTGTTTTCTGAGTCCAGAAGTGGATCCACTTTCTTGGTTTAGCTGTAGCACCAAGACCCTTCTCCACTTGTACATTTTCCCTTGCTGAAGAACAGGGTTGTTGGAGGTAGGGAGGCTGGTCTTTAAGCACTGGCTAATATTTCCTTGACCCTCCCCCTTACATGTACCAAGATGTGGGTTTCCAAGGACAAAACGTAGCATCCCTGTAGAAGTGCATCCTGGTTTACGTACCTGAATGCAGAATGTTGTTCTGCTGGGGTTAACTGTCTGCCGAGCAGCTGCCACATTTTCCTTACCTGTTGCTCTAATTGTGCTTGGAGTGGAAATGCTTTGTCTTTTCTGTAGATGTTGATTGAAGTTGGCTGGGCCCACCTTGCTGATAAGCACTGCAGTTTGAGATCCCAACTTTAAGGCTGCATCAAAAGGGAATTATTTTGGAGCAGCCCAGGAAAAAAAAAAGGCAGTAAATTCTGACACGTATCAGCCAGTTGCTGAGGCACAGCAGCAGAGCTATAGAAAGACAAGAAGACTATTATTTCTATTTGAATACCCTTTGAATAGGCTATAGGCTCTGGTATCTAAATTTGTTTCACGCATCGTTTAACTAGAATATTTAAAGGAGGGTCATAGGGTTTTGTATGCTTTCTTTGTATGTCTTCTGCCTTTGATTTGAAATGTTGTGCGTGGTGTGGCACTCACTTTGAAAATTGAAATGGAAGATTTCATATAAGACCGAGAAGATAAATCTTTTTATGATGTTTTTGAGTTATAGGCATAGGAAAGAAAAGCAAGATGTCTTATTTCTGCATGAGAGGAGGGATTGCAATGGGAGCGTAAAAGAAAACAGAAAACTAGACCTTTTTAGTTGTGCATTTAGAATTTGCATACTGAAATGTTCAGAGAGAGTAGCTAAAGGTGAAGAAAAAAAAAAGATGAAGTCAAAGATATGACCTGAAGTAAAGTCTGTTTGCTGAAGAAGGCTAACATTGTGTATGTTATTTGGCTCTGTTTTAGGTGAGGAGATACTAGTTCAGAAAACGATTTTAAGTGAGGGAAAGAGGACTTGGTTTTGTACATGTGTGTGAGCTGTGTGCACCCATAAATGGGGTCTCAGCAGACACGTGTTTGTATCTAAGTAGAAAGCAAATAAAACACGCAAGCCTTTCTTGTGGTTCATTTGAGCTTTTCACTGTTGTACATTGAGTTTCTCAATATCTAGCTTCATTTAAAATTTAAGAGTAATTCTGTATGTGATATTACATATCACATGTATCACCAGAGGTGTAATGCTGTAAGAGATGTTGCTTTACAATACACTTTTCTTTTGAAAATATTACTAATCATCAAGTTATTTTAGTTATGGGGGGCGAAATTATATTTTGAAGTGCACAGTAATGTATGTTTCTTCGGTTTAAGTTATCAAAACTACTACTTTGGTGTTTGTCTTTTTTATTTCAGGCATCAAAAAATAAAGATGGAAAAGAGCAGAGTGAAGCTGTATCGCCATCGGAGGAAGAAGAAACTTTTTCTTGGCCTGGTCCCAAAACTGTCGTGCTAAGGAGGACATCTCAGGGTTTTGGCTTCACCTTAAGACACTTCATAGTTTACCCTCCAGAATCTGCAGTTCAGTTTTCTTTTAAAGTAAGTTAAATTAATAATGAAACACTTGATATATATCTTTATTATACTTCTTAGGGTCAAAAATCCAGCTTGCGTGAAAGTAAATGTATGTATACATGTGTTTTACACAGAGGGAAGATATCCTTGTGTGTAAGGTGGGTGGGCTCACTCACTGCATTGTAGGATAACCATGTGCTGATCTATTCCAAGAAAATGGAATTGACTGGGGATGAGCTCACCTGAGTTAAAAATATTTGTTACCGTGGGTAAGACCAGTGGTTATTGCAGAATATGGAAATATTTATGTGCACAGAATTTTTTTACCCAAAGTAGTGTTGTTAGTCTGTACACCTTCTAAAGTGTAGACTTCAAAGGTGGGAGGCTTGGATATTTTCTTTTTTTGTTGTTACGTTTTGCTTTTTCCTTTGCCCCTTTTTTTCCTGCTGAAGAAGAACAACAGTCTGCAGTTCCCTGTTGGTCAAGAGACAAATATATACAAAATTCATACAGGGCTACGTTAAAGGACAACTTTCTTAAATAAACTGTAAGATATTTTAAGTTAAAACAAGTAGTTTGAAATGCTAAGGAGTTAGTTGGTCTGCACTGTGTATGTATTCCCCTATGCGTCTGAACCTCTTGAAAGTTGCTGTAGTACCTTGTGTTGAGGAAACAGTCCATTTAATAGTGATAGAAATTTGAATATTGAGAGGGTTTTTCCCAGTGAGTTTAAATAAAGTTTGCTCATTTTAAAGTCATCAAGTATGCAAGTTCTCATAATATATGCCATCTCTTATTTTCACTTTTGCTTTTCCAGTTAGGCAGAATAGATTCTTACTGAGATGGGGAATGGGCATCAAAGCTTCACGCTCTTTCCAGATAGCTCATTGACTCATGTGTCTCTGCAGGAGACTAAATTTAATAAGGTTGTCTTTTTTTGTCTGTGAGATTTCTTCTGAAGTAGAAGCAGCTTAGCAGGAGAAGGTCGGCGCACTTTTCTGGTTAAGTTCAGCTGTTCAGCCTGCACTTGAGTGTCCATAGTTTTTTTCCCTTTGATAAGCAGTCACTGAAGCTCACTGGAAGTGAGACTACTAGCAGTATCAGGTGATCCCAACATTTTTGTCCTTCAACACAAGTTTTAGAGAGTCAGCCAAGAGTAATATCTGGTTGAATTCTGGTGGGAAACAGGAAGGAGGGTGGGGAAGCCTTAGCTGAGCAGAACAAATTACGTGCACTTGTTAGCATCTCGCAACAACAACCCCTGTTCACATTGAGGGTGAAAATACAAACACCATGAGGAGGATGAATCTCCTTTACTAAGAAGTGACTGGATAGGTTTCTTCATGAATGTATCACTAGATGTCTCTGAGGAGGATGATACGTCTTTCACATGCAGAAGGATATAGGCACAAGGAAGGGCAAATAATATAAAAAAGAAAATGAAATGTCAGCCCTTCCCCTCTCCTTCACATCTGATGGTTTCTGAGACCCAAGCAGTACATAGTGAGCCTGATACCTATATATCTCGAGACATGTCTGGAAGTTCTACCTCCCTTCTTTTCTGCAAGAGAGCTCTTAGCAGCTTGTTGTGGTTTCGGCAGGACACTTTTTTTCTTAACCTCTGTTTCTTCTCTGGTTAATTCATTCCCATTTCTGTCTGTTTTTTGAAAAGGGAATGATGAGACTGTTGGATAGTTGTAATACCTTTATGTGGGGATTGAGTTATATCTAAAGATGGTAAAGTTCATTTGGACAGAGCCCTGGTCAGTACTTTTGTAAATTGTCCTGAACTGTTATATTCTCTTTTTTTCCTTTTAATGTCCATGAGGTGGTAGAAAAAAAGAACAGATCTTCAAAATTTTTACTCCTGGGTCTTCATTAGATGACTTTTATAGAAGTCTGTGTACCCGAGTTATGGTACTAAAGACTGAAATTCACCTATTGTGAGCCTGATCCGAATATGAGGCAAATCTGATTTTCTCTGTCATTCTTATTTGACCAGAGATCGCATTGGTTACCAGCTAATTACAGTCTCGGTCATTGATTCTAAGATCAAGTATCATTCCTCTCTCTTTCCTCATTGATCAAAATTGTTAGGGCCTCAGAAGGTGGGGATGTTTTGTTTCGCACTCCTTAGAGGTAGTACAATAATGGTAACTGTGATCTGTTTTTCTGACTGTCTTACTTATAGTAGCCTTGTCTCTTCTTCACACCTGGGAGTTCATGCCGTTACCTCTGGTGTAAGGTAGAGGTTACAGCTGGAAGTTAGAGATGCCATTGACATAACAGCCAGAGATACTCAATCCTCTGCTACTTTCTCAGGGCTACAGTCCTTTTGTTATCACAAGTGTCAACCTGATGCTGTCACTTTCTCTCCAGATTAGTATAGAGGTCTTTTTTTTTTTTTTTTTTTTTTACCCAAGGGAGAGCTTTGAATTCTAGCTCCTTTGATTGCTTTCAAGGTAGGCAAGCAATCTCTTGCAAGAGATGCTTGTTTACCTAGAGATTTCAAGATCTCTAAATCTTACTGCAAGACAACATAAACTGGTAGAGGCGGTAAAGAGAGAAAAACATCTAAAAGAGCTTTCCATAAATCAATCTTTCCACATTCTTTGTGGCTTTTTTTTAATACCTATTTTTTTGTTCCAGTTCAGAAATGTCTAGTGAAAATTTCTCCATTAAAAGTTCTGCTGTTGTTGCTTGCAGTTTGTGTGTGTGTTTGCAAAGCAGTTGATGTCAGGTGGAATTCTCTGGGGAGAAGAGGACAAGGCTCCCCATATGGGGGGAATCTCTTTAAAGAGCATAATGCTCCTAGATTGCAGGGTGTGGTGAAGGTCACACCACAGCTGGATATTCCATGGAATGGGAAGAAGAGCTTCCTATGGGCCAGAGAGGGCTGCAACTTGGAAAGCCACTGAGGTGAATTTTCTTGGAAGCAAAGAAGTCTACTCTGAAGGATGTATTGAGTGGAGAATAGTGGGTGTTATTTTATAAAAATCTTGAATAAATTGTTTTCTCCCTAGGTGTATTTGAGGTGTTGGGTTTTCATTTAAATTTTAAGAAGTTCAGTGTTCTAGTTGTTAGTGTAGTAAAACCTATGTTCACTTGAAAAGCCTTATTTGTCTTAAGGAGCTTGCTACAAGGAAGAGGTCTAGGCAGATCTGCCTCAAAGCTCTGGCTGATAAGGAGTCCCCAAATCACACTTCTCTTTTAATACATTAACACCCAATAGTACCTGCCTTGAGTTATCTTTAGTTCTTAGGGTGATTTTTTTATTTATTTTTTTTTGCTATTTTGTGACACCTTACCTTAATATTTCACAGACTGGAGGCACACCTTACCCTTGCTATTCCGTAAGGAGAGAGCTGTGAGGCTTCTCCCGTTATTCAGAAGTGCAGAGCACCTGTTTTACAGAAGGAAGGTCACTTTTGTGCAGCAACAAAGTCCAGTTCACCAGCAAGCACGTGGAATTCCAGCTGTCTGGTCCTTCTCATGGTTGTGTCTAATGTTGCAGAACTTCAGCAAGGGTTTCTTCTGTTTTGGTGCCAATCAGAAAGCACCCAACAGTGCTAAACTTTCATTTTATTTTTAATACTACTGACTTCTGGAAAGAACGAACTGTTCAAAACCTGAGTAAAACAGCTGGAGTCGTATTAATCAAGAGACTTAGGGTTTAGGTGAGGGTAAACTATAGTTGCAGGTTATTTCTAGCCTTACGTGTACACAGCTGATGTCTGCTTTTCATAGACTTCCACTGTCATCAATGTGAAACTACAGTTCCTGGCGAGACAGGTAGACTGGTGCTCTAACTGGCACTGTGGGGCCACCAGAGTTAGATGTGTAACACCTGAATAAGCAGGGTGAGTTGCAAGAATAAAACTTGATAGCTTAGTGACAAGGTGACAGTGACCTGCATAACTGTATGAGGGGCATCCATTAAGTTTTGTTTTCTCCATTTTCTACATTTATATCTGACTGGAAAAAAGGCTTTACTTGCTATTATTAAAATGATTGATCATGGTTGGTTATAATTAATTCTGGGAAGTATCTCTGCATATTTTAATACTGAATACTAGTGTGTTATATTTAATTTTTTATTGTTTATATTTTTACTATATTATTTTTTATTTTTATTTAATTTAACATTCAGTATGTACATAGTACTGCAGGTCTGGGTCAAATTCAGGATATTGTTCAAACTTCTAGTATCTTTTCATGGTTCCTGCACAAACTAGCCAATTAACTACAAATCAAAGGACTCTTTCTCGTTGTAGTTGTTATTAATTAACTAATGATACAGAAGGATATAACCCATCACGTGTCCTCCTTGCTTCCCATGCCACCTTTCCTTTAAAGTGAGTAGGGAGTGTGTAGAAGATTTCTTAAGCTTTTCATTGTGAAACCCCTACGTTAAATTATGCTTTTAACATCAGGTATTTATTAGGATTTGTTAGTCAGCAACACGCTTTTTTTGCATGTGAAGTTCCATCAGTCTGAGAAGCAAAAAAGTGATAAAAGAAAACCTTCTCTTTAGGTGTGGAAGCCACATATACTAACATCTTGCAATGCGTAAGAGGTAAATGTAGGAGGGCAAGCTAATTCCAAAATATTTGTGTTATAAAGCATTCCATTTTTAAAAGCTTGAGCTTATTGGCTTGATATCATGACAAACTAATGTTTTGCAGGTGTTTTTTATAACAGAGCTTTGCATACCCGGTGACAAACTGACAAACCCACTGCAGTATTTCATAAATGATGGCAATTTTGTATTAGCTAACTTGTCACTTCCATACTTTTAGTGTTTTATAGCTTCAAACCGGGTAGACAACCCCTACACGTGACTCACCTTTTCCAGACTATGAGCTCTAATATTTAAAGTCCTAAAGATGTTTTTTCACTTGACAGATTGGGTGGAAACTAGAGATGTGCAGATGTTAGCTTTGTCTAATTCTTCGCTGATGATAAATTTTAACAGTACTTTTCTACTAGTGTGGTATTTTTGCCAAAGTACAGACCAGACAAGACTGTCCAATTTAAGATTATAATGTTCGCTGGTCTCTGAGTTTGGATGGTAATTATAATTGTTGTGGCTTCTAAAAAGTAGAACGAATACCAGATCTCTGTTAACTCAGTGTTTTGTGGTTTTGGGGTTTCTTTTGTTTGGTTTTTTTCTTCCTTAAAGTTATCTTTCTGAAGTATCTGACAGAGCTCCAGCAGAGCTCTTGTATGTCTCACAAGAAACATATTGCACCTAAGAGAACTTGTCGTACCCTCATTGTTATGTAGTGTTCATATCCAGGTCTTACTCCCTCTCTTTCTTCAAGTCTTCCTCTCTTGAATAGTTTGCTGCAGTTGCTTTGAAAATATTTAATACGAAAAAGAGAGTGATTTGTCTTTAAATGCAAAAGACCTAGAAATTCAAAATTAATCCTTTTAAAAGTTGGAGGGAATATACAGGTGAAAATTATTTCTGTGATCATCTCCTTGCTCCTTCTTTCCTTCAGGAAAAAGCTGTTTTAATTAGCTGCAGGGAATTGTTAGAAATGTTTCCCAGATAGTACATACTAGTCTAAGAAGTTGTATTTAGGTTGAAAGTTTATTACTCCATAAAGTTATAGTTTAGAAAAAAGCATGTATTTCCATATTCTAACAATTGTGCTTTTCGAATGGTAGAATTTTGTATAAGCAATTAGCCATGATCTTTCAAAAGCCTTTCATTCATATTAAAATATTGACAAAGTTAGTTAAGTAATCATTTTCTGTTTTAAGCATGCCATTCTCCTTCCCACGCAACATTACAGTTGTGTGATATCTTCCTTTTTTTGGGATTATTTTTTGTGGGTTTTTTTGTTATTTATTTATTTATTTATTATTATTGGTTGATTTTAGGACTGTCAGTGATATCTGGTAGTTATGATTGTGTGATTGTGTATATCTAGTGTAGCGAGCAGGCAAATCTTAGAAATTGTTACTAAATAGTGTTTGGGGTTGATATTTTTCTCTAGGTAGTAGTACTTGAAGGCAAAACAAAAGATACTTCAAATTTTGAGAAGCATATTCAGAGCTTACTTAGCAAATTATTTAGTATCTCTTGCATATTATTTATCTTTGAATCCTTAGATGATAAAGTATAACTTCTCCTGCCCAGCTTTCAGGGTGAAAACATGCTTGCAACAAAACCTAGTGCTGTATTAGCCTTCATGGCAGTGTTTCGGGGCTCTTAGTACATTTGTTTTCAGATAATGCTGTCATGTTGTTTCTGTGTGATGTTTCATGGAACTGTGCTTAGTTGATTTGGTTTTTTTTTTTAAATGGGTATTACACTACATTCTCCGAATGAAAGCCTTAATTCTGTAAAATTGAGTATTGTGAAAAATTATGAGATACCAAAATGCACACTGATCTTACAAGTTCATGTCAAGTCTTCGTAGCTTATAGCAGCCTATGCATTTTTTTCCACTTACCGAATTTTTAATATGCACTCTTTCTTTTTCCTTAGGATGAAGAGAATGGGAATAGACAAGGTATGTCTTGTTTTTATTCTTTCACAGATCCTGTATGTTGAACATTTCTCTTCAACTTAGTAATATACTTCAATAACTACCTAGGAGTTTGACATTTAAAATTTCAAAACTTCAGTGTTTCAAAATTTCAAAACTTCAGAACTGTCAAGCTCACTGAGTTTCATGGCATTGGAGCAAAATAAAGAAAATACCTGTCTTTTGGCTTCACTTATTTAGTGTAGGTGTTTGCATGGCCACTAAGTTAATTAAAGAATGTGCTGTATCACTTCTGTGCCATGTTTATCACCTTGCTGTGTATATCACCTTGCCATGTGTATGACAAGACAAGAAACCAGCTTTGTTACCTTTGTAGCGCCGAAGTTTCACATTCTCTTAATTTGATCTGCAAGTAAGCTATCTGTGCAAAGTACTACTGTAGAGGGTTTGAGTCTCATGGATATATTTATATATATGCATTTTAAAAACAAGTGCTGCACAATGCATCTAAGAGCAGACAGTATGAAATTTGAATTTTGTTGCAAACTTACTGTAATAAAAGCAACGTGAGTATGTAAACATAGTGTTGGTAATGATGATAAATATTATACACAAAAGTGGTATCCAATGATTTTAAAAACAGAAGATAAAGAAGGTTATTCCTGTTAGCTTTGTGATATTTTCTTCAGTATTTATTGAACTGATCTAAATTATTTCATCAGTTTTGGTACTCTCATGTACATTTTAAGAGATAGATGAAACATGATCAGTGATGTCAGATAAGATGTGTGAATAAAATTATCTCACTTGATTTAGGAGATGGAATAATCACTTATTTCTAAGTTATGCCTTCAGTTCCCTCCATTGTCATAGCTTTCTCCTGCTCACATTGCCTGTGTCTAGTCTCTTTCTTAATTCATCAATTAACTTATTTTATATTAATTGGTGCTACATATCAGTCCCAGTTAATTTTAATTTCTCTTTGGTATTTAGCTATTTTCTCAGCCGTGCTTCCCTTTTTGCTGGTATCTTACTGATTCCTTAGAAGGGTGAAAAATGTGTTGATTTAGGTAAGGAAATCGGGTTTTCAGATTGAGAGTCCAGTCCTACTTCCTGGTTTTCCCAGTCAGTCACGGTGGCAGGGAATGTAGAGGAGGTGGGATTAGCTACATTGCGAATGCGATGTGCAGGGCTGGAGGTTATGCTTCATCTGGCATAAATGGGGATGGGCCTGTTCAGAGGTGGGGGTACCTTTGCTCGGAGACAGCGTGGGGTCAGCGCCTGTTCACCGGTGGTTTACAACTTGCTTGACACTGTAGCAGCAGTACAGTGGTTTCGATGTACTTTTAAAATACGGTACCCGGTTTCGATGTACTTTTAAAATTTTCATTTAGTTGGACGGCAGAGAACATGTCTGAACTCGTTTCAGGCTTTTTGTGTAACTGTGATATATTAGAAGCATTCTAGGAAATATGAACTTGAACTTTCTTGCTTTTCTCTCTGAAGCGGATGAATTAATCCATTTCATCTTCTTGGTCTTACTCAGCTGTCCTTACCTGCTTGTTAAACAGGGAAATTCCTCATCACCCTCCATCCACCCCCCAAAATTGTGATGTCCTTTGTCCGTTTTGGCATCAGAAAAAAATGGCTAGGAGTCAGTCCTCTGGCTAAACCAGCATGGAAGATGGTGGTCTAAAGAAAAGTTCTGCGGTGTTATTCTTCTCATAGGGAGAACTGGATCAGCTGAAGATGCAAATGTGGGTCTGTTTCTCTAAAAAGTTCTCGGAGATTTATTTTTCAGTAGAGGAGCAGCAGTAAACAAACACTTACTTGGTTCACTGTGAGACCTGTGCAGGTGGGAGCAAGATCATTTTCTGGAAATTTTTTTGTAGCTACTTAAACTATGAATCATAGCTCAACTATTGCTTATTTATAGCAATGTAGTACGTTGTATGCCTTGAAATACAGATCAAAGGGCACAAAGTGCTCTGGAAAGATAACAATATTCTCATTGGCAGGAGAGAAGGTTGGACTTGTGCTCCTTCTGGAAAGAGAACAAGAGATGAATGTGAAGTAGTAGATGTAGGTGTCAGTAGAACTTAACCTGCCAGTTTTGTGTCTTATACCTTCTAAAATAACAAAATCCGACAAAGCGTGTAAGAACGTTTTTCTCCAGCATTTAGTGTGGTCTTGGGAGGCAAGGGTGGATGAAGTGGTTTCTTATTTACATTGCTACAAGTTATTCCTGTTCTTATTTGAGGTGAATAGGTACCTTGTGAGTAGAATATCAGGAAAAGCATATCCCGTTTTTCATTTCCATAAACATAATGTTAATTTAGCGATATCAGGTATGCCAGGAATTCTGTGAAGGATTATCTCAAGGATTTTTAAAGTAATTAACATTGGAAAATTAGGCCGAGCTGCTTTGGAGTGGGAAGAAGGCATGTGCTTGGCTGCTGGCTGTGGGGGTCCCTTCCTGAAGCACCAGTTGCTTCAACAGCTTGAGAAAGAGCATGTTGCTGGGCATGGTGCTTGTGTGTCGTACAGAGGAGCCATCTAGTGGCAAATGGCATGTATTTTCCTTCAAATTTAATTGAAAAAATTGCCTCTGAATCTCTGCCTTAATTAACAATGAAAATGTCTTCATGATAAACATTTTTCTTTTGAAGTCTGTAGATGATAATTTACTTAATTCACTTGAGCTTTTCTTTCTCAAAGACTCAGCTTTTCATTTTTGTGGAGCAGTGTGTGCCATTGCAAAATTGTCTTTATTTATTGTATTGATTTTGAAGATTTCTAATTATCTGCGTTTCTGCTTTACCCTTTTTCACAGGTTAAACTTAACTTTAAAAGTTGAGATTTTTGGCAGGTTCAGCATTTACAGATTTGAGTAGATGAGTGTTGAATAAAGCATCTCTATTGCTATTGCCTTTTATTGAAAGCACTTGAATATTTTTTCAAAGGAGCTGAGTACCTAATTAAGTCTAGAGGGCAGAAGATAAAAGCATTTGCCGGGTTTGATGTATTCTAACAGTGAAAGAAATATTTTCATGTGGTTTCATGTTCTTGAATAGAATTTTAGTGCAACTTTAAGTATATATTTTGATCATGCTCCTGGCTTGCATTAATCTTGCTTTTGGTAAGCAGTAAGATTTCAAAGCATTTAGAATAAAAGGTAATACAAATTTGTTCAGGAAAGCTCTAAACTAAGAATGACACAGGAGGGAGATGATGGCCAAGAAGCAAGTGAGGAAGTGGTGGATCGGATTGTCACGCAAAGGGGTTAGGATGCTGTGGAGAGGAGACACCTCATGGTCAACAGTTGGGACAGAAGGGGACCGCCTCAAGTGTATGCACAGAGGTAGGGGAATGCCTACAGGACAGCGTGATGGGGGGAGCTCTCGTGCCTTTCTTGAGGGTCCCTCTGAAGCTCCTGTGTACTCTTGCATGCAGTATGGGGAACAAGCAGGAGGAACTGGAAGTCTGCATGCAGTTTCAGTGTTAGGTCTCATTGGGGTCACAGAGACGTGGTGGGACAGCTCACAGAAGTGAGCTAGAGTGCTGCAGTGGATGGATACAGGCACTTTGGGAAGGACAGGCTGGGAGAGCATGGGGATTGAGTTGCCTTTGTTGCAAAGTTGAAGAGAGCAGCAAGGATGTGTGGAGCTCCTGGCTTGGCATGCATGGGCCAGCCTAGAGTTAAAGGTCAGGATTTGCAGGCAGACCCATGTTTTGTTGTGTGTCTGCTACAGACCGCATCATCAGGGAAGAAGTGGATGAGGCGTTCTTCAGATAGCTGGGGGAAGCTTCACATGTGCAGGTCCTGGCCCTTATGGGGGACTTGAGCACCCTGTCATCTGCTGGAAGGACATCACAGCAGATTTATCCTAAATATTTTGTAATATTTGAAAGATTTGTATTCTTTCCTTCTTTTACTGCTCCAGGTTATGACCTTAAGCTGGGCTTTTCTAACAGATGCTCTTTATCAGAAGGTGGAGAACTTTCTCAGTGGGTTACTTGGTCACTGACTGGAAACTTGTATCAGTGTCTACTGTTTTCTTGAGATTTTCTCATATACTGGCCAGCCTGTATTAACTTGCAGTATTTCTTTTATGTGTTTTGAGGATGGTATATCATCAGTATTCTTCCTGTTTTCTGGAGTTGCGCTATTTAAAAAAGTTATTTAAGAGGTATCTCACAGGCGGAAGTCTCCCAGAAGGGCGTTGTAGGAATATTTGGAGACAAGCTGGAAAATACCTATCTCTTTTAGAAATAGTAATATTTTGCATTAAAAACTTGCACTGTCAACAAATGGTTGCTGGAGAAAACAGTGTCCATTGCCATGCTGTCTCCATGCCAGTTCATTGTGTACTTAATATGGTTGCTATGTTGTCCTTCAAAGGTTCCTTGAACCTGTAGATGGCAAAATACAAGTGCAGTACATAGTAAATGGGTTAGTAATTTCTTCTATCGTGTCCTAAACCATGTTTTTCTTCAAAAATGCCTGGCTTGTGTATAATTTAAAATGAACAGTGATAAGCATATAGAAATAGTCTCAAAGGAATTTAATCTTTTTTTATGTGAGAACTGAGGTATTTTATGTTTCATACAGTGCCTGGAAATCCAGTATCGTATTTTTTAACATGATGTTCTCACTTTCCTACTTTATCTCCTATTTCTATGTAGAAGTATCTATAGCAACTAGCTAGCTTATCTTCCTGTAAAAATGAAAGGCAAGTTAGGTGTATTGCTCAGTGTCCTTTTCTGTAGAGACTGAGTGTGCACTTTCTAATGAGACTTCAGATATCTGTTTTCACTGAGATTTCTAGATTGTTAAATGGTGATCACTGGGCTATTTTTTTATGTACCTAAATATAGATTAAATTAAGTTTCTACCCTTCAGTTGTCTAAGCTAAACAGTTCTGATTTATTACCCGAGCTCCTTCAGCTGTCTGCAGGTTTGGCGTTGTAGAGCTTTTGGGGGAAGGGTGGAAAAAAAAAGCAGGAGGAGCTTTTTATTCCTTACTGCTGCTTACTAAATGTCTCAAGTTTTTGATGTTTTATTTCTTTTATTCTGTTGATTTCTGTAATGTGGTTTGTGTTCTCCCAGGATTTAATTTTCTAACATTAGCGTCTATCAGCTTAGTCTGTTATGAAATAAACTAATTGTGTCTGTGATGATGGGAACAAGGTAGATAAGGAACAAGAGAATGAACATTAAAGCAAGTATTTAGAAAGGTCATAGATTGCTGGGATGATATGGTCTAAGTTATATGACAGCAGAATAGGAGTAAGAGACGAGGTATATAACACTAATGCTTTAGGATAGCACCACAGTAAATTGTCCTTTTTATGGATTTTTAATCCAACTTTATTTTTAACACTAAATGTTGAGAATGCCAAAAGAGGAGTCATTTAGTTTTCCACTGAAACCACAACGTGATGATTCCTTCTTCCCATAAAGTACATCCAGAATGACCACCAGAGTGGCTTTCCAACTTTACACATGTAGGATGTTTTTCAGTGATTATTGTTGAGCCCAAATCATCTTTGACTTTTAATATACATGAAGAGCTATGTAATTCCCATGGATTTAGGGGAGAGTCTGTGGGTTCACTACAACAGATATAAATTGAATGGCTCTATGCTTATCTAAGCATTAAAGTAAAACCTCTAGGTTAAATTTTAAACTTGAAAAGGGTTCATTTTATATTTGAGAGAATTGAAAAAAAAGTCTTAAAATTGGGAAATAATGCAATTGGAAAACACAGTTTTTGAGAGTTTGTACCGAAGTTGAAACTGTGTTGCGTGTTTTCCATAACAATGCCAGATTATTTTCTCTCCTTCTCCCCTCCCCCGTGAAGACAGAGTTGAGGTTGCATTAGTCAAATGGTTTAAGAGAAGAGTAAGGAAAAGAAGAAATACCGTCTTTGAGTTGCCTAATCAAAATGCCAGAGGTGCTTTGAGTAATAGCAGAATGTATTTTCCCTGTATCACAGAGTTAAATGCCAGGTGTTCCTCTGCTAAATGACTCAACAGCGGTATTTTACGTGTTATCATCCTCTTTTTAGAGGCTCATCCTTGGCAATATGTTTTGCTTCGTGTTTTTAAGTTGGGTTAATTTGTGCTTTACAGTGGGTGAAATAAGCTCTGTTGGGGCTGGGCTGGGACCTTTGAGCTCCTTTTCTGCAATGGATTGCTAGTGGAGAAATGCTGACTATGTATGAAACTCAGCTCGCAGATTATAAAATCCAGAATTGTCTTTAGTTGGACTCTCTCAGTTAAATGTAATCCTGACAGTTTTGTGATTTATAGTTAATTAAATGAAATTTCTGTTAATAAATTCAAGTTCTGCTGTACTTTCAGCAATTTTGAGTAGCTTGGGAAATGATTAGCAGGTTTTTGATTCAGTAATCATTTAGAAGCCTTTGTCCCCGCTGTAGCAGTACATACGCTCCTCCCTTTGCCTGAAAGGCGTCCCGAGGATCAGTGCCACTTGGCATTGTTGAACCAACGGAGTGCAAATGCCTTGGAGATCCAAAAGCATACTTGTAGGTCTTCATGTTCAAGAGGAATGTTCCTCCCATTTGACTCAGAGAAAGATGTACGTAACAGCCTGTCTTAATTTAATAACTGGAGGTGTTTCAAGGGGCTGGTGATTCTTTAGTATAAAAATGAAAGTCAACCTTGCAGTCTGCTGAGCATAGGGCCAGGAGTAAAAATACTCTGCATAACATTAACAAAGCTCTGTAGTATTTATTCAGTTCCTGTGTTATGAGAATGTTTAAGCACGGTTCAGCTACCCTGACCAAAAGACTTTTTTTTTTTTTTTCCTCTAGCAACAGGAGAAATTGCGTGTTTTTAAGCAGCAGATTCTGAGGAGAGATTTTGTAAGAAACTATGTATTATACTGTGTCCCAAAACTCTTGCAGGTTTGTGTTCTGCAAGTCAAAAAGAAAGGAAGACCTAGGTCAGCAACAGTGCTTCAGTGTGGGGTTTTTTGTTTTGTTTGTTTTTCTTTTTTTCCTCTTCAAAATAGTCTTTTTCAGAGAGATGTCCTTTGTGTTGTCTTTATGACTCAGATGTTTCTGTCTGACTCTGTTTTATATTGGAAGGTTAATGACTACAGAGAGGTGATTTGCGTGTTGCTATCTTGTAGTGTGTTGGTAGATTTGATAATATAACTTCTGCCATGTCATTTTGTTTTCCAAATGAATCACAGAGCAGTGTAGCAACACTGTCTGGTCTGCAAAGAGCAGCTTCAAAACTAGCTCAAGATTACCGCATTTGATAGAATAGTAGTTATGTTCCTTGTAGGAGCTGTATTCCAAACTAATGTTCTAGGAGATTAAGCTAGAATTGGCACCTGGATAGAAATAAATTTTATGTCAAGTTTAGGGGAGTTTGGGGAAGTTTTACTGTGTATGACCCTCCTCAACTGAAGTTAAATCTAAATTTTAACAGCTCTTAATTCTACTGGTCTTTTTAAAAGTAGTAGATTGGGTTGGGGTTTTTTAATATTTCCTTTATCAAGGTAAAAGAGCATATTAAAATTTCATTATTTTGCAAATCAAATGGCTGTGCTAGTGCATCATACTCCCCTATGCCGCTTCTGGCATCTCAAACATCTGTCAGGAAAGCTTCCTTGTAACTTTACAATGGGAAACTTCTTTCCCCTGTCAGGATGTGAAGGTGGAAAATGACTTGTATTCTCAGCTAGTACATCCAGGTAGTATAATGGTTAGATCATAAATGATGATAAGAGTATGTATTATGAAGAAAGTCTTTAATTTTATTTGACATTAATTTGAACAACAGTTGAAACAGGTTAATACTGTCTTAATTCTGTAGATTCTCCTTTGATCTCACTGGTTATTGAAGATAGCAATTAGCATTTATTTTTTGGTTGAAAGTTGCTGATTAATTAGAAGATTTGCATAGTGTTATGAAAAACATATATGTTTGCTAGGAAAAATCTTGTTGCAGTAAACTGCTTTTCTGCATTTGATTACAGGTGTTTGTGCTTCTTCAAACTGCTTTGGTGGTTTAGACTAAGGACTTCATTATAAAGACTCTCCTGGTTTCTTAGTATCCTTGTTTAAGCCAAGGAATTTTTGCCTTTAGCCTTCTATATGCTTCGTGATTCATTTCTGTTTCCTTACTTCTGGTGATACTGAATCTCTGAAGTAAAAGCTCAGACACCAGTTTGCCTTCTCTAAAGTTACATTTTCATTTGGATAGCATCATGTAAGGGAGTGGTTGTACCACAGGGAATATTTTAGTCGCTCCATTAGTAAAACTACATTATTGCCTGGACAATAACTTGAGTTTTAATTTATCCTGGCTGGCGACCATTTACTCATGGTGGAGATTTTTTGTGTGCTCACAAGACTGATAAAGGAAAGGACAACTTTACGGACTGTATTTCGGTTTCTGGTTAGCTAACTTGTGTACTTAGCAACTTCATATGCTTCTGTTTCTTTTATTGTCCTTACGTAAGACTGCGCCTCTGTTTATAGCTACATTTGTGGAGAAAAGTAAGTATGAAATTGTATTTCATAGGAGTTGTGCTTTTCATCTGCACTTCCTCCTTGCACATGTGTTCCTGCCAGTTCACACTTCTACCTGCTTTTTGTGTGTGCGCTATATCTTGTTTTTAATTGGCAGTTGAAGATGTAGGAGAAATTGTCTTATTTGCTGGTAGCCTGCAACTTAATGCTTAATTATAAAGTTGTTTACAAAAGCATGGAGAAGGAGGGAGGAGGCATAGTAGTGTGCAGTAATAAGCACTGGAAAAGCGTTGGCAAACAGAACAAAATATTTCAGTTGGAAAGGACTGCCTGACCAGTTCAGGGCTGACCAAAAGTTAAAGCATGGTATTAAGGGCATTGTCACAATGCCTCTTAAGCACTGACAGGCTTGGGTTATCGACCACCTCTCTAGAAAGCCTGTTCCAGTCTTTGACCACTGTCTAGGTGAAGAAATGCTTCATAATCATAGAATCATAATGTGCTGCATCATTTTGCTCAGATTGCCTAAAGCGTGGCTAGACTGGAAGCCTTCGTGGGTCTGCTTGTGAGTCAGGCTTTACATGGCCTTGTGCTCCCTTCCCTTTGTAGAATTATAGAATCATTTAGGTTAGAAAAGACCTTTTAAGATCGAGTCCAACCGTTAACCTAGTATTGCCACGTCCACCACTAAACTATGTTCCTAAGCACCACATCTACACATTTTTTAAATACCTCCAGGGATGGTGACTCCACCACTTCCCTGGGTGGCTTGTCCCAATGCTTGATAACCATTTCAGTGAAGAAATTTTTCCTAATACCCAATCTGAGCCTCCCCTGGCGCAACTTGAGGCTGTTTCCTCTCATCCTATCTATTTTTACTTCGGAAAAGAGATTGGCCCCCACCTCGCTACTGTCCTGGTTTAGCCCCAGCCGGCAACAAAGAACCACGCAGTGGATGCTCACACACCCCTCCTCGGCTGGACAGGAGAATCGGAAGAAAAAGACAAAACTAGTAGGTTGAGATAAAGGCAATTTAACAGAACAGCAGAGAAAACAACAATAATACTGGTAAAGGAATATACAAAACATGATTAATATACCACTGCTGACTGACCGAAGCAGGGAAGCCCCAGGCTGCTCTGAGCAGTGATTCCTGTCTGCTCCTTTAGCCAGCTTCCTGGCTCTATACTGGATATGGGTTACAGGGAATTGGATACCTGTTTGGTTCCAGTCCCTGCTTTAACACACACACACACACACTCACAACTGGTGCAGCTTTGAACCATTCCCACATGTTCTATTGCTGGATCCCAGGGAGAAGAGCTCAGCACTCAGCTGGTATGCTCCAAAAAAATTATACTAGATATTTGGTATTAGAGAGGAAAATATTGATACTGGATAGGAAAATTAGGAATCTGGTCTGACACTATGGAGTGCAGAGCTGGAGAACTTAGTGTAAAAGTTTCGCTGTGATAATCTGCTGTACATGGACTTTGGAAGCAGGGAAGTCTAGGCTCACATTTTGGAGAGCATCTTGCTTTTGCCTGATGACTGGGTGCAGACAGGACTCAATGGAGATTTAGGCACAATTAAATTGAAATGTAGCAATTGTTAAATTTTGAGACATGAGTAAGTTATTACATTATGCATTTTATTTGGAATTTATTTCTGTAATGATTGAATGCGCATCTGTAATACTTATTCTCTCCCAGTTGATCTGAAGGAAGTGCTTTCATCTCCTACAGTCAGAAAATACCGTTTAGCTTTGCTTGAGTTTCAAACTCAACATATTAACATACACTTGTTCACTTATATGTTACTAATGGAAGAGAAGTTTTGGGTTGGATCCAATTATGTAAAAGAACAAGGAGAAATGAAGAGCCTGTATTCATCTACCAAAGCTTGGTAGTCATAGGTTTTGTTCTCATCTTGACTTGCATTTGGGTATTACTGAGCTGTAAAATGAACATGAAAACGTAAACAAATTTTAAACCTTTTATCTTAATTTTTTGCCCCTAAATTGATCTTTATCTTTAGTGTAGTGGTTCGCTTTTTTAGGAAGAGGAATGTTCAATACAGCCTCCTTCCGCATGTAGCACAAAGAAGCATGGTTAATGCCTAACCAGCTTTGTGAATTGGTCCGTAAAACAGCTTTGAAAACCTGAAGTGTGTGCCCGTAGTGTTGAAGAATCTCTTGGTGTAGCTGACAGGTCGATCAGAAATCAGATGTTCAGGGAAGCCTTCAGTCTCTGGTCTCTATAAATTTGGTACAGTTTTCCCCTCTAACTCAGAAGTGGGAAGTGTATTAAAGATATTCCATGTTGGATGTTGAATAGAAGTAACCTTGTCTCCTTGACCTCTTGCTTTCTGTATTCACATGCACAAGGCAACGCATGGACCAGGCATAAAGTAGCATTTGAGTGTTAAGCAAACTAGCAGTAGGCCACTAATCGCTTCTTGATGAGCTTTTGTAAGGGAAGCTGAGGTAGGCCCTTGGTCTTGGGTTAAGTATCAGATACTAAGTGTTATAAATGAAATGTGCCACAGGAGCTCCATTATTCTTATTTCTCTTGTCACTTTTGGGATTTTAAGTATCTTCAGTAAAAGTGACAACACTGGGAAGGACGTTTGGTGGTCTATAAAAGGTCCTACTTTAGCTTCACTCTTTAAGTGGTTGAAGCAACCTTTTGGTGAATTCTTGGAGCTTGTTTAAACTTGCTGAAATGTTACTTCCTCTTAAAGGACGAGGCTCTATGTGTTCAGTGTCTGTTTTAATCAGCAGATTAAAAATGACAGATAATAGCTTTGGCTCACAAAGAGCATTTTGTGTATCTCGTAGCTGTGTCCTGCTAATCAAATTTTAAAGGATTCGGGGACTGAGCTGCCAGCTGGAGTTTCTTGATTTATAATTCAGTTGCTTTGTATATAGTAGTTACCCAATTCTATCAAATCAACTTTTTGATTATTTTCTACCAATCTGGACTTACTTTGAGAAGGCCATTTAGAGCCTTATGAGTAGGCCATTTTGTGCTACTGTTTTGTGGTAAAATGGCAGGACACTGAGGGTCTGCACAGTGGAGGCATTAGGCTAAAGCTTGCATTTGAAATATGTGAGTCAGTCAGAGGGAAGGGTGGTTTTTTGCAGTTTATTAAAATTCTTCAGAGAGCGAGCTTTTCCCATGTAGAAACTGAACGGAAGGGGCACCAAACTGAACATAAGGGGCACCTTATTTATAGTCAGTAAGCAATGCTGGAGCTTAGTAAACATGGCCAGGTGGGATATTTAAAGCTGTAACAAAAGTACTTCCAAAAGCAGTGCCGTTTGTGCCTAAGTCAAAGATTAGTCACTGAAGTGATTCGAACCTCATACTCCACTTTCAAGGAGCGTTTCTCTTACCAGCAGTGCCAGCTTTAAGCAATCCCTTTATTCCCTCCTGCTGTTCCTGCTTTTTTTGCAGGTTATACCACCCTCTCCACTATGCCAGGCTTTCCTGGTAAACTGGAACCCAGACCCGGCTCATTTTCAATCCGTGTGAGTTCCCTGGGCTGGCTCGTGTATCCTCCGACGGGTGCTGCTTCCCCAGCTGGGACTGTGGTACAAGGGCAGTAACTGGTGACAGGAGTCGGGGGGAACCGAAGCCTTTAAATCCAGCGCTGGCTCCATAAAAAAACCCTCTCCGGCTGTAACCTCCCAGATTCTGCCATGGGTTCTGGGAGCGCTCACGTGTTGCACCGTGTAGGACAAGGGGTGTCTGGAGACACCGATAACGCCACAGAACAAATTAAGTTCAGTGCAGTCTTCTGGAAGACTGAGATAAAGTTTCAGATTTTATTTTGGGGTGGGGTTTTGTGGTTGTGGTTTTTTTGGTTTGGGGTTGGTTTTTTTTAGCTCACTGGCATACAGATTGCACTAGTGAAGCTGTGTGTACTTAGGCTACGTAAGAATGTAGCTCAGGACAGTGTCACTGTGTATTAGCCTGCAGTATAACGGGGGAGGGTTTTTTTGATGTGCCTTTGTTTGTGTGTGGGTTTTTTTATTTGTTTGCTTGTTTCTGTTTTTGTTTTTATTTTGGTTTTTACTGCACTGCCCCCTTCAGCCGACCCCCCCCAGCCTTTCCCCTTCCCCTTGCTGTTTGGGAGCAGTGGCTACTTCAGCTAAGAATTACTTAGCTTTGGTGGCAGGCGTGTAAAAGCACAAGGTACCTGTGTTTCTGGAAGCATAGAAATTAAGTGTATACTGAGAAAGTGAGAACAAGTGTTACGGTTTCTAACTACAGTAGATTAACTTCTACATTTATGTTATGTATATATGGATCCATACAGCATGTACAGACATAATTTACTTTGAATTATACAATTTTTTTGAACTTTGATAAATCTTCAAGAAAACCTTAGGCTTCATCTTGAAGCATCTGGAAAACACTGTTAGAAAAAGTGTTACAGTTCCATGAGGATTATGAATCAACGTTATGTTTTTTCTTCTAAGCAAAGATTTAAAAAATTTATTTTTCAGTTTGCGCTACTAGTCCTTACTCAGTTTGTCTGTCTTTATACCCTTCTGCCAGGGAGCAATCTAGAAGAGGGAGGGGTAATTCTTACTGGATAGTGTAGGCACCAGCATGAGGATGAAGTAGCAATGAGCTGACGAAATGAACCTGAAAAATACCACTTACTGGGACATATTCACAAATTTGTTTGCAACACATCTCTCTCACCACCCCTCTCCCTTTTCTTTTTTTCCTGACACCTAAAAGATCTTTAGTGTTGCCAAACAAAATGCTGTCTCTAGGAGTCTGTCTTCCTTCCCTTGCCCCAAATTGAACTTGAATATTTAATGCAATGATGAACACGGCAATATTACATTTCAAAATAATTCTTAAATAAATAAAAAAACCCCACATTGTAATGCAATATAATTAAATGCTTTAAGAAATACTGTTTCTTCCTCAGGAAAACAAAGAAATAGACTGGAGCCAATGGATACCATATTTGTTAAACAAGTTAAAGAAGGTGGACCTGCTTCTGAAGCTGGATTGTGCACAGGTACTGTTCTTCTATAACACCAATAACATGCTTGGGTACATGATGTAACATATAGGTGATTTGAGCTTCTGTGTGAAGTTATATCTTCCATTTAAACCTTGTTCTTTCCTCCTGAAGTTTGAAACCTCTCTTTTAAATTGTCCTCCAGTGTTTTTCATCTCAAAAGTGCTGTTGTGCTCTCTCAGGGGGTGCTATATAAAACACATTAAGGCATTAAAGTCTTGGTCTTTTTGTATTATTATCCTTAAAAAAGTAAGAACAAGTTTATGATACAGTATGTGAGGAGAAAGAGAAAAAGAAGGAAAATGACACCTGTAAGCTGCTGTTTCTTGTCCTTTGTGACACATTGATAACCTTGAAAAATTTAGGTTTTTATCCTTTTAATTATTCTCCTCCTTTAAACTAAACAGGAACAATCCAAGATAATCTCTTCTTATCAAATTTTGTTCAGTTGTTTGATTTAATCAGACTGGAAAGCAGAAAGCATGGGTTTTTTTGTAAAGTGCCAGGTATTTTGTCACACCTTTACTTAAGTGTCTAAGGAAAAAAAAACAGGTTACGTTTGAATGGGAGGTCTTACAAGAGTTAAAACAGTAAGTTGCATAGATGGATACCACTGGAAACAAGGTTTCTCTTCTTAAAAATATGGCAACACATGTTCTATGAAAGGATTGTGGTTTTGTTGATAATGGGATGTTTATATTTCTTTTGAAAATAGTTATGTACATGTGTTTGACTGGAATAGAATAATTTTTGTATGTTTCTTCCTGAAGAAGTTCAAGGATTCTTGGATGATCACAGTTTAAAAGCTGTGCAAGATCCTACTTGTACAGCATAAGGCGTTTTCCTTTTTGAACTCCTCCTTAAGCAGTTATTCAGGGAAGGGCTACTTTGACATTACTCTAATGCTATTATATAGAGAAATGTTTTGGCTTGATAAAGTGCAGCATATGTCAGAGTTGTACAGAGGAGCCATGTTAATTTCAACTGTATTCAGTGTTTGCCAAATGGAAAGAGGTGAAATCTGTAGAGAATATTTTATTTTTAGTCATAGAAGAGATTTTTAGGAGCCCAAAAATAAAAAATAGAAAATAAATGAGAAAATAAATGTTTTAAATTAACCAGAATATTCTTCTTAAACACACTGCTAATAGCAGTTATATCTAATTAGGTCATGCCACTATTTCTTGTTTAAAACTTTACGGTGAAATGTATTACTATATCTCTTTCTTGAAATTGCATTATAAAACACTCAGGGAATGATCAGCAAGATAGATTGCTTAACTCTAATACAGACACTGTATACATTTCGTACTTTGTACAATCAACTGTATTTTGATTTATTTTTTTTTTTAATTCAACCTGGCTTTGTTTCACAGTTACACTAATGGAAAGAAAATACTCGAAAATCTAATATGACTTTAGATATTAAGTTTGTTTGTCAATTCATGTTTCAGTGCTGCAGGATCCTTTGTAATACTGACAGCCTCGATCCAAGCTTTGTTACCCAGAATCAATAATCTCTGTTTCAGGAGCCTACCAGGTTGCTACTCATCAGAAAGCTCTTGCAAATTTGAGGAATAGGTTACAGTATCTTAAATGTAAGACAGTTCATTCAGTGTATTTTTCAATACTCCTGTAAAATTACCTTTGTTAGAGTTAGAAAGGTCATACTTCCCATATTTAACCTTCATGGCGTTTCATTAAAAAATAACATGGCTGTGAATTCCAGACATAAGTATTTTAGAAATGTTGAAATACAGACAGCCAAAACAGATCCGCATTTACCATGTCTTGGTCTTCATGCTGTCATTTATGTATATGTAAGAAAATAAAGAACTCAAATGTGTGTGGAAAGGCAGATAGTTTAAGTGTGCTCAGATTGATTCTTAGTTTGATCAAAGGTGAAATGGGCCACCAGATTTGTAGAGAGCTATTAGAAAAAGCCTTCATGCTTCTATACTCTTTTTGCACTACAGGCTCTGGCCTTCCCCTGTATATGTCCTGAAACAGAGCAAAGATGTGTTTTGCAGAGTTCTTAAACCCTCCTCTTTCATGTAATGAGTTCCGCGGTGTGTCCCACCTGAGTTTTTTGGCA
Source organism: Tringa solitaria (assembly GCA_026413425.1). NCBI lineage: Eukaryota > Metazoa > Chordata > Aves > Charadriiformes > Scolopacidae > Tringa > Tringa solitaria. The sequence continues at coordinate 18,084,502 of JAOXJM010000012.1, forward strand.
GGTTCGTTAGATGCAAACTTCAAGTAGACTTGTTTCACTGCTGTGTGTAACCTAGTCTCTTTCTTCAAAAAGTAAAAACTGCACAAGAAACAATAAGAAGATATGACCTTCTTTAAAGATAGGCCTAATTACGGTTTTTAATGCGGATACTGAGTAAAGATCTACATCTGTGGGGAAGTTCTGAACCAGGCTGGAAAAAAGCCAGTTTTAAGTTCCAGAGAAGGACCTGGGAAGTCTTACCGTACAACGGAGCAGGACGGTGTTCAGAACTTGTAAATAAGAAACTTTTTTGGCACAAAGTATAGCATTTCTTTTTCCTGCAACTTCTTGAAAAGATTTAGTTTGGTGAGTTACTGGGCATTTCAAAATTAACTTTGTTTTCATGAAAGTCCGGTTTCTCAGCCTAATTGCATAAGGTGACTCTGTGTATGCAACAGTGGGATATGGTTTGCCATCCATCACAGATGCTTATCAGTCACAGGTGGATTGCTAGCAGCCATTAAATGTTGCCACCAGCTTTTCTCTCATTGCTTACTAAGCAAAAGACAAAAGTCTGAGAGTTCTTTCAGCTGAGGAAAAAGGCAATAACCAGTCCATAAAAGGGCGTAGATAAACAAAGTTGAAAATATTGCACCAGTATATTTGCGTGATGTTACATTGTGCATGCAGACCAAATTAAAAATGGTCATCAGATCCATGTGGTTTGGTAAGTCTGGAAAACCCCGGGGTCTGTGTAGGGAACCTCCACAAAGCATGAGCATTTAGAGCGTTGCTGCCACCAAGTCAGGCTGAGTACTCAGAGCAAACAGCTTTTTCCTTGCTTTGACTTGATCATGCCAGAAACACAAAATGAACGTTTAGTTTCTAAGGAGGGTTGAAAAAGCCATTCTCTTTGGCTTGCTTTGCACTGCCCCTTTTTTCAGTTTTCCTTTCTTCAGTGGCTTTCCAAAGATCCCTATCTGTAATCCTTTAGATCATTTTCTCCTCATTAGTAAATTCAAGATATCTTTCTGCTCTTCTGATCAGAGGTGACATAAATACCATTTTTCATGAAGGAATTGGATGGTGTTTTCATCAAAAGCTGAAAATAGCTCTGTGAGATACATTTGCCACTTTGAGAGCATATGAAGCTCTTGATGAGGAAGAGGAATGAGGAAGGTGGAACAAACTATTTGGAGAAATCTGATAAAAGTCATGTTAGGTCTAAAGGTTGATCTATATGGATAAGAAATAACCCATGACACAGTCCAAGATGCATTGAAGAGACAGTTATGTATTGGAAACAACCCAGATCATTCTGAGGAAGGAGGAAGCTGGAGTATTTCAAAATACTCATTCATTATTTCTCAGAAGGAAGAAGTACAAAATTGCAGCATACGTTGATATTAAAGGAGATGTATACATCTACACCTGGCAGTGTTCTGAATCAAAGTTTGGTTTTTGAGGTTAAGTGCAGAAATAAAATGTTTACTTAAAATTTGCTTGAGAACTGGGCAGAGTTGTCAGTATGTGTTACCATACATCAAAGGCTTTATTGTGAAGATGGGATATTTAAGTTAGCTGCTACAGCTTACACCTGCTTGTGGTTTTCTTGCTGTGAGTTTCTAGGTGATTCATTTGGAAGTTTATAATAAGATACCACATCTGAAAATGTTCTGAGAAAAGAGTAGAAACTTGGCATCCTGTATATGGTTATATGTAGTTGCATTGTGCATCTTTTTTCTTTTTTTTTTTTTTATTTTTAGACAAAACTAACCTTGATTTTGACATCTCGGTGGCCTTGATTATAGTGAGGTACAGAAGAACAAAATAAAAATGATCAAAAATGTCTAGACAAATTAATTTAAGGTGTAACTTTTCCCATTACAGGTGACAGAATTATAAAAGTCAATGGAGAAAGTGTTATTGGGAAGACATATTCTCAAGTCATTGCTTTAATACAGAACAGGTAAGATACGAGTATTTAATTATGTGCCACATTGATGTTTTTATTCTAAGCAGGAAATGACCACTTCAGAAAAAGTCATCATATTTTTAAGTTTTCCTTAATACACACTCAGTTTTACTATTTTTTTTTTCATGTATTTACTGAATGCTGGGAAAGGTTTGAGAATGGGTGTAATGAATTGTGCCACAGTCCTTTTATGTCACTACTTGTTTCTTGTTAGCAAATCACACTGAGTACTATACTATAGTATAGTTGTCTGAACTTGAAATAGACAGATTAGGTCTACATACACCACACATATATGTGTCAATTTAAAAAGAAAATCAGGAAAAGTCTACCTGTTTGATCTAGTAACTAGAAATCAGCATATCTGGTAAAGGAAAAATTCTACGCTAGTGCACACCTGCAAAACATCTGCAGTACATTTTGGCTTTCCTCTGTCTTGCGTCAAGTTGTGAACCTTGAACAGGGTTGAGGAAATGGTAATATTTACTGCTCCTGCAACTCACAAGGGCTTGTTAAATCATGTCCATACATGAATCTAGATAGTTGTTTTCATCTCTCAAATCTGCCTCCATTTCTACGGTTTTCTTGGTGTCAATTTCTGTTCTATAGCCACAGGTTTCCATATAATAATGAGATATGTGGAGAAAAGAGGTATTATGATCAGCGTAGAAAAATGTTTTCTAAATACGTCTCGCGTCACATTTTTATTTTTTGTGAATCTTCATGCATTAAGACTTAGTTATGCTTACAGTTAGGAGTAGGAAAAATAAGATACTGATTTTCCTATTTCAGTGGAGTCTTTGCTCAAATTTTCATTCAAAATACAAATATATCCCAGGTGCATTTTTTTGAAACAACACAACTCTGTGTGACAGGCAAGGTAGACCGAAATGCGTTCTGTGTCATTAGTACTTTCTATACAAGAGCTGGAAAGATGGAATCTGTCTTTTTCTTTTATAACCTTTACTGGAGATAACACTAGCCATGTATATTTTTTTCATTTTGTATTTGTACAGAGAGTGATATTGTACAATAGTGTATACTCAGGACACAGGACATTACTTGTACATGCCCAACAGGTGCATCTGTCAATGAAATCTCTTATCGTAATCCAAAAAAGATAGAGACCAATCACATCTTCCAGAGACCAGTCACATCTTCCAGTGGCCTTCGTGGTCAGAGATTCATAACTCCAGCTCTGCCTGTGAATAAAATTTTATTTTCAGCCCCGTGAGTGTAGGCAGCCCCAGCAGAATGCAACCCCTGCCCACTGTGGATAAATCAGGGACACCTGAACAAGGCCTTAGCAGGGATGATCTACTGCAGCCAGGAACAGTATAGCACACTGGTGCATCTGTCCCTCTAATTTTCATGATCGCACAGAAGATGAAGGAAAACTATTGTTAGGAGAGCAGAACAATTTGTTGTCTTGAGCCGGATGTGTACATCCCATAAGATCATAACAAAAGGTCATGTATATATCCTTTAGTTTTTTATACAGAAAATACAATCATCAGGAGGTCTTCAGCTGAACCTCTTAAGATAAACAGATAAATATTAATTCCGATCCATACAGAGAGCTCAGACTCCAGATCAGGCAATGCTTCTCATATGACTAAAGAATGAACTCTATAATTCTTTGCTTGAAAACGGTATTTTTGAGCTCAGAGTAGTTTGTTCTGCACATATTTTATCTCTTATGCTGCCATTTCATGGCAAATAAAATGATGTTATGGTGCATGCTTCTTGCTTTAGCATGCTGTTCTTGAATCAGCATAGCCACCCTGGGACAGACTGGTGGTCTGTTTATATCAGTATTCTCTCTGATAATGTCCAGTAGTGCATTCTTAGGAGAAGACTATGAAAACACTGAAAGTATAGAGTGATATTTGGTCAAATTGTACTAGCCCGCTTGCTAGAAATCCCTGATTTAGGAACTTGCTGAACCAAAGGTTTTATCTGCACCACTTGATTTAATATTTCTCGATAGGTTGGTCTTGCACAAGATCACTTTTGAACGTACTTAAACTCCTCATATTAAAAATACCCAGTGACACAGTTGGTTTTTGCTTTCTTTTGTGTCTTAGCTAATCTTTGATCCAGCACACCTTTGTTTCTTTAGTAGGCTTTGTGCAAGCAACGTGCTGAAAGGTCTTTTGAGAGGCGAAGTTGTCAGTTGAAATCTCTTTTATTCATGACGAAAGACAGTTTCATTTATAGTCTCAGTATGTTGTGCGATGGCTTTCTGGACATTTTAATTATTATATTTTTAGTTACTGTTTTTAATTACCCCTTCAAACATATTGCTGACTGTAAATGTTTATTCTTTTGTAATTTTTCTGATCATGTTCAGAACAGTTTTTAAGGATGCAACATATCTTATCCTCTCTTACCTTTAAAGAAAAGGTTCCCCCTCACTGTTCCGGAACTCACTGTTCCGCTGTTTTGCAATGAAACTCAGTTTGGACTCAGATTTTTGAATCGATACTCCTGCAGCTCCATTTCCATAGCTGCTCATTAATTTTCTAGAAAGTTGTTCAATTTTAGTTGTTTGTCCTCATTATATAATGCTCCAGACATAAGAAGTTACCTGCCTTAAATGAAATGATCCCCATAAGTTCCAGTGGGACTGGTGGATGGGCTATAACTCAGCCATGTTTTGTTTTGGTCTCAGAAAAGTTTCAAGCTGTGTCTAGAACGTTACCTTTTTTTGGTCTGGTTGGAGATTGCAAAACTAAACTTTTGCTGATTATTTCCTCTGGAAGGTGAAGTGTACACCTCAAAAGAGTTGCTTGAAATAACTGTGTCCTGTAAGATTAGTCATGAGTTCACTTTTAAGTCAAGATTTTATACTCTTTACCAATAGTTGTTAATTTGGTCCATTAAGAATTTATTCTCATCTGTTTACACAATCAGCTTGGAGATGTGTTAATTACTAATGTAAACTTGGTAAATTATTTATGGTCCTAAATAAAACAAGAAACAGATTCTGATTCCCAACTTTTCTTTTTTGAACTGTGGGGAATTTGAATGATTAAGTCTATCCCTGTCATTTCTCTTCACAAGTTCTTCTTGAAAGTGTTGGGATTACTCAGAAATGTAGAGTGTTTAGCTACCTGAATTTGTTTCATTAGCACAAAATAATGCATCAAAAAGTAGTCTTTATGATGGCAGTGTATCATAGTGCTTTAATTTGGCTCTGAGTCAGTACATTTAAATTTGTAAAGCTCAAAATTTGTAATGAAAGCAATTTCCATGATATCTCTGAGAAGTCACGATACTGTGTGTAATACTTTAGTGTAAACTGCCACTTTCTGTGAGGTGGTTCTTACTCACACTTTCTAGTTCATAATTTGCATGCACATTGTATAGTACAGTACACCAGTAGTATTCCTTAATACTTTTCGTTTCCATTACAAGAATTGAAAAACATTCTGAGAGCAATTCACAAAATTCAAAGTAGGAAGATCCAAATTGTGTCCAGAAGGTTCGGCAGGCAAACTGGAATAAAATAGTTAAGTAGTTACTTGAATGATGTATAAAATATTACTCCTGAGTGGAATCTTTTCCTCTTTTGGACGGCTATTTAAAAAGGTATTAAACTGTGCAAAGGGATTTAATCACTTTCTTTTTTATTTTTTTTTTAAAAGGCACAAAATAATAACCCAGACACATAAGAGAATATATGACACTTATTCTGTGTCATAAGTAAGAATCTTTCTTTTATATTAAAAGTACTGGAAGAGAAACAATGCTATTTATCATATTTTTGACTTCCAAAGTCTTCATCCTGCAAATAAGCATTGATTATTATCAAACCTTACATTGCATACATGCTACCTGCACATAGAAATGGAATTGGAACACTTCATTGGAAATGCCCCAAGCTATAGTATCTCTTTTATATACTCTTTTTGTTTTACAATTGCTAAATAGTTTAATATCCCTACAAAGGAGTTCAGGCAAAAGTCAGCTCCTGATGACACTACTTTTAAAGAATAATTTTAAATAGTTTTGCCATTTATGCATTCAGTCAAAATTGGAAATGCTATTGTAAATGCACATAAAGTCAGTGTGCTTTTGTGCTTCTTATAATTCAATATTCTGAAAAATCTTTAAAAGACTTTTGAAGACTTTTTATTTTCCTATCTGTGCATAGACTTAAAAACTTAAATCTGTCACTGTTGATCTTTGGTTTTAAAACAAGTAATTTATGCTGCTTGGAGAACACTTTATTTTTTTCAAAATGAATAATGGTTTAAGAAGATTATGAAACCAGATACCCTTACTCTGCTATTTTGGAATGCAGCCTTATGTCTGTGGTTGCTAACAAATGGAAAAGGAACCACAAAATAAAAACATTTTTCATATAAGAAAGCATAATAAATCATATGTTACGTGTTTGAGAAAATTACTTTCTGCAGAAATGACAAACTGAGGTTCTTCTCAGTGCTTTTATAGACTGTTCTCTGTGCCCTGAAGTTGGTGGGCTATATTTATGCTGGTTTTGTCTTTTCTTAGCAAATGCATTGTACTGAGGAGTACAGGTAAGGTAATTTCTAGTCTGACATGAAAGTTCAGTCCAGTTATGTTATATGCTTTTTTATTGTGCTGGTATTGGTCATTTTGTTTAAATAGTCTTTCTTCTTGTGATATGTAACATGATTTCTAAATAACATGATTTCTAAATACTAACTAGGTTTCACTGTTTTACAATATTTGACTCTGGGTAACCACTACATTGGACATTCAGTGTCCTGATTTTCCCTGTATTTAGGTTATATTGATTGAACTATCTGGATTCCTGGATCTTTATGCTGCTGCTGCTTTTGGTTTCAGCAATTCAGACTGCTATAACTCAGCCGTTATAAATAGCAAGCGCGTTTTTCATCCATATTTCAGATGTCATCTGACTGACTAAATATGTTTAAGTTGATTCTGGTAGGAGGTGATTGGAGCAGAAAGGTGTAAGTCAGTACTTGCCTTGCTGTTGCCCCACTTTTCACATGATGGGATGGTTATGACATTTCCCCAGAAATTTTAAAGAGTTTTAACAGACTTAAGTTTTAAATGGAAGAAGGAGAGAAGTTTTAACTTGTGTTCACAGATTTGTCACCTTGTTTTGTCTGAGAAGCTCCAAACAATTAATGAACCTTATGACCAGGAGGAGGAAAAAAACAACAACAAAAAACCCCCAACAAAGCTGACAAAGTGTGTTGGCTTAATATGCTGGTTTTGCTGAGAACACAAATGTACTCTTCAGTCAGATTTCCATTCTACTTTTAGTTGTTAAGACTCTAATGGCAATCAGTGTTTATTTCTGTTGTGTAAAGTAATTTGACAGAATAGCTGAGTGTGGGAGTTTTATGAATGGCTTTAGTTTATGGAAGCTAATGGATCATCTTTGTAACAAGAATTGAAAATTTCTTCCAGAAGTTCATGTGTGGTGTTTTTTTTTTCTATTTGTTTCAGTGACAGCATATTGGAACTTAGTGTTATGCCGAAAGACGAGGACATCCTTCAATTGGTATGTTTATGAAACCTATATTCAGACAGTATGTTGATTAAAGAAAAATGCCTTGCTGTTGGCTACAAGATCTTTGAACTGTGCTGCTAGTAAATAATTAAAGAGTTAACATTTATCTGTGTGTCATTCCTTAGATATTTTCCTAGTTGCTTGCCGTCCCTGAAATTTCAGAGGAATCCAAATATAGGGGAGAATATCTTCCTCACATGATATCGCTAGCATCTTGTTAAAAAAAATAGAATAGTGTTTGTATTTGTATTATATGTTGGATTAGTTTCCTTATGTTCGAATTTGTGAATTGGATTGCTTTCTTTAACTAGGTTGTCTAATTCCAAAGAAGTTGGGAATCATTGCTAAATTTGAATTAAAAGACTAGCATATGGTGCTTAAAATTAGCGTTTGTTAATAACTCCCTAATTGTGAGTGGATTTCCAGGAAAGAAGTGAGGTGATGAATGTGCTGAAGGTTATTACCTAACTTTTTAATTGTAACTGCTGCAAATAGTTTGTTACATGAGAGGTAACGGTTTTAAACTGAAAGAGTAGATTTAGATTAGATATCAGGAAGAAATTTTTCACGATGAGGGCGGTGAGGCACTGGAACAGGTTGCCCAGAGAAGCTGTGGCTGCCCCATCCCTGGAG
>JAOXJM010000012.1:18115416-18129359 GCA_026413425.1 Tringa solitaria
GTGCAGATTTATTTCAAGCACTACCATTTTTGTCACTTCTGGGAGTACAGACTGTGACGTTTTAACGTAAGTCTGTAACATAAGTAACTTAAAGCTAAGCATTTCCAGTTTGCATGCTGCAAACTAATTAATTGTTCAGTGAGTGGTTATATTCCGTAGGCAACATTAGTGTGCTTCTCTCAGGGTGTGCTGCGGGGAAGCTGAGCGAATGAAAAAAGGCAGAAACACAGTGAGCTGTTGTAGTTTTGAAATGGAAGTGTAACTGAGGTTCTTCCTATCTCCTGATTGCTGTAAAGGAGAGGTCTGTAAATGCTTCTAATTTATCACTGGATGCAAGCAAAACTTAGACATTTTTTAAATTGTAATGCCAGAGGTTTGCTGTGAATTCTTTTGCTTTCTCTTTTTATTCATGTTTCTAGTTTTTGGCTAATTTTTCTTGGGGTACGATTTTTTAAACATATAACTTCAAAAATTATTCTATTTTCCACTCAAGGCAATTTAGCGGGCGGATGCTGCTAAACCTTCCTGTACTTTAATTGACTTCTTTTAAATTTACATTGACAAATTTTGGTGGTACAAGTGCTGCCTTAACAGAACTGTTAGTCCCTGTTGGAAAAGCACAATGCAGCACACGCAGTTGTGTTTGCACAAAGCAAAGAATAAACCTCTGTCTGTGAGTGTTCATTGATTTCAATAGGCTTTTCAGTAGCTCTGCATATTACAATTCTTAGCACCTAGAATACATTCATATTCATTACGGCAGTACAGTTCAGTCCCTGCTCGTGACTTGATTTTTCTTTTTTTTCCCCATCCCCTCTTCTGCCGGAGCGTGAAGTAGAATTATTTTTCTAGTCCTAGTAATGTGTTCTAGAAGATGTTACCGCTTTTTTCTCAGAATGATTGAAAATGCGTCTTTCGGCTTCTTCCATCTTGTAAGAAACATGTTAAATATTAGAAATACTTAAAGCTTTTTGGAATCTTTCATGATGACCCTTGTGGCTATTGAGACTGTGAGGTGCTGGGCATGTATGGCATGCAATCGTTTGTATGAACAATTAGTGGAAGAACTAATTGGTATGTAGTAGTACCATCTCTTGAAAATATGAATACTTGCTTCTTTCTTTAAATGTCTGGAGGATGTGGGGCGGGGGGGGGAGAATCGGTTCTTTGGATGCTGGAAAACTATTTAAATTGCTTTTTTGTTTGCTTGTAACTTGGCTTTATTATTTGAACACTGATTTAAACCAAATGGTGCTTTCAGTACTGTGAATGCCTATATTTTATTGTGGGAAACTATACTTACCTGCCTCTCAAGTTTAAACTTACTGATGTAATAAGTGTGTCTTTCACTTAGGCACATAAACAAAAATAGTCTACTTGAAAATAATATTACAAGAGTTTAGTAAGTAATGCCTGTTTCATTCACTTACAGCAAAATCTATAATTAGGTATTATTTTCTTTGCCCTTATCTCTAATATACAATTAACATTCTTAGAAAGTAAAACAGGCATCTCTTTCTTAAAAACAAACAAAAAAGTGTGCATTTGACAAGTGTGAATTAATTGGATCCTTATGTTTCTTTGAAAGACTTCGTGTTTACGATGCTTAATCTGATACCCCAGTAATGAGAAGTTCAGACGGATATTTAGTTTGAGCATTCAATTAATGCATCTAGTATGTTAATATATGACATATTACCTTTGTAGATGAACCGACTAGTCCTAGTATTGACCATGATATTGCACACATTCCTGCTTCTGCTGTTATTTCTGCATCTGCTTCTCAAGCACCAGCTATAACAACTGTTCCTCCCAGTCCCGCATCTCCAATCCCTTTAATTCGGCGACAGCTTTCACATGATCATGGTGAGTCTTTGATTCCCTTTTTCTCTTCTCATGCAAACTTTTGCTTTTCCACTCTGGAGAACAGGAGTGAAAATTGTAAACTCTTTATTGCTGGAAATAAATTGCTAAAACATGATTCAGGTTCTTACATACTCAAAAACTTCTATTTGTTTGTAGAATCCATCCGGCCTAGTGTCCTGGATAGCCAGCCTGCTGCAAAAACGGAAAGATCAAAGTCATATGATGAAGGACTGGATGACTACAGAGAAGAGGGAAAATCGTAAGTTCATAAAAAATGTCAGTTAATTTGGAAAACTGTTCTTTGAAGTGTACAAAATCTCATTTTAGCATTTGTTTTTCTCCCAACAGATCCATTAAGCATGTGTCTAGTTTGAAGGGCATTAAGGTAGGTATATATGTATATAACAACTCGTAAGAATTACACGTGCTACTTGTGACAAGTTGTATGAATTATACAATGTTTTGCATAGTGATATCTTAAACACAGACATTAGGTTTACTGGAATTGCTACGCATGAAATTGTTCTTAATTTTGATTTTGATATTTAAATGGATTCCGATGTTTTCCCGAGTTGGTGCTGTATGCATCGGATCAGTAAACATAGTCTCTTTTTTATTAGACTCACCACATGATCCTTGATTTTTCATTTTCCTCAGCTTCTGTAAACAAAGCATATATATGGAGTGCTTTTGTAAAACCTTACTAATGAGAGACTAGGACTCCTGCAGTTTCCCAAAGTATTCTTGGGACGCTTAAGGTCACTATTGTTGCATGGAAACTTTAGAAATTATATTTTCCCAGGGGGATAGTCTATGGATCTTTTTGTGGAATGAGGTGTCAGCCTTTAAAGAGAGAAACATCTTGAATGTAGGGATTGTAGATAATTCTATTTAGAGGTACACTGTGGGGTTCTTTCTGTGATGTTTTCTTTAGGTCCCAGACAGCCAGAAATCTTCAGAAGACTCTGGTTCCCGAAAAGATTCTTCTTCAGAGGTCTTTGGTGATGCCTCCAAGGAAGGATGGCTCCATTTTCGTCAGCTTGTTACAGACAAGGGAAAGGTACCTGTCATGTTTGTTTTTTTTAACGTAGCACAAATGCCAAGCTGGTGGAAACCTAAGAAACTTAAAGTCTTCCTGTTTTGCCTTTTTAGTTCAAATTTTTGAGATACGAGCATCAATGAGACAGGCTAAATTTTAGACCCGTTAGACCTTTGACTTCAGTGAATTCCTCAGCTTCTTTTACAGACTGCTTTCTGAACTGACAGGACAAGAGGAAACGGCCTCCAGTTGTGCCAGAGGAGGTTTAGATTGGATATTAGGAAAAATTTCTTCACAGAATGGGTTGCCAAACATTGGAACGGACTGTCCAGGGATGTGGTTGCGTAACCGACCATCCGTGGAAGTATTTAAAATACACCTAGAGGTGGTGTCTAGGGACATGGTTTAGTGTAGTGGACTCAGCAGTGTAGGTTTATGGTTGGACTCAGTGATCTTAAGGGTATTTTCCAACATAAATGATTCTATGGTTCTAATTTTACATTTCAAAGCATCTGTGAAGTAAACTTAGTTCTAATGACTGATTAAGTAGTAAGAATCAGTCCCTCGATAATTGTAGTTTGAAAAAAAGCTGTAGTTTTCATAAGTGTTGTGGCATTGAGTTCAGATTAACCTTCTGCACAAGTATAAACTAACACTTTAGGGAAATGATGAGTCTGGAATTGCAGCACTGGGAGTAATGGGAGTATGACTCGAATGAAGTTTAAAAGGCATGGGCAAGAGTCTACTAAATATTTTTTACTATATTTTTATTAATGCCTCTGTGAAATTCTAGTTGCATTCTGCTTCTTGCTACTGTCATACGTGAACAAGGACTTAATGAGTGATTAGGGAGGGCAGGCTATTGACAATTCACTCCTCTAATCAAGAGCAATTAGTGTCCTTTTGGGTAATCTTTCTACAGGCCATTTTTAAGAATGGGGTAGGTGGCTGGTTAGTCTTTCTTTTTAAACTTTCTAGAGGTAGTTTTTTAATCCAGAAACATTTATAACAAATACGCAAACTAACATAGCAGTTGATGTTTTTCAGCGAGTTGGTGGGAGCATTCGGCCATGGAAGCAACTGTATGTTGTTCTTCGAGGTCATTCGCTTTATTTGTACAAGGATAAAAAGGAACAAGTGACCCCATCTGAAGAAGAACAACCTATAAGCATCAATGCTTGTTTGATAGACATCTCATACTGTGAAACCAAGAGGAAAAACGTATTTAGACTCACCACATCAGACTGCGAGTATCTGTTTCAAGCTGAGGACCGAGATAATATGTTAGCGTGGATTAAAGCAATACAAGACAACAGCAACCTAAATGATGAGGTAATTGTATAGTACCCAATAGAGAAGCTATAGTTCCTGTCTTTTAATTCAAAATTGATTGTATTTTCTTGTAATTAATACTTCAACAAAAGAAATAATTTGCCATTAAAAAATAGACCAAAATGTGTACAGGAATATACAAGAAAATGAGGTGAAAGGCAAGGTAACTGAGTAAATAAATCGAGTTTAAAAATGCTTGAGATACTCATAGTGAGAGAGTAGACTTTTGAAATTAATTAATGTCATTGCTAATTTGACTAAAGACACTTTATATCAAACTGATCTGTTAAAAACCCCTAATATTTTTTAAAAGATAATTGCAGTATTAAAACCAGTGTGTTCTGTCTTCAGACTTGCATTGCAGAGTGGTGTGTGCAGTGTACAGCGTGATGAGTTTCTCAGTAGCTAAAAAGTGAAACGTCAAAGGATGCCCGTTTCTCTGATTAAATATTGATATTTCTATGAATTGAAGCTTAATGCTATTTGCAAAAGGCAAATATATACTGTTATAGATAACATACCAATATCTGTCCATCAGTGCATTTTCATTTCAGTGATGTGCAACATAGGAGTATTTTCATGTCTGTGGTCATGCACATCTGCTCAGATTTGAAATAATTATCCAAAGGAAGATGTATTAATAAATGTTATTAGCTGGATAAAGTGCATTTGAATTCATGGCTGTTTCAGCTGTATGTGTAGCAGTAATTAGTTACATAAGTACTGTGGATTATACTTGGATTTTTCATAGTAGTGTGTATTGACTTGCATGTTTTCTATTTAAACTTGCTTTCGGTTTAACAGGATTTCATCAGATTGTATTGCTTTGAAAAAAGTCTAAATAGCATTTTATTTGTAGTTACTCACTTTAGTTTTACTCATGCTTTTTAAAGATTCTGTCCTTATTGGCCTAAAAGGCCTGCCTTTTAGATTTATTTTTTTGTTTAGACTGTAATGAAATGTTAATTTTTCATATGTGGTCTGACAGGTAGAGATAATCTTGTATTTTTGAAGTAAAAAATATTTGTTGTATTTTATAAGATTGTAAAGTAGATCTCATTTTGTTTTATAGGATACTGGTGTCACTAGTAGAGATCTAATTAGTCGAAGGATTAAAGAATACAGTACAATGATGAGGTAGGTAAATTATATGCTGCCAGTAGTTTCTGTAGGCTTCTTATCTAGTGTCTTGTATTACTGAAGTAATGTGTCTTGTTTCAGTTCTTCAAGTAGCAAAACAGAGCCATCTCCCAAAACACCTCGTCAGAGTCTAAGTATCAGACAGACTTTGCTTGGAACAAAAGCAGAACAGAGGACCCAGAGTCCACATTCTCCTAAGGATGAGTCTGAAAGGAAGCTTCTCAATAAAGGTCTGTATGTTTTGTGTATTTATTTCCTTGTAGTCCTAGTGTGAGGCCTATCGAGGTTCCTATTTCAGGTGTTACCAACTCATGAATATACAGATGCAAACCAGGTATTAACCAGGTTTTCTTAAGCTACAGCTATCATCACTTACTTCTTGTAGCTGCTTTATTTAGTTGTTACCTTGGGTAAACTTCAGGTCTCCTAAGATCCCTGAAGCTTTTTATTCCAGTCCTCTCTCAAGAGGGCTTAAGTTTGTTTTTTTTCCTATGGCTCCATGTAGTGTTAATGGCAGTAAAATACACGTGTTATGCTTCTTGTCAACAAAGTTTTTCCAATCTTTGGAAAAAATTTTATGTGTAACTCATACTTTTATCTCAAACTGACTTGGAAATAACAAGGTAAATTCATATTCAAAATATGCTGTTAAGAAACCGGTTTTCCACTGAAGTGTTTTAGAAGTAAAGAAGAATGTATTTTTTTGACCTTAAAGTACAGGAGTGAAATTGTATTAATTTTTCCAGTACAAAATTAATGCCTGCCAAGAGCTAAAAATGTGCAATGAGATGGCACTGCAAACTTAAATCAGTAACAATCAGTAACTTAACTCCATCAATATCCAAATAATATCACAAGCTACTGTTTTTTCCCCCAGAATGTGTAAACGTGTGGTATTTATGATCAGACTGTGCTTGTAAGGATGTTGCATACAAATTCAGGCAACTGGCTGAGCAATCACTTTTGATCAACCACTTTTGAACAATTCAGCCTTGCGTTTAAGCTGCGTGTAAATTCTCTTTTAAGTTACCAACAAACTTCCCTTTGCTCCTGCTATGCTACAGATGATGTAGTTAAATCACAGGTGTAAAGTAAATGTCAAATCTGCTGAAAAGAGTATTTCCAGAAATACTTGAATAAGAAGGAGGTACTACTGTATTAGGCAACTTTCAGTACAGGATAAATGGGAATTGTAATTTGCTACATGAATTTTATAGGAGATGTAAACAGAGCAACTAAACTTCTAATCTGATTTTTTAATAGGTAATACCTATTGTTGAGTCCTATTTGGAATGATTTAAAGGTGATTTAAAATCTGGTAATTTTTGAAAGAGTAGGTCTGCACAAGCATGAGCATGGCTGTGTAGCTTCAGAGGTATTTTGTGCAGCACTGTGATTTAGCAGAGACTTGATCTTGCTTTACTAAATTTAATGCTTACTTTTTTTAAAATGTAATTTATGTACCTTTAGTCTTAGAATGATGAAGTTCCACAGTACTATCCAGCCACTTGCATTTCTAAATCTGGGGTGTGAGTATTTTCAAATGTTATCTTTTGAATCATAGAAGAGTGAAAGAAGGTATGTTTCAGACAGACTAGTGAGCTATTGCGGGAAGCTGGGACAGTAAATGACGTAAAAATGCAGTAGGTCTCCTTCGATCTTTGCAAATCTGTTACCTGTATTTGCAGTAGTTTTTGTGACCTAAATGTTCTTATTTTTCTTCTTTATTTCCTTGTTTGCATTATACTAACAACAAAAAGATGAGACAAGCCCACCAAAAGACAAGGGAACGTGGAGAAAAGGTATTCCAAGCATTATGAGGAAGACATTTGAAAAGAAGCCATCTGCTGTCGGAACGTTTGGTGTTAGACTAGATGACTGCCCCCCAGCTCATACCAACAAAGTATGGAAGGACAATTTTTCTTTCCACTGTGGTTCTAAAATATTCTTTGTATGAATTACTTTAAAATGTATATATCATTTCTTTTTTTTTTTTCAGTATATTCCACTGATTGTTGATATATGCTGCAAACTGGTTGAAGAAAGAGGTCTTGAGTACACAGGTATTTACAGAGTTCCTGGAAATAATGCTGCCATCTCAAGTATGCAAGAAGAGCTCAACAAAGGAATGACTGACATTGATGTTCATGATGATGTAAGTCTTCAATCACACTGTTTCCAGGCTGAAGTCCCAAAAACTTCTGGTTGTGTTGTGATTATAGAAATATAAAGAGTGTCTGTCCTTTTCTTCTAAATGTGTAGAAATGGCGAGACTTGAATGTGATAAGCAGTTTGCTGAAATCCTTCTTCAGAAAGCTCCCAGAGCCCCTTTTTACCAATGGTAAGTTGGTTACATTATGATTTTGTCTTTAGAAGTTACTGTTCAACAGTTGTCTTAGATCCTTCAGGTGATTTTAGAGAAAATCCAGTGGAATCATCCTAATTCTGTAATAAATGCCCTCTTTCATACTTAAGGAGCAGGGACTCTGGGTGATCACAGAGCTTAGAAATGAGAGCTGTAAAGGGAATTTCTCTGATGGTAAAGGAATTTATGAATTTGCAAAAAAACTGAGTAAAAATTATTATTTTCTCTTGCAATATTTATGAAAGCTGGGGCTTTTTTCTCCCCACTGCCATCATGTTATATTATATACAATATAATAAGCAAATTTGTGAGTTCCACAGGTCATTCCTATATATATGTTACCTGTTTTCATGAGGGGTGGGAGGTGAGGGTCTATATATGTAGTATACATACAAATATCTATATAAAATCATATATACACGATTAATTTCTGGATTTTTTTAACAGACAAATATGCAGATTTTATAGATGCCAATAGAAAGGAAGATCCTGTTGAACGTCTGAAAACACTGAAGAGACTGGTAAGCTGAAATCAAGTGTGTTATAGGTGCTCTACAAAACGAGCTTTAAATGTTTAATGTTCTGAATAGTATTGATTGTTTCAGATTCATGATTTACCTGAACATCATTATGAGACTCTCAAGTTTCTTTCTGCACACCTGAAGACAGTAGCAGAGAACTCAGAAAAGAACAAGGTATTGGAAACAAAAGTATAATTTCTTTTGGCTGGTTTTATTAAGTACAGTTTTTGTGCAGGATTATTTCTATTAAGGTTATAGTTTATTATTGTCGATAAAATTAAGACCTTTGCAATATTGAGATTTTTGGATTAGTCTAAGTACTTCTGCAAAACATGCACCTGCTTAGTGTGAACTAAGTTTATGAAAGCTGGTATTAATTCTTGTGGGAGTAGCTGTTTATAATCCTAAATTTATGCCAAGCATGTACATTTCATGTAATCCCATCTAGATGCCAATAAGAGTGTGCCTGGGCAGGGCACAGGCAAACGCGTGGCCTGAATGAACCTGTTGACAGAGGCTATCACACCGGCTTTATGTGAAGCCTGGCTTCCTGGGCATTTGAGTAATTTTTAAAGACTAGGACTTGCTGTAATTACTCAAGTGTTTGATGACCCTGTCGATGCTGATTTGACTGGTTTTAAGAAAGAAAATTCATGATGTAAAGGGTGGTAGTTCATTTGCAGGGTCTTAGTCCACCACTAAGACTAGCTTTTTGTCATTTCTGTGGGGTGGGGAAGAGTTGTTTGCATTAAGTGCTTCTGTGCATGCTATAATCATTCAGTAAATGCAAATAATAGTATCCCCTTTTTTTACCTCTCAGGGAGGGGTAGCTGAATGCAAAGCTGTGCACAGTATGGGTGTGCTTATGGATGCTTACTTCAGGGCAGGTAACATAGTGGCTTGTTAATTGGCTACCAATATGCAGAGTACAGGAAAAAAATGGATGTAATTGATGCTGTATAGAGGATCCTTCAGCCAATCTTAAATCATTTAAAAGATCAGAAAATGACTCAGTTCAGATGAATATGGTAGGCTCCAAAATCAGTTCTGTAAATAATACCTTCTAGTTAAATATGAAAGAAAACTGTGTGTGTATATAAAAAATATATCACAAATTATAACCTTTAGTGGAATTATAGCTGACATTATAAGGAGATGATATTTTAAGTGCAATGCCTAAAGGAAACATTTATTTATCTTTTTATGGGTTTGGTGTGCTGTGTAAATGTTGTTTAAATAATATATAGAATATACAAGGCTAGATAAGTGAGGTGATATTATAATTGTATGACTTGTAGAAGGCCACAGTTCAAGTCAAAGTGAGTATTAGGGGCTTGTGTTGTGCTCTCAACTTCCTTCTGGCAAGCCCAAGGACTTGCCTCGTATGTATTACTGGTCTATTCTATGTCACAAGAGTAAGCTATAAGTCAGAGAAGGTAAGTGTTATCCTGCTACTTTTTGGGTATTGTTTGTCAGAGATAAAACATTAAAAATAAATTCAGTGGATGATTAATGTAATAACATGAATGTATAACTCTGAGTCTGTCTCATGAATAGATGTGTTGGGTCTACGATCTTGGTTGCTGCCGCCTCCTCCAAAGTAGTTGCAAATTGAATGAGCTCTTTGTCAGTAGAGATAATACAGTATTTGATTACCAGCTTAATTCTTTCATGTGTCATGTAAACATTTCCAGGAAAAAAACCCAATGCCTTTTACTAAAAAAAAAACCCAAATTCTTAAAACATCAGTGTTTCTGGGGGGGGGAAAAAGTCTTTGTGGGAAGAAAAAAAAGTAAGTCCCCCTGAAACGGTAAAGAATGTATCTCAGTTCTTGAGTTTTCTGTGCTTGTGGAGCTATTTATTTGCAATGGGTTAAGGAAGGTTGAATTCTGAATTGCAGGGGTGTTGGATGCATTTTTTGCAGCTGTGTGTGGGAAAGCTTTAGTGTAGTGTAACGTCCTACCTGAGTCAGCAATGTGTTTTTAAAGACCTTTTTTTTTTGATTCTTATGTAAAATGGTTCTTGGGTATTAACAGTGTTATATAATGTACTTAGCCTGTAGTATTGTGTTTTCTCATTTTAAATGTATGATGTGGAAATATTTCATTTCTTAGATGGAACCAAGAAACCTGGCGATAGTATTTGGTCCAACACTTGTGAGGACATCTGATGATAACATGACACACATGGTTACGCACATGCCAGACCAATACAAAATTGTAGAAACACTCATCCAAAAAGTAAGTGGATGCATTTCATTATTTAAAAAATAAGAGCATACGCAGATGGACCAGCTTTTCTCTTATTGGGCCATTTTGGGTCTGGTATTTATCTTTCTAACTCCAGAATATCAATTTTAGTAATGTCCATGTTTAACTGTTCCACATTTTGTCTTTGTGTTTCTGTGGTGTTTTCACTTTTTTTATTTTAAATTGTAGCATGACTGGTTTTTCACAGAAGATGATGCTGAAGAACCTCTTGTAAGTATTGTGTCATAAATGTTTACGTTCTAATTAATCTTAGTTTAGAGTCTGCTTCTGCTGCCTTAGAATGTCTATATATTTCTTATTGCATCACTGTATGTATGGTTTGCTCTTCAGAAGCACCTTTTTAGCTCTCCAGTCCTTGAAGTAAAGAATTATTTTTTAAAAAAAAATGCCATGCATTTGTCTTAAAAGCATAAAGCAAAATGGGAAAATAACAACATGTGAGGAGAGTGTGTCCTCAGGTGAATAATGCAATTTTCTAAATGCTGTTAAATCGTATTGAACTAATTGTGAAACGATGATGAAGAGATCTTTGTTTATTAACTATAGACAGCAGTTCAGGAAGAAAACACTGTAGAATCTCAGCCAGTGCCAAACATAGATCATTTACTCACCAACATTGGAAGAACGGGAATATCTCCTGGAGACGTATCAGGTAACTCTTGCCCGGACAGTGTTAGTCCATAGGCTAGAATAACCTACTCTGTTAATTCACTGTAACTCTCTCTTTCTATTTTCTTTTATTAATAAACTGTTTTTCTCTTTTCCAAAAGATCATTAACACTTCTTAAAAGACTCGAATTGTTGATAATCATGCATGACATAATTTGGAAAACTTTGTTGTTTAACAGGAATATAATCATTAAAAGATGAGGCTTGCACATACTATTTTATTTATTCACAGTAACCCATGCAATCATCATCGTGAGGTGAAGCAGATCTGCTGCTGTAAAGTGGTTTGTTGTGATGGCAGAAAGACCTATCTTCACTGGTGTTCTAATATTGCTCCTTCCCAACGTTAGGAATGCAAAAAAATTGAGTTATGTTTTGTTGTTAAGTGATGGACACTTTTATAAGTATGTTGCAGTATGTCTAAACTAAAGCTGATTTCCTTCTGTTTATAAATGCCGTCCTCTTTTGTGGCTAAGGACAAGCATTGCAGGCTCTTTTTTGGTGACTTTTTCTCCCCTCCCTTCACTATACTATTGCACTAACCCAGCATGTTGTATCCCACAAATGTTATCCCTTCGTCTCTAGCTTTTGTTTCAGTTTTCAGAGAGTTGTTCAGCACTTACTGAAACAGTCACTTTATACTGACGTTGTAACAGGCGAAGTGGGAGGAGTCTATCACACGGTGATGTCATTAGTGGATTCTGTGATGTCACTGATGGACAGCTGGAACTGTAGGAAGAAGGAGGACTGTTGCCCACACTGTAGCTGCCTTGTCTGCAGAAACCCCCGTTTCTTGTAAATGGAAAAAAAAAAAAAGTTGATCTGTGCTGTAAATTTTCTTTTACGAGTATTTTAAACAGATCAATGCTACTTTTTAAAAGTTTTTCTGCTGTTTCTTGTTATCTCTGAAGCAGACCCTGAGGAGAAATAGCATGGTATGGTCTACCAGTCTTTCTAGTCATAAAGCATTAGCCATGTGTCAAAAAGGGGTGTGGCAGGGGGCTCAGCTCTTTTGTCCCAGGGAGGAAGTCCCTAAAGCTGGAACACAGCTAAGTTCCTATTTTTTTAGTCTTGTGCTAGCCCCTTCCTACCCCCTTTGTAACTGTACAATCTTGGGTTTTGCGAGACAGTAAAACTATGGTGTCCATTTTTCATTTCATAATAGCGCTTGTTATGGATGGAAAAGTACAAAACTGGTAGCTGCTGAAATTCTAGATGATTTAAAAATAAAATTTTACCTATACGTAGTCAGAGGTGGAGAGAGATGTGTAATTGAGGTGTTACACACAAAATACGATTCAATTCTGTTAAAACCTCACAAAAAGAATATGACTACATGAACCATGATTTGTACCTAGGCCAGCCAACAGTACTGAGACATTCAATTTTGCTTTGTGTATCCTGAATCTCAGGAGAGTACACAGTACAATCCTGAAAAGGTCTCTCAGCTGCGGTTTTGCAGGGGCTGTATACTTAAAACATCGAATAAACATTAGTATTTCTGTTTTTTATTTAGAAGAACAGGGCTCCTTTGCCATTCCTATCATTGAGCTGGTTCTGCCTACAATTCACAGCATCCTTTCATGGCGGTGGCTTTCTGTGGTGCAGCTTGCATCTTTGTGAGCTCTGACTATTCACTCTGTTCTGGTTTTATTTGCTTCACATTTTGTTCTGTGCTTGTCTTTTTCCA
Source organism: Tringa solitaria (assembly GCA_026413425.1). NCBI lineage: Eukaryota > Metazoa > Chordata > Aves > Charadriiformes > Scolopacidae > Tringa > Tringa solitaria. The sequence goes on from JAOXJM010000012.1 coordinate 18,128,309, forward strand.
TAAGTCCAGCATTGTCTGTAGCAACAATGAAAAAATTGCACATAACTGAGCAGAATTGTGTTTTTTTCAATTTTTCAACAGATTCAGCTACTAGTGACTCAGCAAAATCTAAGGTAAATCATTTTGTGAAATGATGTTGTTATAAGCTTCTGAAATCTGTTAGATATTTGCTTGCTTTATTAAAATGCTTATATGTGGATGTACTATAGAGCTTACGTAGAATTTTTTGAATAAGTGGTAATACTGTTTTCTTATCAAATAATTTTAAAGTGTTAAACTGGAAAAGTACCACTTGTTTGCAGTTACCTGTATCTGCCAAAGCAGTCAGCTGCACACCTAAACAGCTCTGTTACAACCTCTTGTAGTTGTGAGCACTTACCTCCTTTTTGCATCTCGTTTAGTAGAAGTAAATGTATATAGTTTGTTCCCTGTCACTGCTGGCGTACTACTTACTGCCAGGCAGCATTTGAGTTTCCCTATTTCGCTGAGAAAAGTATATATAGTATACTGTAGTAGAGTATAGATATGTAGAATTTAGCCTTTTCATTCTCAGGAGGCAATAGCTCCTCCTCATATGGGAATCCAAAGGCTGTGGTTGAAGATTGCTGTGCAGAATCTCCCTGGGAATTACTGCTGTGCTCGGGAGGACAGCCTGGGAGATGGGGGGAATAACACCAGAACCTGGGCAATAGTTCCATCCTCAGATTAATACCAGAGTTCCCGTCTGACCCATGGACAGATCTTTCAGTCTCCTAGGCGCTTGTTCCATCGTTGCAGACACTGGATGTGTGTAGCTGGGTGATGGGGCAGCAGGTGGCTGCCCTCGGTCAGTGTGAGCTGTGATGCAGCTTTATGCTGGTGTGCACTTGAGGTATGTCACTGGTGGCCCCCTTCGAACTGAGAACAGGACTTAATGCATCCTCCTGGTTCATAGAATCATAGAATGGTTAGAGTTGGAAGGGACCTTGAAGATCATCAAGTCCATGGGCAGGGACTCCTCCCACCAGACCAGGTTGCTCAAAGCCCCATCCAACCTGGCCTTGAACACTTC
>JAOXJM010000012.1:18139018-18153896 GCA_026413425.1 Tringa solitaria
TCACCATCCCTGGAGGGATTTAAGAAACATGTAGATGTGGCACTTCAGGGCATGCATGAGATTGTTGGGTTGTGTCTGTGGTGTTTTTTGGGGTTGTTTCTTTTTTGGTGTGTGGTTTAATTGGGTTTTGTTTGTTTGTTTGGGGTTTTTTTTTTTGTAGTTGGACTCAATGATCTCAGAGGTCCCTTCCAACCATGAAGAGTCTGTGATTCTGTGGGGACAGGGCCATGGCCAAGGTCTGCCGCTGGGGACCCTGCCTGGCTGTATGATGGCTCCTGGAGAGGATCAGGTATTGGCAAGATACTATTTTTCAGTAAGTCTTGGCTCCCTGGGAGATAAGAACTAAACCTAGTGTGGCCATCATTTAGCTTGGATGTGTATTTGTGATGGGTACTGTAAAAGAGAGGTACTTGGCCTCCTGGCACTCGCTCTATCACTCTCTGCAATTCCCTGAAAGGAGGTTGTAGCCAGGTGGGGGAAGTTGGTCTCTTCTCCCAAGTAAGAGGCAATAGGACAAGAGGAAATGGCCTCAGGTTTTGCCAGGGGAGGTTTAGACTGGATATTAGGAAATATTTTTACGCTGAAAGAGTTATTAAGCATTGGAGGTGCCTCCCTGGAGGTATTTAAAAGACAGGTTGACAGAATGCTTAGAGACATGGTTTTATCAGGTTGTTGGTTGGACTAGATAGTCTGAAAGGCCTCCACCCTACACGTTTCTATGATTGTATGTATTTGCTCTGTCTTGTGTGGGGACATGCAGTAGCCCCACCTGGTTACAAGGTAAAGCCCTGAATGAGGCTGGTGAGGAGGCAGTGATGTACTCAGTGCTTACAAGGCAGAAGGTGCCCTTGGAAACCCGCGGGGTCCGGGGTGCGCAGTGCCACACAAGTGCTTTGAGAGGTTCTTCCCACACGGACCCAGCTGTCCCAGACCAGGCTTTGGAGCCACCACGTTTCCATCCCAGATGGAAGGGAACTGGCTTCAGGCTGGTGGTTCAGCAGGAGCGCTCACGACTGCACCTCGCGCTTTGCTCAGGAGGGGACAGTCCTCAGGAGGGGACGGTGCTCGGCCCGAGCGCTGCTTGGACTGACCCTGTGTCGGGCTCCTGCGGCAGGAGTTAATGTTTATGTCTTTTAGTTACTCCCACTGCAGGGGATGCACCCGCTGAGAGCTCGGCCTTGAAATGATACTTTCCAGAAACCTCCTGTTTCACAAAGAGGTGGAATAAAAAAATTCACTTAGAGGTGGAAAAGATGATACCTTGTTCAATCAGTCAAAGGTCGGGTGCTTTTTTTTCCCTCACTAGTCTTCTGACCTGGAGTTCCAGCAATTTGTCCAGGTAAATTTGAAAGACCCCATTTTGAAATTACTACTTACGTATAGCTTTAATCTGGGGAAAATAAAACCAATTTTTTCTCCTGATGGTTTAATGCCCTCAGGCAAACACCTTAACAGCTAATTGAGACTATTATAAAAGTTATTAGTGACAAAATACAAATATATATAAGCATGCAGCCCTTTATTTTTGTAAAGATCTTTGCTTATCATAGTTCTGTATATTACATTACGGTGTTATACAAATAAATTTATTTACAAAACCATGAGCTATGCAAGCTTCTTGCACTTTTTCCTATTTTATCTCTTTTAACCCTTCCCCATATATATTTTTAAGCATGCATAAAAATTAACTTTGGTGTGGTAAAACTACTCTATGTGCCCAGCCACATACAGTATTTATTTATTTATATATATTTATAGATATGTACAAAAGTTTGCCAGTATACAGAACAGTACAGAAGTGTACATTTTAAAATCCACAATGCAATACGTTAATGGGTTACCAGGTCTCAGTAAAATAAAACTGAAGGAAAAAGGTGGATTAAGCTGAGGGAAAAACGTAATCAACTACCTATATGTGTAAAACAATTTATTTTTTTTTTTCCTTGGCTTGGCAAATTCTTAAATATCATCTGAATGGCAGTGCAATAGGTTGAGTTGCCTCATACACACTAAGACCAGTCTTGTTCTGTTTCCTGTGTAGAGGTTTACTATCCAGCATACTACTTTCAAATGTACTTTACAATAGTATCAAAATGTTTTGGCAAAAAGATCTTGAAAGGAACCATGACATTTGTTGACAAAAATAGAAATCTGTAACAAAGCTAAATAACACCAAAATAAAAGAAAAATATTTTAGTTTCAGTTTTACAGTTGTGTATAATCACACTTTAGTATATCTCTGTTCACTTCTAGTCCCCATAATGAAAAATAGCTTTATACAAAACAACTTACTAAATTTTTAACCATACATTTTCCCATGCTCAGTACACCGCTGTGCACACACACTCCAGTTCACTCGCACACCTTCACGCTTTTTTTGTAAGAGGTGCTGCCCTAAAGGAAGAAACCGCTCGTTTATCATTACAACAGCAACAGTTTTACAAAAAAGCTTCACTCTAATCTAGTGTAGTAATTCAGTATTTAGCACGTGATTAGTATTAAGCCTCCAGCGATACAGCAAAACGGTTACATTCCCTGGTTAAAATATTGGCTGCGGATTCTTTGCAAAGGAACAAAAAGCCTCGGCGCGGTGGCACGCGTGCTGGGCGTAGCCTTTAGGATGGCTCCTTGGCCGCGGTGGACTTGCCGGCATTTCCATTCTGTGCCTTGTAGCTGGTGAAGCTAGGGGTGTGGATTGTCCTGATGCTCTTCACACCTTGGTTCAGTGAAGTGGGAGAGGTAGAGGAAGGGGGGGAGGTAGAGGAGGAAGGAGGGGGTGGCCGGCCGTTTTGAGTCTGTAGCGAGAACGAGAGATGGTGACCTTTCCCTGGGTAAGTGGGGCTCTGAAACTTGGAGGAGCCGTTAGAGACAGAGGGGATGAGGGAGGTAGAGTAAGTTATGCGACCTGTCTGAGGACCGAGAAGGTTAGAGGAAGGAATGGAGGATTTAGTGGGTGGATTAAGAGGGTTAGAGCCGTCACCGCTAGAAGCAGGTGCTGAGCTGCTTTTCCCAGAAGAGGGAGAAAAGGCTGGGATCTTAGAAGCAGGTAGGGTAGGGGAAGTAGCCTTATAGTCCCCACCAGCTTTCTTAGCACTTCCATTAGCCTGCAAATAAAGACGGCAGGAGACAGTTCGTCAGAAAGCCAGTAACGTGATAAACCAACAGGACCTGGGAAAATAGCCCTACAGAGAATAAGAATTAACAGTTCGAGGCCTGAGCTAAGTCTTGCAGCTGTGGACTGGACCTGGTAGAAAACCCAAAGTGCCCAACGAAGAGTGCATAGAGAGAGAAAGAAAGAACGAGCCAACAAAGCTTTCGTGAGAAGGCGCGATCTATGGGTTACAGACCAGTCACTACGTGGGCCATGCTTCGGGGTTATTAACGGGTGAACAGACATGTCCGGCCGGAGAGTTAACGTGCAGCTACTGCCATCTACTACCGACAGGTTAGTGTCCAAGCCTTCCTGTAAAGACTCTCTGAACAGAAGCATTCCCAGCTCTCCTAAGGAACCACCACATTAACCAAAGGGAAAGTAAACACGTAGTTGACATCTTAAAAATTACAGCCGAATATCACAGTGTTAAAAAAACCAAACAACAAACAAACCCCCAAAAACAACCAAAAAAAAAAAACCCAACCCAAAAACCAAACCAGAACAAACAAACAAAAGCAGCAGGTGTTTTATTGCAGACATGCATGCACAAGCATGGTGAAAAGATCAGTAGATACTGTCATGCCCCCAGGATCCAGGATGTCCAGTTAGAACCTCACTCGAAAGACAGGCATCCGTTATTTGGTATAGTCTCAGTCAGTTACTGGAGTTTTTAAATAAACAAACAACATGAAATGTCCATCCAAACACCGGGTTTAGGGTAAAACTACCTGTCTGTATTGGCGTGGATCCTGCAGCTTGTGCTGTTTGCCTGCTTTCTCCACGCTTCCTTGTCTAGTTTTTGAAGCCATGGGGACCGGCATCCGGCTTGTCTGGGAGGCAGCACTGGAGCCCTGTGGAAAGGAGCGGAGGGGCAGGGAGGGGAGAGAAGGAGAAGGGGTGATCAGCTCCCCTGAGCAAGAAGAGGAGCCTGCACACCATGCGCCACAAAATAAAATTAAAAAAAAAAAAATAAAAAAAAAAAGCCACAGTATACATGCAGGGAAAGTTCAGGAGCTTCACACCGCAGGTGTTAATTTCCAGAATCAAATGGAGAAAACTGCTCAGCTACTGATCAGCCTGGATTTCGTGTCAGTGACGCTTGTCATTTCACACAGCAGATTATTTGGCCCAGCTCCCCTGCATTTGCCCGTCACCAATCAGCAGCAAAGATCAAAAAAACAAGAAACACAACCAACCAACAGTCTATTATTAGCTGTTAGACACCTCATGGGGAGCCCAAACAAGCCACCTGAAAGGAAGCAAACAAATCACAAGACCCTCTTGTTTAATGGTGATTATTGCAGATTTTAGAAAGCAGCTGGAGGTTTGATTTCTCGGACTAAGGTACCTTACGTGAAGTGGTGGGGATTGCCGGAGGGGGCTCTACGCCAGCAAGGCTCTCATCCAGCACTACAAGCTCTCGGGGTGGGGTCTCTGGTACTATCTGGGCAGAGAAGGGGACAGTGCTTCCCTCAGAGCTGTGTGTGCTTTCAGGGATAGATTTTGGACTCATTTCACTGATGGTGTTTTCCAGCTGCTTTATAGTCTGCTCAAGGCTGTCTAGCGTTCGGTATGTGCTCTGTCGAATTTCATCAGTCCTCGACAGGGACGCTGCAGCTCCCGGGGGTCCCTCTTGCTTCCCAGGAGGACTTTTGTCACTGTCCTCGGGCTGAGACCTGGTGATTTCAAATCTCTTCGCTTCCTTGTGCTGCTTCAGGGTCCCATCTTCCTCCTCTTCTTCATAGACCACAACCTGCAAAGTCTTCTTCCCAGTCTTGGTTCCTGTCCGTATCGCCTGCGTCAGAGCAGCCAGCTGCTTTTTAGGGAATTTGAACTTAAATTTTTTCTTAGAATCCTGCCTGCTTCCAAACTGATCAGCAGAGTCCAAGTTTGCTTCTGTGCTTAGCCCATAGATCTGACGGTAGTTGTTAAAACTTGTCTTTGGGCTTTCCTCCTCTGCAGGAGGGCTGGTTTCTGCGGAGTCAGACTGAAGGTTAAACACGTACTGCTCGTTGAGACCGTGAGCTGCTGAATACTCTACGGTTGCTTTTCTATCATTAACTACTGGTGGCTCTTCCTTCTGGCTTTCGGAGCGTTCATGCGCTTCGTTTTCTTCCTCCTCCTCTTCCTCTTCTATCTTTTCCTCCGTCATCATTTTCTCCAACTCCTCATCACATTCCTCAAAAATTGTAGAAAGCCGCTTATATGCTGACCTAATATCCATCGGTTCATCAAAAATTATGATGACAGGTTTTTTGTCCAGACACACCACTGGCTCTTCGCCGTCTGTGTTTTCTGGGATACCCTTCTCCGACGCCACGTCCTTCCTCGCGTCGATGTTCACTGTCTGCACATCTCCTCCTTTCCGGCTGACTATATCATGAACTTCCCCACTCGAGAGGACCTGGACAGCTGTTTTAGTAATCATGAAGGCGATGTTTTCTGTGGGTGGGTTGTCTTCACTTGGAGAGCTGACCGGAGAGTCTGTCTCTTCAATGCTGTTCACACTGTTACTCCTGGACACCTTGGGTCGTAGCATGACCTGGCTGTAGTTGACCGCAGAAGCTTCTTGCTCCTGCGAGGAAGGTTGAGGCCCCGTAGCCTCCTGCGTGTGCCTCATGAGAGGGGCAACGCTGCTGATGGGGATATGCTTGCCTGTGCTCTGCAAGGCTTCACCCTGCGGCAGGCCCTGGTGAGCATCTCGTGAGAGTCTGGAGTTTGGCTTTTGTTTTCCAGTTCCAACAGCTGGAAAATGGGATCCTAAAATATCTTGAGCCCCTCTTCGTTTGTCATCCTCCGAGAAACCAACACCAGACAGGTCTGTGCTCGTATTCTGAAGGTTTTTCTTAGAATAGTCTCTACTGTCTACAAACAAACCCTTGCTAAATGTAGGACTGTCATTCATTAAAAAGCCAACTTTACTGTCAGCTGTGCTGGATGAATCAGAACCCAATTCTTCTTCAGTTTTCCCTTCCCTCTTCTCTTTAGGATGGTCACTATCTGTGGGAGATCCTGTTGTAGCCCCATACACCTAAGGGGGAAAGTCGGATTACTTAGTTATTCAGGGCTGTTACCTTTACAGGACTTTTTTTTTTTCCCCCAAATTAATCACCATATTCTCAGGGGAAGCGCAGACCTCGTGAACTCACCACTCTATTTACTGCTGCAGAGCCATGTCTGAAGTTGTCATCTGATTCCTGTCTTTCTTCGGGGCAAAATCCCCAATTCTGACAGAATGGTGTTACTGCTCTGCATGTGGCCAGCATGGGTTGTTACCTAGGGCTCCTGTTTTTAACCAGGCCTCCAGAATATGCAAGTGCACACTAATTACCTCATTTCCAACACAGATCTACCTTGACCTGTTCACTTTTCAGCTAAAAAAATTAATAAAATCCCTAGTTTGTATAAGATTGAAGTTGAAAAGATTCACAGTATCTGATAGAGCTCTGCTGGGACACATCAAAGGGAGCCTGATGTGGAAGGGCTCACAGCAGGGCGCTTCGGTTTGCTGGCTCACCGGAGCGCCGAATGCCAGAGTCTGGCTCCCCTTGAAAGGAAGGTTTGTACCCGGAAAAGCTGATTTTCAAATTACAACATTTTGCTGCTTCTAACGTTGCTCACACCTGAGCAGCCCCGCTCCACCACAGTTAACAAACACGATCACAGTCTGAGCATTTCTAAATCCTTGCTGCAGCTTAAAAGTACTCCTTAAACATCACCAGCAGCACCCTGCAGTACCCGTGGACGTGCAGAACGAAGCATTGAACTACATTCATTTATAGAAACAGCCCTGAACAGCACACAGCACGCTACTGGCTCAAAAGTAGTATATTTCCAGCAATGCAAATTTAAAGGGACTTTTTTCTTTATTTTCATATGAGATCCCCTGAGACGCTGTTTCATAATATACCAGGCTTTTGTTTGGGGCTTGGTCTGTAAGTGCTAATGACAGCTTAGGATAAACACCAGTCGTTAGGGTGGAGGAATGACCCCACAGAACGACACCAAGCCTATGGACGAGCAGGAGAGACATCTCCAGTCAAAAGACAGCTCACCAAGAAGGAAATGAATCTGGCCTTAAGTGCCTGAAGGCAGTGAGCCAAACGCGTTACTGCTGACATTGCTTGAGAGCAGAAGCTGACTCCTAACACACCAGATGGACAGATTATACTTATATGAGCATCAAGACGTGCAGAAGATCAGTCAGGAGAGTCATTCTCCCAGCTGAGATGAATGAGTGACGGTACAGAAATCCACAGGTTGGCTAGTGCAGGCACTCCCCATGCATACACAGGTTCACAAGGCACAGTTTCTACATCTTGTGTGGTATTTTCTTAAATACCGTCTGAAGATTTTACACAGAAAAACTTTACACACAACCAAAACACAGGAGTGAGAAGGTCAGGAATAGACCAGAGTCACAGTTCATCTCTACAAAGGCTGATGAGCAGGTTAACAAGGCTGTGCAGCTGCTCCACAGATACCTTGATGTCCCTCATATTTCTAAATACAGAGGAGCTATCACACAAACCAGCAAGGCACCAGTGGGCAGGCTGACACTCTCTGTGCTTCACGCTGAGAGCTGGTATCGGAACAACACGCCAGGGTTCATGGTACCTCAGGCCCAGGTTTGCTAAGTGGTAGGCACCTTCCAGTCCCATTACACCTCAGAGCTCCCAGAATTCGGGCCAGGCCACGTTATGGCACTCGGTGCCTGTGCGCTGGCTGACTCAGTGCCCCAGTTCCCATTTCTCTAGATCTTTTTTTAGCAAGTTCCACTTCTTGTTCCAAGCACCAGTGCAACATCTCATGGTGTCACTGTACGCTATATCTCATTTTAGGAACTGCGGCCTTTCTACTAAAAAAGTAAAACTACAATAAAATTCATTTCCTCTATGAGTTTATCATGACCACAAGGCTCCATATTTAAAGCAAATAAACACTCTGTCGTGTCAGATGACAAAACCAGATCTCATTAACCTTAATTTCCTGGACTCTGTGTTATTCCAATAAATAGCAGTTTATGGCAATTACTTGGCAGCTTGTTTCAAAGAAACATTTGTGCTACAGGACATGCAGTGTCTTGAGCAGTGACCCAGGTTTTTGTGTAACAGTATGATCTTCTCGTTCTGACACCAGTAGTAATGAGGACAAATAGTGATATGTTCACAATTATTTTTTTCTCTCCGTAACACTGTCACACACTCCACAACAAAGCAATTTTTCCCTTCCACTCAGAGCCATGAACTTGTACCCTCACCCAGCCAGGTGCTTGAGGCTTTAGACCAGAACTGCTGCTTGTGCAGGTCAAAGCCAAGTCCTTGTGTTCAATGCCCTGACCTGGCAGCAGTACCTTCTGGGGAGCAGACATATAGCTTTTGATGCTAATAATGTATCAGACACCACCATCTAGGTGCCACCTTGTGCTTTACAGCTGTGCTGTGCTTGTTTTTACCTATGCAGAGGCAGCTCACCATGATGAGGGCAGCTGGGCTCTTCTCTGCCTCAGGGGCCTGGCAAAGTAATTTTCTCTCTCCCTGCCCCAGTTTTTGTTAAATGAAGTTAAAGTGCAACGTCTCCCATAAAACCCCTTGGGGAGCTACTCGTGATGCTACGTCAGTGAAGATATGACTGCTATAGAGTAATAGCACACAACATGCATCTCAAAAAGTTGAAATGCTGTGCTGTGTTTCCTTCCCCATCATATCCCCCCTCCATTGCAAACTCCCATTTGGCTGACAAGTCATGCCTGCATGACCCCCTAAACCCACAAAGGATTCAATGAATTAATCTTAAACTTAAAGCAGAGGTCTGCAAAGGCAGAAATATTTGTCCTTTTCTTCATCCTTCACATTGGCTGCCCACTACGACCACTCAACTCAATTGGCAACCTCAGTCCAGACACAGCTGTGAAATTCACCCCAACTCAGCTATGGCCCCAGACACAGCACCTCTTCTAAGCTGCATGACCCAAGAGTGGATCCTGGGCATTAACTTTCAGACCAAGGGCAAATTCAGCCCATTCACCTTGACTTCATCTTCCAATAAAATGAACAGGGGTTCTGAATATCTAATAGCCATTTCTGGGACCAACAAACAAAGCAAAATAAAGCAGAAAAATCTCTAAAAGTGGCTCTTGAGACTGAGAGGAACCATTAATTCCCCTCCAGACAAGAGTAAGGCTTAGGAGAGATGCTTCACCATCCATTGCCAGAACAGCACTAGAAGGATGTTCTGAGGAATATGAGCATCTCTGGCGGAAACTGATGAATCCTCTTTTAATACTGGATTCAGAGAATCATACAACTTCATGCAACCCTGTATACTTGCTGATGAGACACATAATGTAGGTTGATATAACGTTCCATGTGAGCATTTCTGAGCCATACTGAGATAAAAGGAGGAAGCCATTGGGCAGTGGTGGTTAGCAAGAACAGGACACAAGATATAAGATTAGTTTTGAAGGAAAGAAGGTTATGCCAAGATGGGGTGGCATGTTTACAAACGCCACTTGTTACCTTCTTTTCCTTGTGATGCATTAAAGTCCCAGGCCTTATGTCTTTAACATGTGTATCATTCCTGGACTGTTCAGCATGACTGTTAGAGTTTACATCCATAAAAGAGCACTTCTGGAAAGCCTAGGAAATAAATACTGCAGGTTATCAGGAGACCAAGGGCTTTTACAGAGAAATGCCTGGAGATGACCAACTACAAAGAGAGCATTTGATTTTAACATTCACAGCTCACCAATATTATCTACAAGCTCATGAGATAATAGAGATTTAGACTGTCAGAGAAATAGGGCATCCCCTCCGGTCTGCCAAGACTGCAGTCTAACTCATCATGCTGACCCTAATGTCAGCTGCAGGGAGATGAGCTTGATTTCTGTTTTTACAGAGGGGGAGAGAAGGTACACAGAGATGCTACAAACTATCCAAACTTAAGCAGAAAGCCCATGACAACCTTTAGGCTTGTGGCAGTACCTACTTCCTAGTGGCTGATAATCATGCAAGAGCTACTAAGTCCACTTCTCCCCATAAAAACTGTTCTTAAAACTTCACCCTTGGAGACATGTCTTTGCCATAGTCTTCACGAAGGCACCAGGTGATGACAGTCCCATCATATGGCTTTTGGACCACTGGCTTCCCACCATGTGTACCCCAGGGCATGGCCTGGAATTTTCATGCCTTTATCTTGCTGTCTTCTTTCTTTGGGTTTCTCTATCTACCCAACTGGCTCCCAGATCTGGAGAAGCAGACCCATTACTGCCACCACTGTGCAGTGCTGGCTGCAACTGTTTATCACCAGGATTTCTGCAGGTCTCTGGTGGCCTTCAGTGAGATGCACAAGCAGGACACCTCTGCCAGCCAGAGGACTGGGGGAAGAGTACTTGCAGGAGTCAAATACTCCGTGACATGCAAGAAGATTATATGCTTACACCACGTATTAGGGAAATTATTTCATTCCTGGCAACTCTCATGAATTTAATAGCCCTGATTACAGATTAAAATCAGGCCTGCTCTTTAAATACTGTACTCCTTGTATGTATTGCATGTTTATGCAAAATCAGAAAAGTAATAATAATGAAAAAATCCATTGCAAAAATCAGGGTGTTGCATTTCTTCTGGTTTTCCTTTACATCCTAGTTGTATGTGTTTATAGATGAGAGTACCTAAGATGACATGGAACTATTAGAAAAAGTAGCTTTGTTCCACATAATACAGAATATGGACTTGCCCCATTTTACCCATTTCTAAGACCAGTGAAGTGTTTTTGAGTTAGGCATATCATCTAAAGTCATCCTCAAAGTCCTTCAGACTTTAAGTGACAAAGAAACCACTATTTGCCTTGGTAATTTGTTCTTTTATCACTTTCGCTTCAAAATATCTATAACAGTGTCCAAATACAGTTTGTGCTACAGCAGCTGATCATTATTATGCCTTTTTCTCCTAGGTTAAAAAGGTACTACCCAAGAAAATACCTCCACATTGTACTCAAGTGTCTTCAGAACTTGCATATTCTTAACAGCCTTTTCTAATGGAGGACACCTGGATACATAATCATGGATGCAGCATCCCAGTGCTGATCTCAATGATCCTGAATAGAGAGATAAAAACCTCCCTGTTCTCACATCTACACTCAAAGCAGACACTAACTTGGTGGCAACATCACTGACCTGGGACCTCCTGTCAACTTGTTACAGCAATGCCCATTTCTTTCCAAGACATACAGTTGTGGTCTGGCTTATATTTTGTTGTTCTTCGTGTGGACTTTATATTTCTGTAACTGTATTATGACCATTAAGTGATTGCTATCATCCCCCTGCTCTCACACTTCACTAGTTTGAATTAAGCTGATTTAAACAGTAAGGATTTTAAATGTATTCCTAGGCTGTTGATGAAAATACAGAGTGACACTGGGCCCGTAGCTGATCCCCATGGGATCTGAACTATAAACATCTGCATCAAGAGCAGCACTTTCAGAGCCAGACAGCTCCCCATCGTCCTGTGATAGGGTTTTCTTTGTATGCTCTGTGGTTCCAGATTTTTATCCGAATGTTGTACGATGTTTGATCAAATGACTTACAAAAATGTTTACAGGTATACAATTCAGTTTAAGCAGTCAAACTTGTTACCTGATCAAAGAGTGTGGTTTGCTTTGACAGATCTGTGTTCCATTACATTGTGTTTACTAGCATAACTGTTTAAGTCTGTCCTTTAGTTCTTCACTGCTTGAATCCCATACCTGATTTTCCATTATTCTGCCTGTGACTGATACCAGACTAATGAGCCGGCAGGTCCTGGATCAAGCAGTTTGCTTTTTCTAAAACATGGTACTCTGCCAACCTTCTGAAATATACCTGGTATTTCGATATTGGTTTAAAACGAGCATCGCCCAAAACTAGCATTTAAACACTCATTCCTTGTTGAGCTACCGTGCCTATTTCTCCTCCTCAGCTTCCCCCAGCCCCCTTTTCCAGACCTTAACCTTTACTTCATTGCCACCGGTTGCAAGGCAGCCAGGTTGCTTACCTAGAGACAGGAGATGATGTGACAGTTTCACTGTTGCCATCTCTCCTGTTGTGCTAGCCATGAGCACACAACCGGGGGATAAGAGTAAACCTTTGCTCTCACGCCATGCAGACAAGCTATCTGAAGCACTGGTGGTTGAGAGCTGAGGGATCATCTCATGTTGTGGCAGTGCTCTGAAACAGCCCAAGCCAGTTAAGCTGATCCACATCTCCCTTCCTCATGTGGGTGGGGAATAGGACAGAGGGTGCCCTTAGGAAGCTGGAGCTCAGTGATGGTAGCTGGAATAGTTGGCTTTTACTGCAACACTGCCATCACTGAACTAAACCGGTCTATGTGCTCTCAAACAAAGAACCACAAGAGAGCACTACTTCTATGCCACTGGCAGAGTAACGTACCAATTACACAACAGGGAATAGCAAATGTTTGTGTTCAAAGACTCCAGAAAACCTTGGACCATGGTACAAAACGAGTGAGTACAACCTGCCAGGAGCAGACCCCTTATTCTCTGTTCACGCCAACGTTAACAGAAATGATGGGCCATCAGCACCTTGCTGGTCTGGTACTAAGTGAGAAATGCTAGGCCAGGGACAACCACAGCTACTGCACACTAATATTTTATTTATCCCATCTATGTGTGTAAGAGTCTCCAGTGGTAACCCCTGCATCCTCAATCAGTCTCCCAGCTCCAGATCTCTTGAACAAAATATGTGTGTTGCTTACAAAACATGTACCACCCAGTGCAATAAAGCGGGAGCGGGTGAGACTGTCAGACCTACTTTTCTTCATGTTCTGAGCTATAAATTGTGCCGAGGACCTAGAAGTGATATCGGTCACACCTGTCTTCATGTGCAACCCAAAGGGCATACCTGTAATTCTGCCATTATTTTATCTCCTTCCTCTTCCTCTTCATCTTTTGCAGCTGATACTACGGCATGCCCTGTGCTCCGAGACAATGCCTGATCCTCTTTAGTGGCTTTGGATTGTGCTATTTGCCCAGCATCTTCACTGCACTCCTACAGGGGGGATGAGAAAGCACAGACAATATGGTTGAGCCCTCCTGATGCAAGGCAAACACAGAACATTCAACACTACTGCAGTTCCCCTGTTGCAAGGTCCCTCTTCCTTTTTAAGGAGACTGCTACTCAATCAGTTCAAAAGCAGCTAATACTGCTGATGTGACAGTATGTTCACAGATCAAAAACTGTACTTCCCTCCACTTCCTTAAGGGAACAGAACAGATGGGGAAAGGAAGCCCAAGGAAACTAATTTCTGTAAAAACACTCTCAAATCTGAGCTGATCTTCCCCATCTGCATGGGTTTCTTTATTTTTAATCTTCTTACCACCCTATATGAAAGCAGCGTGTGACTTGCCTTCTACACTGCTAGGAGATAAGAGCAGCAAGACTCCTGTAAACAGAACTAACTGATCAATCCTTACTTGTTCATTTGGCCTAGCAGTAGTGTTTGCTGGTAAGCAGTTTCAGTAGCTCTCCAGAATGTAGCTCTGTCTCAACTTATTTTGTGGTTTATAGGCACAGCTCAAGCTTGGGAATGTTTCTCTGTGCCAGCCACTCATCAACAGTCTAATTGCCTAGAGTCTGAATCATCAAACCTTGACAGCAGCAGCCTCTTTTCTGCCATAGATGACATCTCCTGATCTCGTTGTGGTTAGTCCTGAACCTGGCAGGTAACTGCGTCGTGGAGGTGGAGGAGGTGGAGACTTGTTCAGTTTGTCATTATCCTGTTCTCCATCAGGAACGTCTTCTGCAAGTAAACAGAGTACCACAAAGTGAGCATCAGTGAAGAAGGGAAAAAGGGTATCTACATCCCTGACTCAACTGGAAAGGAAAAAAATGTCTTAAAAGGTCCTGCTCCTGAATATGTATGAATAGAAACACCTCTGGGATTCAAGGGGAAATGTCTTGAACAAAAGCAGATAGTGCTGCATGTGCACAGAGAAACCATGTTACGTCATCCAGAAATTTTCAGCAAAACTCTTGTCCCCTACATCGCTGTGCCTGGGTTTCAGCCCTTGATGTACAAGTGTGACAGCACAGTGCACATCTGCAAATCAATCACTTGTAAAAAAGCATGTGAGGTGCAGGTTCACCTGGGCACCCAGTTACAGATAGTGCCCCTGTAGCCTCCTTTGAAAGGGTGGCCACTGATGTGGCAAGACACCGAACCTGGCAGCTTCTTGTCATTCTCAACAATTCTGAAGCAACCAGCACACATTTCTGTTCTGCCTGGGAAGTGCTGCTGGCAAGGTGCTAGGAGAGGAACTGAGGAGTTTTCCATCTTACCTTATAGTTGGATAAAACTAGCTAAGTTCAGGCAAAGGCTGAGAGGGAAAATGTAAACACTGCTCTGGAGATCCCACCTCTCCAGTTCTATGAGTCCTTTCACCCCTGAGCAGGGCAGGGGAGCACCAAAGGCAACTGTACTTGCTTGACAGCATTTGTTTTCACTTTACTTACTACTAACTATTCCAGGAATGCACAAGTTTGCCTTTAAATTATCATATAAGAACCCTATATGTATATTTTGCTAATCAACAGAGATTCAAATACCAAATCCAATAGCTGAGCAGATCCAGCCCTTGCTTTCTGAGAAGTCTTCCAAGAGAAGTTGTCTGCATCCAGCTCTGGAGCCCTCAGCACAGGAAGGACATGGACCTGTTGGAACGGGTCCA
>JAOXJM010000012.1:18153996-18186058 GCA_026413425.1 Tringa solitaria
GGGGCTTTGAGCAACCTGGTCTGGTGGGAGATGTCCCTGCCCATGGCAGGGGGTTAGAACTTGATGATTTTTAAGGTACCTTCCAACCCAAACTATTCTATGATTCTGTAAGTCTTCCCCATCATGATGCTTCCCCACCCAGCTGCCACTTCCTCTTCCCCACCATCACTGGATGGCATTTTTCCCAGAAGCAGCCTTACATTGCTCATGACCTGTCCCTATGTGTTTCTGGCCACATGGCAACAGGCACCACGTTCACACTGCTGTTTACAGTGTTTATTTTCAAGAGCGAGAGAACGACCTTTCTGCAGCTACTCAGTGTTATATAAACAGCTGGAATAAATATAACCCAGAAAGATAAAACCTCCTGCTTTTGGGATTACCCAGCTGTTCAGGGCTATATATTCCCTCTGGGGAAGTTATTGCATAACTGCTTGCTCCTAGGGCTGTGGCAGGCTCCTCCGATGTGCCGGCTGGCCCCTGGGGCTGGATGGAGCCCTTGTCTGACCTGGCCTCATCTTTGTTCCCTACTTAGTGCAAATGTTCTTTGAAACTGCTTAAGCTTAAAGATATGTTCTGTTGTATTATCTCCCTCCCTGCTTATCTGGCACTCACTCGCAGGACTGCAACAGGAGTGAATTTCCAGGTGCACTTTACATTAGATCACTTCTTTGGTCAATACGCACTACTAAGTTTTTTTGTGACATCAGATGTACTGCTGCTGTAAAAACAGAATAGTTCTCGCAGATGGTGTTTAGCAGTCTGTGCAAATCCCTACTCCTTTTAATGGGCTCAACCAATTGCCCTCAAACTGGTAGTAGCTCTGACTGCGAGAACACCAAAGTTTTTCTCACACTTAGTAAGAGCAAGGCTGGATGGAAGCACAAAATCAGAATGATTGCTACCGTCTCCTTCACATTTGTGAGACATTCATCCGTCTCCATCTTCAAAATGGGAAATAAAAACAAGAAATCCACGCAAGAGAAATTGTCAGGGAGTGGCAAGTACACAGGCTTTCAAAGGCTAATCCCCTGACATCCCTTAATGACTCCATCATTAAGGAGAGGTCGTGATGGGGTTTACTCACAGTCAATGCAACAATGCTGAGCAACATGCAAAACTTCAAAGCTGGATTTCTATTTTCTTTACTAAACAATTTTATTTCCCCAGTCTAAATGAGAAGAAAAAAAACTTTGGAGGAAAAAATTTGAGGAAAAGACCTTATTCTAATACTTTTTTTTCCTTACAGCTGAGTTCTTCTAGCATATTACATAGGAAGGAGTAAATAGACAAGTACTATTCACTCAGTCGGAGGCTAACCATCATCAAAACCACTACTTGATGGAACCTTCTTTGGCGCCAAAGGGCTCAGAATTTCTGTGAACAAAATGGGAGTTGTTTTTCTCCAGCCACTTCACTGAACTGGGGCATTCTTTAACAGGCACAGCCAGACTGGAATGAATTTCCCCCACCATAAAAATTTCTACTTGTGCCAAAATAATCCAGTATGTCCTAAAACAATGTCAAAATAAGAATGCCTGCCTTGAGGCAGCCTTTGTAGTCAAATAAGCAAACTATCTTTAATGGAAGCTACTGATCACTCAGAACTTGCAAAAATCAGGGCACAATTAAATATGAATGCACAAAGAGGGATGAAGGATCCCAATCTCTAATGTACACACTAGAGACAATCCCCGTGTTTTTCACTGAACAATCTGGATAACAAAGACAAGTTAGAGTCAAGACATTAAAGAAGCATTTACCATCTCATCTGCAAAATTCTGTAAAATGTGTAATTTTGTTTTGTGTTTTGCAGGGAGAAAAAGAGTTTCTTAATTGGGTTTTGTGTGGAGAATGGCTGAGACACAATATTCTGGCAACGTGATCTATCTGGCTTCTGCAGCAAAGCCAAAAGAGGACTCTGCTAATTTATGCCCAAAATTTCTTATGCACTATATTAGTAGGCAGGTGGACTCTCTTTCCTTATGTTTCTCAGTTATCTAGTCTACAGCAGACTGATATCAGAATTTTCATCTTGAATCATAGAAGAGCTGGGTAGCATGTGAGGTATTTAATCAGATATTAAGGAAAAGTTTTGCTGTTCCCTTATTTATGTTACTATTACAGGATTCATTATGCACAACAGAAGGCAAATGTCTCAATCTCATCAAATTTCTCCTTAAATCTGCTGGCTACACACTGTGCAAAGTTGTATTCTAGAAGTGGATTAGTTAACTATGCGAGTTACAAAACTTCTCTGTTATTGTGGTCTGTGCTTTTTAGGATGTCACAGCTCAGTGCACCCGTATGGTATTTATTTTCACTGACATTTTCTATTTATGCCACACATTATACAAGGCAATTGTGTTGATAGCCAGTAACCTCACTGAATGGTGCCAGAATTCTAAAATTATTTTATGAGGCTCAACAGAATTTATTTTAAACATGTATGTTGTGAAACATCCAAGGAGCCACAACTTGTCAGTGCTAAAGGTGCACCCAGAACAAAATGCTGGATCTGAAAACACTCTTCCCAAAACCTATACGAATTTGTGTACACAAGCCCCAGTGCATTGTTTTGCAGCTATTTACAACCTCCACATGCCAACACCTTTCAGCGCAGTGTGCAGCTCTGGTCTCCACAGCTCCAGAAGGACACGGAGGAGTTAGAGAAGGACAAGCCTGGGAGGGAGGTGCTTGTGGGATTGCTAGCAGACTGCAGAAGGTAGCCAGGTTCTGTGGCAGTTTGCAAATGCCAGTGTAGGTAACCAGCTGAACACAAATTTCCTCATATTGCAACTGAGAGAGTTTGTCCTCTGGAAATAAAGACTCAGGAGAGTAAGGCTACTGCCCAGAGACAGTATTGCCCTCACCTCTGTCAGAGACTGGCTGCTGAGCTGGATGGACTTATGTATGTGGGTAAGAATTTTGCAGCTGTCTCACGTTTGGCTTATGAGGTAAATCCAAGGTTTGGCTTTGTTCCTTGAACTTTGAAGAAATTCAGACATGGATTTATATGTTAAATTGTGAAAGAAATAGGACGAGAAGGACACCCCAACATGCTGCTACCACAAAGTAGTTCTGCCTAGATAATTCTTGATCAATGTTAGTCTAAGCCATTCTCTCTGGTGATGGGGAACTTACATCCTCCTCATTACCTCATACAGCCTTCTTCAGTGCTTCACTTTCCTTATCATTATGAGTTTTTTCCCTAATACCTAACCTGGATACTCCTGGTTGCAATTGCCAACTTCTACTGCTCTTCTACCCACACAAAGTACATTTTTAAAGCAATTCAGAGATTGCTTTGTCCTTCCTCAGCCTTTGCTTCCTCATACTAAACAAAACCAACTCTTCCTTGTTCTGCTCTCCAGAGATCATGCTTTTTTAGAGCTCTGGTCATTATCATCACTGTCCTCTTGACTCCTTCATATTTCTTCATTCTTCCTTGAAGTCCAAAACATTCAGTTTGGGAATTTCTGTGTCAGAGCTCACAACTGCTGAGCATATTCACGTGTCTTGTAGATATTCCTGTTCATCTCATTATGACGCTTGCCTTTTTTTCCTACAGGGTCACAGTCTGACTCACTTTCACCTTGAAACTTGATAGATCTGTATCACTGCTGTGGACAGCCAGAATGCTTACTGTGAAAGTCATGCTCATTCATTCCTACATATCTATCCACTTCCCCAAGACAACTCAGTTATGAAGCACTATAGGTCATTTTCAGACCTCTGAGGGGACTCATCCAAAATACTGGTTGTATTTATAGTTTAAGAAGTTAGCAAGGATCATTAAGATCAAATAGTCTGACTTTCCACTTAATATAGGTTCAAGGATTTCTTTAAGCAGGTCTTGCATCATGCACAAAACTTATGCCTGAGCAGCCGTTCAGAAAGAAACACAGTATTGCTTAAAGATCTGAAGTGCCAGAGAATTCCATATGTTCATAATTCATCTTCAGTCATTAGTTACTCTAAATGTTAAAATTTGACAGCTAATTTTTAATGTGTCTTTTTGTAGCTTCAACTTCCAGTTGCTGGAACTTGCTGGAACACATTCTCCAAAGCTGAAAGGCCTCCTTACCCTCAGAAACCTCAGGCATGTCTTGATCTCCTTTTGATAACAAATATGTCTACAAAAAGAGCTTTTTAGGCTTCTGATGGTAAGATTTTTTGTGCTTAAACTCTTTGTGGTTCTTTCCAGAGCTCTCTGTAATGCTAAACTTCTAAGTGCAAAACCAAACACAGCATACTAGATACAGATATAGTATAGAATACAGATACTCTCATCTCTGTCAAAAGCAAGCTGTACTCTTACCCTCCTGCTCATAAGGAGTCTTTATTTCCAGAGGACCTGCATTATTCCTCAGGGACATGCTCACAGGTTTGATCGAGAACACAGAAATCTGTAAACTAAAACCATTCTAGAAAGTAGGAAAAATAACCTCTTCTTTTCAAGATATGCAATTCTTTAGCACCATTTACTCTAGCAAACCTTACCTGAGACTTCTAGCTTTTCCACTGCATCCCCTTTAGGGGTTTGGGGAGGCATCTCCAGGTTAGGAATTGATTTCATTATATTGGCCTGGGCCTCTTCCAAGAGCTTTTCAAATTCCTTTCCGTTATAGTGATCGAGGTTTTGTCTTTTCTCTTCCCATTTCTTTTCAGCTTTCTAGACAAAAACAGTAAAACACCTATTTACTGCTCTGATTTCTGCTATGATCACTTACTTTAAAAAAAATCCATGTGTAAACATTATAGGTCACTATGGATAGATTCTAGTTAGCAACTAGAGGAAATATATTAACACTAATTGTACACTCTTTCTGACTTCCATTGTGCTAGACATGGCAGAAACACACAACAGACTGACAGTGGCCACTGCTCACTAAAGGAACAAGGCAAAATTTAAATCTGGGTCACACTGGTGATTAAAGTGCATGTCTATAATAAGATGTGAGAGCTCACTTGTGGGTTTTCTCAATATCTCTGCGTGAAACCACTGGAACTTCACACTCTTTCACTTTTACCTCTCCATAATGAGGGATATTAAAGAGTGAATGAAATCCACTGATGCAAGTGTTGCCAGAGAATCATATGCTATTGTTCAAAAATAAGGTATTCTAAAAAAGAATTTTTATATTTAAATAAAATTTATTTGAAAAGCACAGTTACTCATTTTGGCTACATGTTATTATCCTGTTGCACTTAAAATCAGAGGGTATCTTCAGAAGTGCATGGTGTAGTTAGGGGTTAAGCACATAAATCCCCAGAATGCATTTGGAAAATCCCACCTGGAGTCTCAAGAGTGAGACTGTGAGCAAAGACCCAAAGAGAGGACAACTGTTTGAGTAGAATACACCGTACCTCAATTGATATAGCTCGGTTTCTGGTACTTGCACTGTGAATTTCCTCAATGAAAAGACTTTGCATGGTGTTGCCATTGACAGAGACCTGTGGTGCTGGCGTGGCTTGTGTGGGCTGGGATCCTGCTGCAGGCTCTTGAGGGGGAACTGGTGGGGTGGCCGAGATGTGGCCTCCCGCTGGCACACCTTCACTGTGGCTGGTTGCAGTGGGTGAACCTTGGGCATGGTTGACCAGGGCTGATGAGTGTTGAGACTGATGGATCACAACAGGTGAGCTCTGCACATGATGGACCGTCATCGTTGAGAAGGGGACAACTTCTGATTTGACTGATGACACCTGGGACTCTGATGTGATTGCTGTGAGGTTTTGCTGTGTGTGTCCCTGGGTGTGCTTGAGCTCCTCCTGGTTTTTCAGAGGGTCAGCTGCAGTGGGCTTTTCCATAGCAGAATATTGCACGGTTTGGGATGGATCCACACCCCTCAGCAGTCCTTCTGTAACATGTCTGCCCAGCCAAATTGAACACAACAGCATTGCACATGGTTAGATACACGCCAATCATCAACAATACTTGACAATAAACTTTTGCAAGGGAAAAGCTCTTACATCAAAAACATCAAAATGTTTTTTTTTGCTTCCTGATGCTCTCAGTTGGGTGATTTTATAGCTTTCTCTCAGTCAGGGACTCAGGGTTTTAAAGAGGCCACTCTAATTAGGATGGCTTTGCCTTTTAAAATGGCAAATACCTTCATGGATCTACCGGCACTTTTTGACTGAACCCTGAGTTGCAGTGGGTTGATTTTAGAGGAAGAACGGGTATCAGTTGACTTAGATTTTATCCACTGTAACTAGCTAAACAAGATGTTCCTGAACTATTAGCACAGAAAGTGGTAGTTACATAGAATGTGAAGGAGCAGTTTGGCATATTGACAAAATAAAGCCTTCAAATGATACTTCAGGAAAGTCCTGTCTGTCAAGAATTCGGGATAGAATGAGATGAGGATGTAACAAGTCAACTTTTTCTGGCAGCTAGCTGTGAAATAGCTGAGCTTCAGAGTGTAGCTAGCCATCAAATGCCATCAGTTTTTCCATTACTGAAACAGACTTCATGAGGCTTAATACGTAATTTCACTGCAAAAAACTACTTTTGGAAAAGCTTTGGTATGCATAGCTTATTGGTTTTTTTTCCCAAACAGGGTGAGACAGGAAATATCTGTAGTCATTTTTAAGAAAAGGAAACTAATATGAAAGGATATAGATGTTTACCTTCATGGAAAAAAAAGTGACAGCTCTTAGAAGACTTCTTACATAAACCATTTTATCCATCTGCCAGTACTGGCAAATCCATTTTACATATGCTCCAGGATATATGGAAACAATGACATGCCTTAGCATAATGGTCACAACAACAGGCTTAAGACTTACATTTTCTTGTAATTGAAGTAAAATTGAGATCACCAGCACTGACAGTTTGGCCTGATTCACTAGTGTTGGGTAGGAATTAAATCCAGTGCCTATTGCTTCATATAAATCAGCAGTCATTTGCTGCTCGTGTTTTCTGACAAACATAGCTAAACACTGGCACTTAGTGGACAGAAAATTTTTCTAATATTTTAATTTTCTCTAAGACATCTTCCTTGCAAAGAATACAATAAAGAATTTGTATTAATTCATAAGCATATTGAAAAATACTTCTTTCTTTCAGAAGGTTTAGGATATCTTTGTCCACTTAGAATCTTTTCCTGTTTTATTTCTTACTGTTAGATTTTGGGGATGTATGTTTCAGCATCAGAAAATATTTCTATTAGCTTAGATTGCTGCAAATGCCTTCAGTTAATTAGCTCAGACATGGGACTGATGCCACTCTCTCAGCTTTCTCGTCCAGGTACTTCCCAAATCTGGAAGAGTGGAGTTCAGAGGAAGCTAGTTTCAATCATAAGACCTCATCTACTGGGGCTGTTGGCCAGAACAGAACCACTGCAGAGAGTACAGAAAAGGCTAATTTTATTTCCCTTGAGAGGGCTCTAGGAAGAATTTATAAAATACTGCAAGCAAGTTGCATTTCTCAAAATTGTCTGGGGAGAGGGTGAGAACACAAACCCGAAAGCTGTTCCAGACCTGCTTGAGGAAAGTTTTTAGTTTTGAAGAAAAAAAAAAAAAAATCACCTCCTGAGCATGGTAAGGATATCGGTCATGCTGCGCACACGTTTCAGCAAGCTGTCTAGCTTGTGTGGTTCTTCCTTTAGGAATCTCACAGCTTCTACCTCAATCCGCAGGATTGCACGCATTTTATTCTGCAATGTTGGAAAATCTCCTGCAAAGACAATAACTGTGAAGCTCAACAGGAAATTATAAAAGGTCTGGGGAGAAATGGATGATGGGGTGAATGTTAAACAGTTGAGTGTCTACCTCTCTCCAGGGGCCCTGCAACAAGCTCCTTAATCACAACTTTAAATCTATGTGCCCAGATCAAAAGCAAAACTGTTTGCAGCCACTGTGGTTAAAAGAAAAGAATGAAAATTGAAAATGAAAAGTACATACCTTTCAGGGTAGCAACAGCTTCTCCCACTTGACGCAAAAGAAAGGCTCCATCTTCAACATCTTTCAGTGTAACTGTCTTGCTGGAAGCAGTGGAGTCTCTCTTCAAGTCTTCAACAAATGCCTCCAGCTCACTGGCAAAACAAAAAAAGCAGACATAAAATGTAAGCAGGACTTTCACATTACAATCAAATATATGTAAATGAATAGACTAAACTAAACCAGAAACTTCAACTGTGGCATCTTATAATCTCACACCATAGGCTGAAAACACAGCTGGGTACCATATGGGGAGGTGGGGATGCTGGACACTCACAGTCACAGCATAGGAACAGGCTTGTAACTGGCCCAGGTCATTGATTTCTGTGACAGGCTGCTGATGTGCAGAGCATATTGACCTCAGGGGAGCTGTGCTACAAGGGCAGTTGGGGTGGTGAAACACATCTAACAGACAGCCCTCTAGGGATGCGAATCCAAGAAGGGTACAGACACACTGTACCGCTACATCCAGCACTGGTTTGCACCTTGCATTTTCTCATTGCTGATGACATACAAAGGAATGCCCAACAGTGATTTAACAACTCAAAAACTGGCACTGACGGCCCCTTGATGCAACCCTGTTTATCTGTCAGGTCCTGATAGACAGAATACAGGGTCCTGTTTCCACAAACAGCCAGACCAAAACAGCAAGTATGCATTGTGTGCAGCTCTCATTCAGCATTTGGATTCAAGAATGAATCACTTCAGATGTTTTTTCCAGCCAGTGCTGTCCTGTGCTTCCTCTGGCTCCCTCTGGTGCCTCTTCATCACCTTTCCCAATATTTTTTACAGTGCTTCCATACTTCACATACATTTTCACAATCCTTCAGACACATAAACTTTTTTTGGGGGGGGGAGGAGCTTTTTTTTCCATTTAGGATTGAGACCACATCACTTTAGCTGGAGTTTCCCCACAGAAGCTTAAAAATTTCTCAAAAAACCTGAAATGCATTATGTGCAACTATACAAACACCCATGTGAATACCTAAAAAGGATCGTCTCTTGCATAAGAAAAATCCACCTCTGTTAAGATACCAAATTTACTAACAGGAATATTCTGAGAAGCAGTTTAATTGCATGATAGAAAACAATTCAACGCAAGCTCTGAACTGACAAAATGGCTACTCATTTTAACCTAATTTTGGGCTTCATTTTTTGCATCCACTCAGGTAGCAGTTTTACAATAACAGAACCAAGATACAGGGTGATTGCCTGAAAAGGGGTAGGGGAAGACTCTTCTGCACCAAACACGTCTCACATTTCCACACATTTCCCTTGTGCCAGCACTGCCATGCAAATCCAGCAGAAAATTACTTATTTTCAGCCAGATCAACTTTTTAGCTCCATCTCCATGGATGGGCAACATGAGGAAGGAAGGAGAGGAGTAGGTGGCCAATAACAGCATAAAAAGGAGAAAATCCCTTGCAGTGCCATTCCACATTTAGGTCAATTTAAAGTGCAAGCACAGTCAGTCACACAGAACAATAAATGGCAATACAATAATACTTCTGATCTACAGAGAAACAGATACAGTATCAGGATCTGAATATCAAGTACACACAGCAGAGAGTTCATTTCAATCCAAAGACTAAGAACTTTAGAAACTATAAAACAATTTTGAATTAAGAATCATAAGTTACTTCTTCTGACCAAATCACAAACCAATGGAGGTAAATGATCCTGTTCCCATTTTAAGACCACTTCTCCCAAAGACTCTCTTGAGAAGGACTGGGTGTCATGATTTCCACTAGCACAAGCATAGTTGCAAGAAACAATCCAAGGGACCACACGATGGCAGCAAGGGAACGTTTCTTGGGGTGGAAGAGGCTCCGATAATGTAGATATCTGCTGTCTCTGCCTTTGCGATAAAGGGCACAGATACAGTCTAGGAAGGAGCTGGAAAAAAAATTTGGCTTTCTGTCACTCACTACAGTGCAAAGGCTCCTGCCCTCTGGAATGGTGCTTTGAAGTCATGCATCTTCCCTATTCTTAATGCCCCAACACGGGCACTCAGGCTTGGCAGTGCTACTTTGGGAATCACAGAGTACCCTCCACTCCCTTCCCCCGCCGTTTGTAGATCAGCACTAGAAAAGCAGCTTCTTGGGTATTGGCATCCACCAGGCAACAAAAAAGACAAGGCCAGAAGCTTAAATTTGCTCATGAGTGGAAGGAAGAGAAAGGAACAAACACAGAACAATGTTAAGATATTTTGGTAGGTGTATGATTGTTGGAAATACAGGGATAAAGGAAGATTTCCAGGTAGCAGATGATGGCTTGCTTTCCCCTTGTTCTTCAAGCAGAAATGGAAGGGTCATCATAAACCCCTTTGATTCCATACAGTGGTATTATCAAGCAAGACAAGTGATCCTGAAATTACTTAGGAGATACCATACTACACTGCCTCATGTTGCCAACAAGAAGCAAAAAAAAACTTCAGCCCTCAGTAGCCAAAGTTTGAAACAGATCCAGTGGTCTCCAGCATTTCTTGTCTGTAACTGGGGAAACAACTTGGCTTTATAGATTAGCCAGAGCAAACCCAATTAACGAGACACTCACCTTAATGCAGTTTCAGAAGGCTAGTACAAGATAAATCACTTTTCTGCAACTATGTTTTACAGAGGGGAACTGAGCAAAACTCTTATGCTGATATTTTTCTTTAGGCAAAAAAGCATCATAGGGTGTGACTCAGGTTGCAGTATCAGTAGAACGGGTCACAAAATGAACTGACAAAATTGATGGTAACAAATCACCCAGGTGAGATGATATTTGCCTGGAGTTCAATAGCAACTCGAGGGTGAAAGAGTTGAACAATCAATACTACGCATCTAACTTCTTGATTAAAATTGTTTTGGCACCAGAGTAGTGGGACGTCTCATAGGTGATACAAATAAACTTTTTAAAAGGGGATGGGGCTATCCAGAGAACTATACTCAAGTGAGACTGACACCCAGACTGGTGTAATTGATAGATTCCAAAATAAAGAATAAACAATAAAGAATGAGTGGACCAGTGGATAAATATGCTGTGTTAGGGAGGAATTAATGTGATTTGTGTAAAAAGAAGGTAAGCCTCAAAAATACATAAGGAAACATCAAAAGCATGGGAGAAAGCTATAGCCCAAAAGGCTTTCAGCAAGGTATTTCAGCAAAAGCTTTCAAGAAAGCAAAGTTGCCATGGGACAAGAGAGGAAATTCTCTCATGGATAAAGTGCTGGAAGTAAAGGGAAGGGATCAATGAACAACTAACTCAATGAATGTAGTTTGCTGGTGGGTTCCACAGGGATGGGTGCCAGGGCTGGTGCTTTTCAACATATGATAAATTATTTAGAAAAGAGAATGAATTGTATAGTTAAAAAAAAAAATCTCAAAAGGATCTTAAAATATTCAGGGGAATGAAAATGAAAGGTGACTGCAGAGGGCAGCAGATGGACCATCTGATGCTAAGAGAAGGGCCGCAAAGATGATTAAAGAACTGGGAAGCCTGTCACATGAGGGAGAGCTGAGAGAATTGGGTTTATTCAGCCTTGAGAAAAGAAGGGTTAGGGAAGACCTCATCACTATGTTCCAGTATTTAAAGGATAGCTACAAAGAAAGTGGAGACTCCCTTTTTCATGAAGTCACATGGAAAAGAGGAGGGGTAATGGGTACAAGTTATTCCTGGGGAGATCCCAATTGATTGCAAGAGAAAAAAATTTCACAATGAGAACAATCAGCCATTGGAATAATCTCCCCATGGATGTTGTAGATTCCCCAACACTGGAAACTTTTACGTGGAAAAGAAAAGATTTACGTGGACACAGTGCTGAGCCATATTGTCTAGACCGTTCTTTTGCCTAGAAAGGTTGGACCAGATGATCCTGGTATTCTATGTTTCTGTGAGTCTGTGATAACTGACCAGGAAAAAAAATGAATATTAAATTAACTCCTAACAAATGTAAAGTAATGCTCACAAGAAAAGGAAAAATAAAAACAAATCCAACCCAACCTGAAGCCAACAAACTCTCAAACAATACTGAATTTTGAACTGATAATCATCCCTTATGAGTGAGATGTTGGATTTGTAATGGAAAACTCACATGGAACACAAGAACAGGAGCATCCTCACCACACCACTACATGATGTCATGGTGTGCCTACATCAGATACAGCCATTGCAGGCTCTCCTCTCTCCCCAGTCCAACCTCACAGATGTACAGGAGAGTTAAAAAGGGTATACAGAAAGGCAGCAGGATGACAAAATCTATAGAATGGCTTCTACAAGAGGAGTAACTAATCAGACCAGAATTTTTCAGGAGAGGGTGAATATTCTGTCATGCATAATTTAGGAGTTTGAGGATTGATTGACAGATGAAAGATTCAAAAACAAACAAAAAGAAGTTCTTTCTACTCAAATAAGAATCATTCTGTAGAATTCATTGTGCCTAGATGCTCTACACAAGCAAGTTTACATAATTTTTTAAAAATGCATAAATTCATGAAAAGTAAACAATCCATGCATAGCTTTTGCATATGAAGATACTATCTCTGACATGGAACAGAGCTACAAGTCATTAAAAGCAAGGAGACATACGCTGAACATTTTGCCATGTTCTTATATCCTTTCCCAAGTGTCTGCTACCAGTGGCTCTCCAAGACACCTAAGTGGAGTTTTGTTTTTACTGAGCACAGTTATTCTTATAAAAGAAGTCTGATACTTATCCTAACAAAAATATAAATTGTAACTTACTATGGATCATATCCAATTAGACAGCTTGGACATGGCTACAATTTAAATACTGTGCTTATAAAACCACCTCTATTAAAATGCTTACAATAATCTGCAATATACAGTAGTCATACCTGTAATATGCTCCTCACATTATAAATAATCCATTAGTTGATGTGTCATATCATCATAATTTGTCCTTGGTCTGCTAAATTTTAAGGTTAACATCCCCAGAAGTGTCATATATGATAACCCCAAAAATGTCATATATGACATCTCTAATGTTGAATCAAAAGACTAGACAGAAAAAACCCTACCCTGTTAATTCTGGGTATGTAACTACTGTTAGAAGTGTGAATAAACACTACATTTAATAGTGTTCATTAGATTTCAATAGATATCTCTGAACTGTAATCCTGCTACAGCTATGATACACGTGGGCACACTTCTGTAGGCACCATCATGAATAGCTGCTCCACAGAAAACATACACTGACATTTCTGCTCGTTACAACATGAAACCACCGGCATTTTTATTGTTTTATTTCCCAGCAATGATCTTAAGAATTGCAGAAAGGAGAGCTCTTTAAGCTGAGATTTACCACTTCAGAGTAGTAAATACAGGTTTGTAAGTGTTGCAGAAATCCTTAAGCACCCTTGTCTTGCATGAGGCCAGTCTATGATTTAGGAAAGGTCAAAAGGCCAACAGTTGAAAGACTAAGAAATGGTAATTTTTTTGCCCTGTTGCTTTGCATATGTTTATACATCAGCACTGGGAACAGCTTAAGTGAAAGTGCCTATATGTTAATATGTTAACCTTTTTCTGAAGACTGCCAGTGATACTTGATGTGTAATTTTATAATACATGCTCTTCATTCTTAACAGCCATCAGCTGTTGAACTTAAAGCATTGCTGTCAGATGTGTTTTTTCCTTTGTGCTGTGATCCTGCACACATGCAAATACATGACAAAGAAATCTCATTGGAGAAAACTGATGAAAAAAAATTGTTTGCCATTTAGTGTTTGTTTCCAGCATGTCTCTAAAAGGGTTGAACAAATGTTTACAGCCTACGAATGATCTAAGACACTTTCCTGTAACATTAACAAATGAAGTAGCATGGAAGCAGCTGAAACTCTGTAAACAGAAAAAATTCCAAACACTGATAAAACAGAACCATATTGCAATCAAAATCGTATCCTAAATGAAAAGCTGTAAGAACTAATGCCATCTGCACCTGACCTCACTCAGCATCCGTTTTATGAAGCAATGGGACAAACAGCCATCACACAAATTGCTCTTTCGACAGAGAACAGACAATCTAGAAACTAGGCAATAAGCTACACGGGAATAAAGTGAAGAACAGGAGACTAATTACTTAAGACTACAACACAATGTTATTTAAGACTACAAACCAGCTGAGAGGATTATATTCACCGGGGGCTATTACTACACATTAAACTTTTCTTCACAGAAAACATATACTCCCTTAGTAACATTCAAATTTGTCTTTACAGTTGCATCATTTTAATAACAAATCTTACTCATCTGACAACACACTGATCAACAGGAAAGATTTACTCTCCTTAGCTGTCAATAACTGTACTTCTATGGCTCTTCAATCATCATTTCCAATGACAACCCAACTATAAAGTTTCACTCTATTATGAGTGTGAACTTCTATTATGAAGTGTGAACTAAATGCAGTAGTGAGAAATAATTAGTTATATAGCATCTTACAAATGTGAGTGTTAGATCTAGTTAAATTGTTTATTGATTTCAGCTTCATCTTGCCTCCCGCTGACTCTAAACATGGACTAAAACAACTGGATCCCACCAATCTTGGTAGGCCAAAATTTTTTGGGAAAAAAAGTCTTACAAAGAGCCTTTACACAAAAACATAAAAAAGAAAAGCATTTTTATCTGCAGTTAAGGGTATGGAAATCCCAGTGAGAAAATTTTAAAAGGAGGCGGGCATTGCTAACTGTAATTAAACTTCAGTCCTCCTTCCCTAGAGCATCATAAAGCTGAAGGGTAGGGGGAGGCTTTCAGAAGATGGAGGTAGTCATGGTCCTTACAGTCACCTGTCCCTTTACAGGGGATTTCAGGAGAGGTTAAAACTCTTTGTACTGATGGGAGTTACCCAGTAGGTTGTGCTTAGAAGGACTGCCAGTCAGGACCAGTGATTTGTACGACACAGACACAGTTTTACGGCCAATATGAGTGCAAGGAAACACAGCTAAAACAGCATACACAGGTACAGTTTCACTAACGTTCTACTAGTTTTAAGTTTAACTACTAGTTTTAAGTTTGCACTAAGACTACTACTTTATGGAAAAAAAAGCCAGGCAAAAGCAGTGAATTCTAAGAGATTTCTCAACCCACCATAACTTCTTTACAATCTTTTCTTCCTCGTTGAGGTATTTCTGCCTTTCTTGTTCCACCAGGTTGCGCTGTCGCTGCACAGGATCTTCAAGCCTCTTCACTGTTTCAATCATTTTGCCATTGATTTCCAGCTCTGCTTTCTTCACCATTGCCCTCAGCATCTCCTGGTTCTGCAGCTGTTGCACAAAAGAAATCAACTTCAATTTTTCCTGCTTGACTGACATCCCTGGCAACAGAATACATTGCAGAGCTCAGAAATAGGTTGCAATAAACACAGCCTTACAGCGAGAGAGAGTTTTTACCACCTTCTTTCCCTCTTTAACTTTACCTATAAACATCATTCCACGAGGAAGTGTTTGCAGTGAAAAAAGCCTAAATCTGACGAACTTCTAATGTGTATATCTTCCAGTTGTGAGCTGATGAACAATAGATGTTGGGATCAGTACACCACCTTTGGTGCATAACTTCTGTTAAAGATTGTGGCCCCTTTATTCTGCCCAGTCCAGCATGAATCAAGAATTAATCACGCCTCACAAGAATGCCGGAAGCCTGACTTCCACTTTGTGCGTATCTCATAAGCTTATGCATTGCACTGTCCATACATGCCTGGTGGATAATCCCACACATTAATGACAAGGCCGGAATGCACTGCTGTTCTCAGAATGGAATTCTTCAGTCTCTCAAGTGGCAGAGGAAGCATTGTGCCATCCAGTGTAATTTGGTACAAATATGCAGCTCATCTGCAGTACATACAACCTCCCTTACCCACCAGTGTGTCCCCCCCCCCGCCTTATAATACAGTGATTTTCTGAGAACTGCAGAGGTCACACCTTCTTTCTTGTCTTAGCCTTATGTTAAGTACCTAAAACATTACTTTTATTACTGATATTAAGTTTGCAGAGCAAAACACCGCTAAGAAAGCAAACTAGACTGTACTCTTCTATGGGTAGCCCTAAAGCAGCTATGCCCCACACGAACACAAACCAAACCCGTTTAACTCTCTTATGCAAATCACAAGATTCAAAGTGATAAGCAAGGGCTCGGTCTAGTCACTGTGTTAGGATACAGGCAACATGAACACCACTCTGTTAGCCCAGCAGCCTTCTCATACTGGAAGATTTTAAAAAACACCTGTGTCAACTGGGAGATGAAGTCCTAGCTTTAAAACCAGCAGTCAAACCATCAGCTGTCTTCTAAACATCCAGGCTTAACAGCCAAACCAGTTTTACATAGGAAGTAAAACCACTGCCCAATAGGAAGAATCAGAAAAAAGGATTACCTACAAGACAGTATAATGCAACAAGACTTCTTTTTAAGTTGATTTAAGAGAATTCCCAATAGTTAAGAGGAAAAAAAAAGCCTTTGCCCAGGTCATTCTTTCCAATCAGTATGGGAATTAGAGGAACAAACTCAAGTTCTCCCCTCCGGACTCTTCAGTCTTTGTGTCTGACCCTGCCTTCTCCAGCAACACAACTGTGATGAGAGGGAGGGTAACACTTCACTGAAAGTGCGCAGGGGGATCTGAGCTGTGACAAGCTGGAGGTGTTAGCTCAAACCTCAGCTGAAGATAAGTGTTAGCAGTTAGGGAAAAAAATGAAGCTGGAAAGAATTGAAACAGCACAGATTTATAAACATTGTCAGCTGCTTTGTGCCAGACTGGATTCTTTTGAAGACAGTGCATATGTGTGTTTTTTCCCACTATGGGATTAATGTTTGGGTTTGATAAATTAAAACTTCTTACAGCAAGGCCAGCACAGCTATCTGAAACACACATCTCTTATATTGTGCCATATTTTCAAGAAGGAAAACATAAATGAATGAATGAATGAGTGAATGAGCACGTAACACTTCAGTCATACAGTTTATTCACAGCTCTTTAAAAAGCGGGGAAATTCGACACAGGGAAGTGACTTGGGAAATGTGAAACAACTGATCTGAGGTCAGTGAGAAGGTTAGTAATGGAGTTAGACTTAAGTCTCAGGTGTCCGGAATTTAAATCCTCTGTGTTCCTCAGCTGGTAACAGTGACTCCCAGTAATACCAAAATTGAGTACGTGTGTGTGAGCTTGCCCAATGGCAGGTACACTTTTTTCCCTGTAATGGTGGTATACAGAGGATTTGTATTTATTGTAGTGACACCTACAGCTAAGGTGCTTGTCACTTCCATTTATGCAGTGCTTGAACAGTATTAGAAAGTTTCAGTCATAAAAGTTCATCCAATTCTGACAACAAGATTAGGGAATAAAAATATAAGTCAGCAATATTTCAAAAAGCTTGTATGTTGGGGACTCCCAAACCCTAATGTTTGGAGTGAGCTCTTGAATCTGGGAAATAACTCATCTTGGTATCAAAGAGATGTTTTTGCCATTTCTATGAAAATTCATGCAACACTTGGATAGTTCTGGAAAACCTGGTTTTGTTCATGCTTGGTGAACAAGGATAGAAGACGAGAAGGGAGAGGTACAGATGTGTACAGAGAGAGAAGAGAAGGAATCAGTGGAGAGAGGTAATCATGGGTTTAAGCAGGTCAGAGTCATCAGCCAAAGGACAACATGAGGCAGGGTTGAGCAGGAGCAGAGGGGAAGAGCTGAGGCTAAGGAAGAGGAGGCAGTCCAGGGCTGCTACAGCACATTTACCTCCATGTTCTGGAACTGAACTTGATTCTTACCTTGCTTCTGCCAGCAGGTATCAGATCTGAGACTCCCTGGCTAAGTGCTCACCCCATTTGTCTCTCAGACCACCTCTGCCAGTTAATCCACCACCTTAAGTAGAAGAAGTTCTACTTCTGACAGTGAAGTTTACTCTGACAGTGGATCTGTGAGAGTTATTCTGGTTTCACAGAGTAGAACTTTTTGTACTTTAAGATTGCTTGAAAACAAGCCAAATAAACAACCTTAAACATTCATGCTGGAAAAGAAACTTTGTTAAAACAGCGTTCAAGTTCCAATGCTCAAAGGTAAGGAAAAGCAATGCAGGCTTTCCTGTAGCCACCAAATGGCAATTTCTTGCTAATTAGAGCTAAGTTGACTTATAACTGCAAGCAGCAATCAAATAGAAATAAATTTAACACATTTTTTTAGAATTCTAGCATCCTCTCCTACGTTCATTACCCTTGGTTCTCACTTCCAGCCTCACCAGTCTCTCTAGATGTCCACCCTGTCCATCTTCTTTGGCTACTGCTCTCTCACAAGTGCCCCAGCACTGCTTCTGGCACCCACTTATAGAATAATCTGATAACCAGTTTAGTTGACTTTGAACCAATTATTATCTATGAGACAGGTAACTGGAAAACCAAGTATTAGTTCACAGCCCTGCTTCTCATCAGGAGACAAGCATGACCTGTCCAGTGGGAGCCTCCCAGGCCCTGCTGCGAAAGGCTTCTGGGCCACCCACCACCCCACACAAAACAGTGCACAGCCACAAACAGGGACCG
Organism: Tringa solitaria; assembly: GCA_026413425.1. Classification (NCBI taxonomy): domain Eukaryota; kingdom Metazoa; phylum Chordata; class Aves; order Charadriiformes; family Scolopacidae; genus Tringa; species Tringa solitaria. The sequence continues at coordinate 18,172,459 of JAOXJM010000012.1, forward strand.
ATTGCCTGCAGTTCAGGATCTCTGTAGAATCCAATTATCTAGTTCCTGAAGTTTGTTACCACACGTAGATTAAATGTAGTCTCACCAATTCTATAATGCAGCTCAAAACATTTGAATTTCTAATTCAAAGCTACACGTGTGAGACTGAGTATCATATACCATTTATGACAGTGTTATTATTACATTTTCTATTCTTTCTCCAGCACTCATTTTCCTGCAAATAATACATTCAGCGAAGGAAAAGCATGCATGTATAAATATTCCTAATGCTGAACCTTAGTCGTATCTAACTGCTTTCCTTTAAAATGTGTTCAATTAAAGAAGGGAAGAAATTGGCAAAAAAAAATCCAATGTACATATAAGCTAATGATATATAGCACGAACATTTACTCTAAGGTTTGGTTCAAACCCACTAAGAGTTCTCATTATCTGGGACTGAAGAATGAGCAACCCCACTGAACTCATCATTGCCTCCAGTCTTGTCAACAAACGCATCCAGGACACAGGCTGGGTTACAGCCTGTCTCTGGCAATAATGTAAACTCCATGGCATCATGAAACAAGTCTTTCTTGAGTATCTCTGAAAATCAGAGCACTCAAGGAAGATGCTAATGGAGTAGCAAGAAGTGTATCTGATCTTTAGCAAGAGCCATGACACAGTCTTTATTTCAAGACTCCCTAGTTAAAATCCAACTACAGACTGAAACAATCTGAACTTCTTGGTTGCATCTGGTAACATATACATTTAACTGGTGTGTGAATCAATACATGTGGATCAAGTGCTGCTGAATGTGTTTTTAAAAGGGGATTTTGGCAGCACAGACAAAGGCTACATGAATGAATAGGTGTTTTCCATCATGTGTTTCTCTGAATCTAATAGGCAAATAAGAACTTACAGTGATATCACAATTGAAAATTGAACCACAGACAGTATTAAATACAGTTTTATGTCAAATTCCTGTTTCTTAGTTATCCTGTCAACTTTTGTTCCTGTGCAATCATCTTTTTCAGCTCTTTGGAAGTGTTGCTTTTAGTCTGTCACTGTATGAAAAATTCACACAAACACGAACAAACTGATTGCCAACCCAGGAGAAACAGTGAAAGATATGAAGTACTGTCAAACATATTATGCAAACAACCTGGAAAAACAGAAAAGTACTTTCCCCTTTTACTTAGAATTATTTTCCACAAAACACAGTGCAAAATTTTTTCATTAGAAGCATGGTATTTCAACACTCTTCAGTTTAAAATACTGCTTGTTTCACATGCTGTCCTACAAATTGTGAGCTCTTTTTCAAAATAATTCTACCCATTCAGGAAGGCCGTGACAAAAACTCACTCTCACGAATGTAATTTATATGTAATATACCAAAGTTTCCCTTGAGCTATAGGTTCTTCCATCCGACCACCACAAATTTGCTCACTTCCTACTGGCACGATGCACCAAATTTGTTATCATTTCTGAAATAAGGGAAGACAGCCAGAGTTAATGAGCACACTCGGGATAAGTCCTTTTTTCCTTCTCAGGACTTCTTTGGCAGCATTGATTTGTGCAGATGGTACAAGTTTCTTCACTCCCGTGTGCTGTAACGCTGTATCTGATCAAAAGTAAAGTTACTGCCCCGGGCAGGGCCATGGAGACAAAGTGCAGCTGGGGAAATGCCACCTCCTCCGTGAACAGGCCCTGGCAGAGCAGTGCGCTCACTGCCTCCAGCACAGCACTGCAACCTCCATCCCATTTTATGAGACCACATGCTAAGCACAGATGGTGGCCAGACCACAGGCATTTGCCAAGAGCTGCATTTGGCACATGGGGTTACGGAAGGACAGAGGGCCTGCAGTGGTTTGCGGCACAAATGTGAAAGAATATGCACTTATACATAATGTGCCAGGGCAGAGATCCCAAGCCAGAGTCTTGAAATTAGATGGGGACCATGACGGCATGTAGGCAGCACTGCTGGGAACAGCTTTTGGAAGATAGTTGCAACTCATCCTTGTTGACACAACTGTTTGCTCCAAATACCTTGTGCCATCTCTTCACTACCAGGAAACTGAGCACAGCACCTTGTCACAAGCATCTTCATTCTTGGCCACATTTTCTTTACCCTGATGTTTACTTTACTCTTTTGCTCTCTTGCCCTATGACTGGTTCGTAGTTCAATTTCTTTTAGTTAAGGAAGTGAAGGCAAAATGTGCTCTGAATTCTGATCTGTGGTATCATTATTCTATTTTAAAATTAATCAGCAAATCCAAGGAGATTGACATAGTACCATTCCCATATTCAAAGCCACTGTAACAGCAGTAGCTGCAGCCCTGCAGTACCAAGCATGTGATGTCACTTTCCAGGCAAGGAGGACTGGCAGAGTATCGAAGTTTCCCCTGCTGTCCACTTTGTCTTACAAGAAATTGTTTTACCTCCTCTTACATCTTCTGAGACAATACACAGTGCTCTTCAGTTTTCAATTAAGTGAAGGACTGAAGACATATACAGCTGCATAAGCTTATTTTCACAGTGTCTGAGATGAACAGAATATATTTACATTTGCAGCATAAGGGTATGTGTCAACAGAATATTTTGGTTAACTCTTCATTGTTCTTATTGTTTCTTGCATGTTTTGCAGTATTGATGTGTGTTAGGAAGGTACTGGGAAAATGTGAATGTCAGTAGAGCACAACAAACCTTTGCAGCAACTTTTGAAATATCTATTTTCCTTGCTGTTAAGTTGGCTATCCTTCTGGACTTTGTAAATACAGGACTCAGACTCTGGCTTAATGTATATCTACTGATCCTCCACTACATTTGGGTTTTGTGACATCAAAGTTGTTTATTCAGGAACTTAAAAACTGTCTCAACTGTAAACAGAATGGAGCAGGAACATAGCTCTTCCAACATGTTTAGACAGCTCATAGCATAGCAGGGTCCAAACTGTAACCACAGACTTGATATTATTGCAATATAAATACTGCTTGAATGTCTAGAATCATCAAAGAAAGCTAGAAATTAAGGTTGCTTTTTTTCAGTATCTGAGCAGCAGTAGTTAAACTGAGCTAATTCTCATACCTGTAGGACTATGCAAGTGGACTATGCTAGAGCAGAATATGCTTTTGTGTCTGTAATGCTCAGGACTTCCCTTTGCTAGAACTCTGCTACTGAGAGTCACTCAGGTGCAAAAGGTAAAAGAGAGAGAAAGACAGAAAGAAAAGAAAGAAAAGGAAAGGGCACTTGCTGACAACCTGCTTTCCTGGCATTACTCAGACAAGCATACCTGTAGCTGCTTCATCTGATGCAGCTGCAGCCGCAGATCTGACACGTTGCGTTTCATACCATGCAGGCTGACTTGCATTGATGGGGCTCCAGCAGGGTGATGGATGACAGCTGATTCCACAGATACCAGTGCGTTCTTCCCCCCAGGTATGTTAGCAGCGCCTGCAATAAGCAGCAGCACAGGTTGAGCTCACCAGCAGAGAAGGTGCAAACACGATCCTTCCTCTGCCCACTGAACCCACACGCATTTCACTAATAAGAACAAGAAAATAAAATTACAGCTGCCAATGCTCAGTATTAACAGGGGACTGGCACCTCCTTAGCCAGTATATTTCGAGGAAAGACTGTACAATATCAGAATTTATCTCTGCTGACACATTAGCCATGTCAGACCACCGTATTACCCCAAGACTGTTTCCTACCACAGGTAGTGGAAATGGGATATCACATTATAACTGCAGATTATACAAAATAGCAGCAAATCAAATTGGTGCTGGCAGTAGCTTCAGGATTGTCCTCCCAGGAGCTGAGACCGAGTTGATGCAAATTCACAGGATTCCTGAACTACATATTTGTGATTAATTATCACTGGAGAGAGATTCAGTGAAACTGCCAAGGGTGGGAGAAAAGGTTTCTATAAAGAACCTTGCTTTTCTGCTTAAAGTACAACTGCATTATTTCTATAAGTTGTCTCCAACAGTTACTGTATAAAACTAGGAGAAGACAATGAAACGATGGTGTGTCAGAGAACTGCTCTCCAGCCACTTTGCATCCACCCAATCCCCTTTACTCTGTCATTTATTCAGGACTGTGTTTACAACAGGATACAGTGTAACACAAGGAAGTGAGCTGAGCCACATTGAAAATAACCCTCAATCTCTTCACAACACTTTATTTGTTAAAAAATGCCGTTCCTCTACACAGCATCAATGTCAAGTTTGTTCTTTTCAGTCTCAAGTACCTAGAAAGAAGCATTTTGGGGATAGAAGCATTTACAGGGTAGAAGCAAATTCCAGTTCATCAGCTAATAGTCATGTTACAGCTTCTAGCAATTTGCACTTACACACCCATATTCTTCAAATTTTCTTTCTCATGTGTCCCTTCCCCTCTCCACCGCCAACAGGCAAAATGACAGACTGTCAGTAGGACACACTTCATTTTCTATGTCCAGCACTATGTAGCCCTGCATACTCCTCTGATCACAGTGCCAGATCCACCTTGTCCCTCGGGTTCAGATGGCTGCCACTCCCTGAACTACTACTGCATTATGTCATTCCCCACTTCATTTTCTTCCTTTTCTATGAATAAAACAAAAAATCTGAGGAAACAGAAAGTAACTCATCAATGGGTTTGCACAGGGACTTTGGTCATCATTTGTTCCCACAAGCACACATTCTATCAAGTTCAATGAAATCAAGCAGAAACTAGTGTTGCAAGATTTTCTTCACCTGTTGTTGGCAAGTTTTCAGTGCACCAAAGGGTGCTTTTATGGATGGAATGAGTATGAACCCAAGAATGGTAGGTTTTATCCCCGCCCTCTCATCCCTAGTGGTCTTTTCAACCGGGAAAATCTCCAAATGTGCCCGAGTACAGCTCAGCATAGCAACAAATTGTTATTCCTTTGCCAACAGGTGTGGGTACCTCAAACACAGACTGTGCAAAATTCATCCAGGGGATCATTTTTAAAGGATGGAAATTGCACCAGACTGTTTTTATTTAAAAATGGGGTAAAAGGTATCTGAAGAATCAAGTTTCTTGCTTTACCTACATTTGCAATTCCTGTCACTAAAAGCACAGGCCCCTCTGGCTGCACCCCTGCTATATACGGTGTGCCGTGCCACAGGATTCCAGGGACGTGCTCAAACAAAAAGCTGCTCTAGCCCAGTGCTGGCCGTTGTAATGCTATGCTTTACCTAAACATGCTCTAGCTAGATCTGCTCAGTGCTTCAACAACGGCACTTTTCATTTCACTGCTGAGCAAGCTGCTGCACATTTTTGCTATACTCGAGAATGATTCAATGCTCTCTTGACTTTCAAAGAGCTGCTTAACAGAAAGCAACACTCAAGAAATAAACAGTCCTTGTTCACCGCCATTCTGTACCCACTCCATGCTTCACTCTAAGATATGCTAATACTTATGTCTACATATACACTACAGTTTTTCCTACAGCCAAGCATCTATTTCCCTCCCCCACACTATTTTTTTGCCTTTTTTTTTAAAGAAAAGGGTATTTAGTTCATAAACCCTACAGACAGAAACCTCCAGAGAGTCTGAAAAATGTGGGTAAGCCTCCAAGAGTTCTGATCCCTGGCCTGGACTATTTTTGAAAGCACATCTACCTTTCTGTGATTCTTTGCCTCAAGCAAAAGCTCCAAAACCTCAGCCTCTGACCCTGTGATGATGCAGCCAAGGTATGAATCAGTCCCCCGCCAGTCTCTCCTCCCCCATGCTGGACCCCAGACAATTCACATATTTTCTCAGGAAGAGGTGCCTGCTTTCCTTTTAGCATAGATGGATTGTGATCTGCTTCTGTAAACAATAAATGTCTCCAACTCCCTACAAAGCAGCTCTCCTCCTCCTCTTCTCACCGTTAGGTACTCTGGGCTGCCACGGTGTCCCTGCTGCAGAGCATGCTCAGAGCCTGCAAAGCACCATGTGGGACTCCCAAGGGTGTGAGACACCACTGACACCAAGCAAGCATGGGAGCGCAGGAAAGATCAGCAGCTGATTTCTCAGAGATACATATTCTCATCAAAAAGGAATATAAGGGCAACTGAATGAGGGGCTGTCTCATCTAGGGAGTATAACTTACTTTTTGGAAATAGTCCCAGGCTGTTGGTTTGCGATTAGATGTATGGCCAGATGGATTGAAGGGAAAGAAACAGCACTGGCTGTTTAAAAGCTTTTTAAATAAACCTTTGCCTGAGCTAGGTAAGGGGGCCTGAATGCAAAAATCCTCCATAATTCCCTAATACTCTGGACAAAAAACCAAATGTTAACTTTTTTTACAAAGGTTAATGAACTAAGCTGCCATTTTTAAAGTACAAAGAGAACTGATTTGCAGAAAGAAAAAAGGTTTGCTATTTGCCCAGGCTCAGGAAGGTAAGGAACACAACTTCCACTCCCTGACACTTGACCTTTGCTATGGTTGCAAAGACACTTCTCTCCTTCTGTTTTCCAGATTTTATTTTTCTTTCTAAAATGCTAAGATTTTGTTTTGAAGCAGGATAGAAAAAAAAAGGCCATCAGAAGATACCCAGCAACACGTCTTCACAAACTACTCATATTCTTATTAAAGAGCCACAATATTTTCAAACATCATCTGGGGAGACATGTGACAGTCACTTAGTTCTTTTACCATTCATTTAAAAATCTACTAAACAAATAGAAAAATGCAATATTAAGGTTGCAATTCCATCATTAACAAGCTGCTATGGCCAGGCACTAAAGCACCCTTAAAAGAACAGAATATATTAGCGTGCAACTTCACCTCAGTGGTCCAGAAGACTGGAGTGATCTATCTTAGAATCTGAGATAAAAGCAAGCAGATATGGACAATGTTTTTTAATTCACAGATCTTCACAGCAAGAGTCATGAATGTGAAAAAGGCACACGGATACGCACAGAAGACAAGAGAGTTCACAAAGAGTGAGGAATCAAATCCAAGCCCTACATGTGTAATACTTCTCCCTGCAGCCATCTCCCTCTCTTGGTGGTACTGGTGGTGTTAGTGCAGAAAGATGTACTCCTTTCTGGGAAATACTGACATGTCCTTTGTCCCCTTCCAACAAGGCAGCAACTAGCAAAGAACTATTGCTTCTTTTGGTAATCCATGATGCAATTGATCTCAATTTAATCAATGAATCCAGGATTTAATCTATCAATCTCATCCCTTGATGAAAAAAAAATGTGACAGAAATTACTCAGTAGGTGAGCATTTCTCAGCGTATTTGTTAGTAATCTCAAGGATACTCTTCCTACTATGGTTTGTTTTCAGAGTCACATGCTGTTCCTAAGTGAAGAGGCCCCTGATGACATTCACTTTTGATGAAACGAAGAAGGTTATAAGGATTCAGTCATGGGATTTCTCCTAATGTCAGTAGAAGAGACATAGCTAGTCTGTGGAAGGTTTCTGCTCTTTGAACCCACCCCCCATGAAAGAACTGAGCCTAAAGCAATAAAACACAAGAAAGGCAGACAAGTATGATTGTTACAGGCTCATTTTCCCCAGTGAAAAAGCATTTTTATTTAGCCTCTTTAATATCTGAGGCTAAAGAATCTGCTACAGACTGTGAAAGCAAAAACATGTTAAATATAATTTGGTTTATATGAAATACCAAACAGAGTATTCACAATCTAGCTATATACAGTTATCTAGGATTTAGAAATTTTTATTTCTTTCCCTTCCCAAGTGAGCTAGTTCTCTATTTTTTGCAAGAAAGTATCCTATCATTGGAACACATACTATAAAATACAATGTTGTTCAATGTTGATAAGCCAATTTTATCCTGCACAGATGTTTCATTGTTCAGGATGGGAAGCAATTCACATTTCTGCTTACCAGTGCTCTAGAAAGGACTACTCAATCAACATTTTATACCACTTTTTCTTTCAAATAGACTTTGAAATTGCTAAAACTGGTATCCTGGTGCACAGTTGTCAAGTGGAATTGTATACGAAGAGAGTCAACTGTCTAAATGGCTATACTTAATAAGGATTGGGGTGAATTGAAGAACAAAACAATGGTCAGCAGAAATGTTTCTAGATGCTACTGGCACGTTTAAATCCAAGTATATTTGCAAAAAGGAGAAACATTCTGTAGCAGATTGCCTAAATTTCAAGTAAGCAGGGATTGAATTATTAGACTGTCATGCACAATTTCAAAAGCAGGTGCAAAAAGCAACGTATTCTATTATACAGGACTATTCTATTATACAGGACTGTTCTATTATACAGCAGTCTTCAACAACAGCTGATGTGGGTTACAATACTGCAGTATATTGGGGTCAGCATCACACCTTGTTTCTCTTACCTGCTACAATTTAATTTTGTGGCTGAGTCATGCTGGAAGGACAGGATTTAGGGATGCAGATGCTGGAGTTACAACTATACTTTACAGAACTGATAGGGATCCTTGCAGATGGCTGGCTGCATGGCCGGGCACACTGCCCTTGCCCTGTCACCCAAGCGATCAGAAAGGCATCTATTGCACAACGTGATTGCTGGTGTCCTTACTCACATGCTGGATATGGGCATGGTCGTGTGGCAAAGTCAATGTCTCTGTCAGTACCTGACACAGGCTGATCTGGCCTCCTTTTAACAGTAAATTACACACCCCACCCCCCCATGCTTGGACATGCAGCTGTTAGATGTAATTTTGCCATTTCAGGGACAGGTGTTCAGTTATACTTTAAGGTAGTGAGCGAGGGGTCTTTGGGAACAACAGTGGCAGGAAGTGGTTGCTGGTCAGAGGAACCATGCTATTCTGGTAGGCTGGACACGACTTCCACACCAAGGAATCCCCACCTTTGCTTCGTGCAGGGCCTTTTCCCAATGAATATTATTCCATTTCTGATTTCATTGAAAGCACATTCGAACAAGCACACACAAATCACTGAATAATTTAGGATCTAGACTCTGGAGGTCATCTGGTCCACACTGCCATTGAAAGCAGGGCCCACTTAGATCAGGATCTCCAACTCAATGCCCCCTGCAAATTAGTACAAACACGAGGAAAGTGAAAAGACCAAACAGCAATACAATACACAGAGGAACAAAAGGCAATGTGTATTTTGATGCTTTCATAGGTGCTTTGTGTGAGACGAGGCCTGTGCAAGTGGTAAATACCATAAATTCTCAGTTTATAATAACACTGAAGTAGGGAGAAGTCTAAGAGCATTTTGCAGCTGTTTTGAAAAGTGATGGACTTTTCAGTGAGTTGTCTGAAACTGATAAATTACTACTTATTTCTTCACAGCCTAAAGTATTGCTCTTCCCATCCAGGGGCCAGCAGGAAGGGAAGAGTTGGCACAGGACCAGAGAGTGGCTTGGGAGCAAAGCTCTAGTACCAGGACTTTAGCTCTTTCATATGCTTGATAGTTTCCAGGTCTGGTTTGATTTCTATTGGTTAGGAGGACATACTGCAGTTCCAGATAAACAGGAATCCTGAACATGAACTAACAGCTCCAACAGAAAGGCTAGTTAAGAGCATAACAGATTTGCTAATAAATGTGTGTGGTTTACTACCTGCCAGAGCACAGACCTCCCTGTGGGAACAGCATTACCAGGAAGTAGGGAACTGCCTTTATTTGCATTCAGTGCATGACAAAGGGTGAAGAGGAGGCATATGAACACACACCCCCTGCGGACATCTCCTCCAGCAGCCCATACACAAAGAGCTCCACTCACGTGGAGATCTTTCACAACAGCCTTAACTCCACCTTTTAAACACTTAACAGCTCTCCAAGTGGGAAGCTAAAGTAAGACCACCTCTTATTGGCTTCATAATCAATGCTTGCCGGGAACAGTTTAGGCGCAGGCTAATAATAAGTAACAGATCAATAAGGCTTAATTAAGGAAAGCACTGTCTTGCTGACTGCTAAATTCCTTAGTGTCATTATATCCATAGAATCCTACTGAGAGAAGAACCTTAGAAGAAAGTTCAGGTGACCAGAATAGGTATGAAATACTGAGCCTCCTACTGCAATCTGGATACATCTGGGATTAATGACAGCTATATATACTATAGATGGGATGAGTCACGGGAAAAATTCACCATATGCGGAGACTCTGTATCTCATTTAAACCATTCAGCACAGGTGTGAAATTCACTCCAAAGACCACCTCAACTTGACAGAAATTCCTTTCTTAACAAGGATATGATTGACTCCCATATCCAGAATTTAAACTTCAGTTCTGACAGTACAGCTATGGGAAATTAAGTAAATTTGACATTTCCATAAGACGGGATAGTAACATTAGAGCTATTCATATACCTGAATAATTTGTAAATGAAAAGTGAATTATCTTACCTGCAGTGTCACTGCTGCTCTTGCTGGACACAATTTTCAGCATCATCTTCTCACTAAGTAACAAAAAGAAAAATCATAATTTTAACTTACTAACAGTAAAACAGCAGTGATGTCTATAATCAGCAAATTAAATGGCCTTGTCTAGCATATATATTTTTAATTTAAATCACCAGTAGATTGTCAGGTTTCTTTTAAATCAGCCTTTAATACAAGTTAAGCAAGGAATGGAGTATAAGCAGTAGAAAGCACAGAGATGTAGCTACATTCATTCTTTTTAACACAAAGAAGAGTAATGCAATTAATGTCCATCTATCACTTGGCATATTCTTCCTCTCTGCCTAGCATACTCATGGGGATGATGAAGATATTTAAAAATGATTGAGCATTCAGGGTTTTTTTACTATTACAATCAAATATTATTTTTGTTGATTGATTACTAAAATCATTACAGAGAAACAGATTTAATGAATTCTTTTTTTACCTAGAAGCATCTTTGCTATTACTTGTATTTGGCCCTTTAAAAAGCGCAGACTGAACAAGACCAGTTAAACTGGCAATCTGTTTCTCCATGGCTTGTATCCTCTCTCTGTAAGACAAGAGAACCGTTTGTTAAAGCCAGATATATTTGCTTTCAGACTTGTTTTTCTAGGTGAATGATTACCACAGGACTGGAAAGACACTACAGAGGTTGTGCAAAGGCCCATGGGTACCGGTTTGCATTATACCTTGTTGCAGCAGCTTACCACATCTTGGTTTGGACAGCTTTTGCATGGTAACAGACAATAAAAAAGAAATCTGCTTGGTTAAAAAAAGAACAGAACAACCAACCACCCAGATAATAAACTTCTAGTGATCTCAGGAGACAGGCACCTAAAACAATCAGTTAATGCCTCTTGGAACTAGTGAAAATAATTTTTTTCAGCATTACATGTATTTTCTCTTTTCCCTATGCTGGGCCAATAGTTTTGGCTGTATATAAGGTTTCAGGATTAAAGACTTTGCACTTCTTCTTGTTACTATTTTTACTTTCCCCAAACCCACGATTTTTGTATGCAAAGCATTTAACTGCCCAAGCTGACTACTTCCCCGCCCAAATCCTTTGCACCTGACATCGCAACTGTCTGCTTTGGAAAGGACAGCAACGTGACAGGCAGGCACAGGACACCAAATGCAGACTGTGCAGCAACAGTATCATAAAACAGATTTGCTTTCATGCACATATCCTGAGAAATTTCTAAAAAGCAGAAGAAAAAAGATGATGAAGAATTGTAATAGGTATGGTCAGTGTTTTCCATAGGTACCAAAGGCCACTGAACAACAACAGTGACTTTTTTTGGATAGGAAGGCTAACATTTGTATGTTTATCTGTTTACATAAATGCAACTATTAGTCAGGTACCAGATGACTTTCTTGGTGGGCTCCAAAACAGCCTTTTGCTCAGACAGGTGCCTTCTTTCACATGCCGGTATGTCAATGACACACCACAACATCGAAACATATCAATATGGGACCTTAGACAACACCTGAAAATGCATCCCGATATGCCAGCAGTTAAGTGACTGGGGAGAAACACAAAAGCAAACGCCAACAGCAGGCTGCGATTTTGGAAGATGACTGGGAACAAAACTTCTCCAAAAGCAAGTAACTAAGACCAGCAGCAATGACTGATGAAAGAAGATGGGATAGACACACGCAGCCCCAGACTCAGCCTGCTGCAGGGCCATCCATCACCACTGAGGAGTCCGGGGTACTTGGGAGCAGCCGAGCTCCAGCCAATCCCAGCTGCAGTTGCCCGTTAGGTGGCCGTAGCAATAATGACAATTTTTAAGGGCCACATAAACTAAAATGTAGGTATCAATACGAGGCAAAAGCAAGCTGACATGATATACAAAGCAAGTAACCAGCCCAGCTTGTAGCCAGCCAGATTATCCAGGTTAATGATTTCATCCACATTCAGGGAATGAAATAGAGGTTTGCTAGGATGGCACGCAGATACCACAGCCAGGAGAGACTCCAAGACACCCAGACGTTGAGAAAATAGGACAGCAAAACAAGTAATGAGATGCTAACAGACACAAGGAGGGAAGAAGAGAGTGCTCAATCAGTCCCCAGACAGCAGACATGTTCTTACTGCGATTTAATACAGCGTGCGCGTCTTATTTTTCTGTCTTCATGTTGAAAGGTATTTTGAACGGTGATGAGAAGACTAGTGAATCTGACCTAATTCATTTCAAACCAAGAAACACGTTACAGAATTTCCACTTTTATAAGTTTTAAAATAAGAAATGGGTTCAGGCTACAGTAACCTTTGGAACAAAAACAAGTACTAAAAGCCTGGGATAAATATATTCTAACAAACTTTAATGCAGCATTTTTGACACTTAATAATGAAAACATTTTTATTTCCCAGATAATCATCACAAAACCTTCCTGGAACTAAACTGAATTGGAAGTCTATCTGTTTTACCAATTCATAAATGTGATGTTTTTTCCATCCCACATTCGATAATCTGGAAACAATTTTCTGCTTCAAAAGAGATTATGGCAACACAAAGCTGATCTTGTCCTTTGCCATGAAATCTAGGAAAATATGTTGTTAAGAGGTAGAGGGATGTTCCAGAGATAGGAGATGATGAAAAACGAATGAAATACTGGAATCAATTGCACAGAGCACGTTATTTTTCATATGGTAAAAGCATTAAGAATGTGAAGAATCTACATGTGCTCTGGAGTTACTCCGTTAAAGACAAGGCCGGATTTTTCCTGTAATCGTTTCACTGTAATACCCAGATTCGTTATGGCCATCACCACCAAACATTTCAAAAACAGGTGTCTGAAAGGAGGCGCATTTTAGGCATTAAATAAAACGACCTGGTTTTCGGAGACCTGGCGGTCTGACTGAAGGCGGTGGGAGGCAGCACGCTGCAGCCCGAGCAGGTGGCAGGGCCATGCTCTGGGCTGAGGTGGCTAGGGGGCTGGTGGCCCTGTCCTGCCACCCACCACGCTGCCCCAGAGGAGCAGGGACGGGTGCCACAGCCAGCCCTTTCCCCTTCGGCTTCCCTCTGAAGGGTTAGAGCAACCTCAGCTCTGCCAGGCTGGGGTCTATAAGGGATGCTGGCACTGTCACAGCAGTTGTACATTTTTTGGTTCTCAGCATTTGTTATGGTTTGAGAAAACCCATAACAATCTATTGTCGTTTAGACAATTATTTTATCACCCGATTACCCCTCTCCACCCGGAAAGGGGAAGCGGGGAACACAAAGAAACACAAGGGTTGAAATATAAATAGATTTAATAGACTAAG
>JAOXJM010000012.1:18186158-18201518 GCA_026413425.1 Tringa solitaria
TGAATCCCACAGAGCCTGGCTGGCTATAAAGTAAGTATTTTCACAAATTCAGACAATAGAGTCTTCTAAAAGTGCAATTTTGCCCAGTATTAGAAGAAAAGTTAGTCCTGTGTCTCTCAACCCAGGACAGCATTATATTCTCTACCTGTCACTGTGCTCCCTGCTGTGGAGAGAGGGAAGGTCAGGGGAACAGCTTGCCCGCCATCCCTTCCCGCATCAGGCAGGTTGGGGTCCCAAAGATGAGGAAGGCCAATGTCCCCTCAGCATGGGGGCAGGCCACCATTTCAGTGCCATGGGGCAGGCCAGAGTTCCCGGGGCACAGGCCAGGCCAGCACGCTGGTGCCATGGGGCAGGGCAGGGGACAGGCCAGCACTCTGGTGACATGGGGCAGGGCAGGGGTCCCAGGGCAGGGGACAGGCCAGCACTCTGGTGACATGGGGTCGGCCACCGTGGAGAGGACAGGCCGGGATGGGGATTGCTGGGAGAGAGGGTCAGGCAGAGCCAAATGCAGCGGTGCCTCTTTGGCAGCACTGACAGCACAAGAAAGCCGAAACCCAGTCTCCGTTCCCAGATTAACTTCCCAGATAAGTCTGCATCTCTTCACCACCCAGGAAGAGCAGGGAGGGCCCCCTCTACAGCAGTTGGGAAAGAATCGGCCATTTTATCAGCCTGAGCACGGAAGGGCATTGTTTCACATTGTTTTCCTGTGAATGCTGGGAGAGTCAGAGGTGGTAGCATGGTGGGGAAGGAAAGGAGGGGACAAGGTCAGAAGGGACTTCCAGTACTAGCAGGCTTCTCCATTGGGCTTGGCTTTGGTTTGACACAGACTTTGGCCAGCAAAACACAGGCAGGGGCCGCTTGCCAGCCCTGTTCTCCCCGGTAGCCTGATCCACAGCCACAGCCCCGCATATGTCCACGCAATGGGGCCCTGCCTTAGCATCTTGCTCCCTAAATTCAGCAGAAGCAAAACAAGCCCTTGCTTCTCCAGGGACTGTGCACCGAGACATCAGATTTCATCATCAGATTTCTTCCTTACAGTTTCAATGAGGTTTCATGTCATTCCTTCAACTGCAATTAACCAGAAGTAATCCCAAGCAGGCTTCAGCATATTGCTGAGTTGGTACCCACTTCTCACGGTGATGCTATTTAAGTGTGACTTGCATGTTCTTTCCCTTTCCTGTGGACGTCTTTAATACTCAAATCACTGAGAAGATACTTCGTACAGACACAAACTAGGACAGGGATGTGTAACTGTTCATTCATGTTCCTGTCCAACCCTAGGCTGTGCAGTGCATCATTCATAACAGATGTACTCAAATACCAAGTCTGGCACCATGAACTAATCGGCACGCTACCCTGGAGAAAGATTTTCAGTGACTTCATATTTTACAGTTAAACCCCAAGTGAAGTCTGTATAGTCATCAAAAAGAGGGTCAGAGACAGGGGGAAATAAATTTCTTTCTATATTACCCTATGAGAGAAACATTTCATTTGAAATTTTTTATCTCACTGGGAAAAGAAAGGAAAAAGGAGCAGGTTTTCTTTCCCAATGGCTTCCCTAGAACCAAGTGAAAGTGGCACAGTCAGACTTTACCCCAAAGTGCCTCCAGAACAGCAGAGTGGATATCCTGGAAGGGTGTGAATCAAAGACCAGCAAAACGCCTCTGTATGCTGCTCTCCTCTCCTCCCAAGGGAAAGATACATACAGGTGAATATTTCAGTCTTCTAAGAGTAAGGTTAAACTCAAACTTTCTGCAGCTTGAAGCTAAAGGGAAAAGGGGAGCTCTGAAGCACTGACAGCTTTGATACTATTTGACAACTCTTATCCAAGAGCCTGCATCTCATCTTCCTACAAACAGTTCCTCCAACAGAAAGAAGCTGAAGTACAGTTTAACTTTCCTCCATCCTGTCATTTGCATTCATTTTTTTTCTACCTGGTTATTCAACATCTTTCACAAAGGAAGAAACAATTTTCACCCTGTGGAAAGTGTCTGAGAGGGGATATCTGCAAAGTCCACCTTTCTTACACAATTCTCAGTGCACTGCTGATAGAGTGTTCCACTGTCCATGGCTTTGCAGAGCACGATCATTTTTTCCTAATGTACAGAGAATCCATCCATACTTCAACATATCAAACAACAAAGTGGTTTTGTGGTGGGAACAATATCCAGTAACCTACACGTGGTCATATCACCTTAGCCTTGAACTGGAAGCCATGAGCATCACATTTCTTGCTCAGTTCTACCATCATCTTTTGTCACTAGTGTGGCATAAAAAGAAGAGGACAAAAGTTGTGTTCAGACAGAACAGAACCACAGTAAACTGATGAAATGTTCTTGGAGCAAAAACATTCTACAGTGCTATCTCACTATTCTAAGGATTGTAGTTTAGTGAGTAGCAGCATTTTTTATATACATATTCAGCACTATCAAATAACCTAGAGTGTTTCAACACAACGTGAGTTTCAAATGCAAAGAAGGTAAATGGCTTTTAATTTAATGCACTTTGGGGCAAACAGCTTATTTTCCAATTTATCAATATTTAAACACCTACTTTGCCTGTAATAACTTCCAGAACTCTCCACCATGAGCTACACAAATGGGCTATCCAAAAATGTCATAGCAAGTCTCTGTTTATACAAGGCATACTCACTCACAAAAATGTATTTATTCTCCCTTTAAACCTCAGAATTAAGAGATGATGACCCCTCAAAGACAAACTGCTACAACTTGTTACAACTTTAAATATTTTTGTGTGTATGAATACTAATATATTTTATCTTTTTAAATCTCCATTAACTTGTTTCTTCTCACTGTTGTGAAAGAGCTTTATATGGAACTCTTCTGGCAAATTAATTACTGTGAGAATTTATTCAATGCTTTATACTGCAAAAGCAGATATCTTGAAAATACCCAAGGTAAAACAGACACAAGAAAGAATTACACGAAGCAATTAAATCCCCCTCAGCTCTGGCTTAAATAACAGGCTTGATGAGACTGGCTTCCGCAACGCAAAACTAAAATGGGAAACTCCAAAAGAAGAGATCAGAAATACCAGTTTTCATCTTTTGTAGACCCAAATCTGCTGCAGTTAACAATCTGAAGCTAATGGACCCCTTTTCTTCAGCAAAACCAGAATACAGTCAATGAGAGGTCTGATCTTCTCTAAGTATCCAACATATTCATAAAGTACATATAAATCCCACTTCAGCCTTGCATTGGAAAAATTGAAGGAGAATTAACAGGGGGAAGAGAGATTCAGTTTAACTTCTGGCATTATCGCTACCCATTACTTAAACTATACATTGTCCTGAGGTTGCGACAGTGCTACTCCAAGGTAATTTCCACAAGGAGATAGCACAAAGAGGTGTTTTCTTTGTTCTCAGCACACTCCACAAGGGACTGAAGGAACAACAGTGATGAGGTGATGGGTTTGATGCTTGCAGGGTCCTCAGCCCACTCCTGAATGAGTCAGGATGGGGAGTCTCTCTCGTCACAGTGCAAAAAGACCTCCCTCCTCAGTATCCCCAAGGCTAACAGGTACTCCCTCTGTCCTTTTGCTGCTACCCCACTCCTGACACTGCCTGCACGCAGGCAGACTGAGCACGCCACAATTTCTGTTCTGTGGCCTGGTTTTTAGGCTCTTTGCACAGTCATCAGCAAGTGGATAATGAGTACGACAGAGCAGCACACTTCTCACTTTACCATGGCTGGAAGAGGATGAATTCAGCCCCATCTCTCCAATCTCAAAATATTCTTCCTTACAGAAGCTAGCCCAGCTATGAGTATTGCTTATGGGTGTAAACTGCAAGTCCTACACAATAAGGTGTGGGATACCTTTCTGCCATTATATATGTCACCTTTCAGGTGTTCATAACAACCTTGTAACAATCCAGCTCCTGCTGAAGCAGGAAAGGAGCACCTCAGCCTGGTTACCCTTAGTGTTACTTATTTAGTTTAGTACAATCTCAACAATGTTTACTTTCAAAGTTTATGGAATTATTACAAAGCTAAAATAAGGCTTAGACCATTTTCTGTCTGCAGAACTCAAACCCAATTCTTAATACTGCAGTGGTTAGAAAACACACTAATTTGCATGAAGTGCTTTTGATATTTACAATTATTATTTTAGAAGTCACACTTTCTCAAGGTTAAAAAAACCCACAACCCATAAAGGCAGCTTTCAGAATGATTTTTTTCAGTGCCATGTGTCTAATACACACCACGCTGAATTTTAAGGTCATGTATTTATTTGGAAGTGTAATTATGCAAATGTTATTTTCATCACTGTAAATATATTCTGGGACCAGGACTAAAACTCCGGGTGCAAAGCTCCCCTTAAGGACCTGCAGAACTATCTGTATCATTGCTCTTTATATATCCACAAATACACAGTCGTGTGCATATCTGCGTAGCTGAGTGAACAGATGAGATGCCCGGAGGGGAGAGAGAAGGCCACAAAGACTGAAAAGTTGCTGGTGTCCTCCCTTATTTTCAACCCTTTAACATGAACCTTGTAAAATTTTCAATCTATCTTTCAAGCTATCTCTTGGATTAGAATAGGCAACTACAGTTCAAATTATTTCCTAGTTGTAATAATGGAAGCTTGAAATGAAATTTCAGGTACCTGCACATTTTTCTTGGAAACAGATAGATACAAATCAGGTTTCACTGACCCTAGATTGTAATATGCTATCCTGGTTTTGGCTGGGACAGAGTTAATTTTCTTACTAGCAGCTGGTTTGGATTTAGGATGAGAATAATGTTGATAACACACTGATATTTCCATTGTTGGTGAGCAGTCAAGGACTTTTCAGTTTCTTATACTGGCCTGGCCAACAAGAAGGCAAGGGGCACCCAAGAAGCTGGGAGGGGACACAGCTGGGACAGCTGACCCAAACTGGCCAAAAGGGTATTCCATATCGTATGACATCATGCTCAGTATAAAGCTGGGGGATGAAGAAGGAAGGTGGGGACATTTGGAGTGATGTTGTTTGCCTTCTCAAGTAACCATTACATGTGATAGAGCCCTGCTTTCCTGGAGATGGCTGAACACCTGCCTGTTGATGGGAAGCAGTGAATTAATTCCTTGTTTTGCTTTGCTTCTGTGTGTGGGTTTTATTCTACTTATTAAACTGTCTCTATCTCAACCCACAAGTTTTCCCACTTTTACTCTTCTGATTCTCTCCCCCACCCCACCGGGGGAGAGCGCGCAAGCAAGCAGCTGTGTGGTGCTTAGTTACCGGCTGGGGTTAAACAGCGACATATACCCTAACTCATACCCTTGTGTCAATATAACTACCAAGCTATAAGACTGTAAATTTTGTGGATGGATGATTTTCTTTCATTTTCTATTTTCTCCCCACCAACGGGCCTCACAATACATCCTTTTTTTCTGGCAAAGCCTGGTCAGAGGCAACCAATTGTTGAGCAAGTTGCTCAGGCAGAAGGGAAGTTTGGGGACTATATGAAGCTCTGTATCTTCACAGTGGTTAAGGCAGTCAGCAGTTACCTTTGGCCTCTGTGAGCTCAACATTTTCCAGCTATTCAACTTCATTTCCCTAAAGAGGTCTATAAAAGTTAACAGCACAAACAACACACTAGAGATTAGCGCAACTCATACAAATACACAGCAGTGGACTGGCAGTGTAACGATTTTCCTCTCCTAGGGTAGGGTCTATGGCATGAGAAGCCTTCACAGACCTTTGTGTAAATCTAGTCCTTAAAAAGACAGGAGAGATCATTGTCATCATTGTCAGCACATAAAAGTCAAGAGCAGTCAGGTCACCAACTGTTTGTAACGCTGGAAAAATCATTGGGAACAGCATTTGTGTTTCAATTTCTTCCATGGGACAGACTCACTCTTCTCAGCAGTTTCCCCTTGAGGAACATTATTATAAACAACTGTCCTATTTTTATGCAAATTCATGTTTTACAGGAGATAAGACAGTAATGATAAATTCTTCCCATTTCCTAACACTAGATGAGAAAAACTCCACTCCATAAAGAACCAAAATTGTAATATCAGAGTGTCATTCTTAACGGAGGTGAAATATATTCCCTTATTAGCAGGAACAGAACATCATTTGTTCTTGTAACATGAGCTGGTTGTCTGAAAAGAAAAATCCTAGTTAATCATTTTATTTTATTATATTTTTTCCAATGACTGAAATTTACACAAATGAAAATAACTAGGGATTCATCATGGGTTGACAATACTTTCAGATTAATAATGGGTGGTGTCACATCTCCTCTAAATTACTAACTACCTTGACAGACAGCTAATAAACACTGCAGCCCAGAGCAGCAGCCTCCTATACATTACATTGTCCCGCGGGTGTTAAATCTGCACAAGATGTGCAGATTAGGAATGTTTCTCATTTGCATAAATTAAGCCCCAGCTCTGCCTTACCTTGTCTCCTTGTCCTTGGGCATGGCAGATGACCCATAGCCAAAAGCCTGCTTGTCAACCAAAGAGGGCACCGCCTCGGCCATGCCAAGGGCACTCCGTGCTTTTGCGTCCACAAACACAGGCGGTCCTGGCTCCTTTTTGAAGGACTGGCGGCTGGGGGAAGACCTGTCAGGCTGGATGGTGTGGGGGAGAATGTGGGCACCATGGTGAGGATGGATATCGATCATTCTCATGTCAGCCACCCTGTGGGGTGAGGCAGGAGGCGTTTTAGAGCCAAGAGTGGGCAAATGGCTCTCCGGGTACTTTCGTGACTTTGGTCTGTACAAGGACTGCTCCAGCATTTCAGGCTGCATAGAGGGGTTGCAGTAAGTGCTTGATGACCTCATTGCACTGCGATGGTAGGCTACAATGTGATCGGGGGCATCAAGGGGGTGTCCGGAGTGGGGTGCAGCCACACTCATCCTCCCCTCGTGGAACAAGTACGGGTCACCGTACAGACCTTCATTTCGCATCAGGGCAAGGTTTTTGTTACTCATGTCCTCATCTGGCTTCACGTCCCGTCTCTCCAAAATGGCGCTTGGGCTGGGTGATATCGAGCGCGAGGCTGGCACGCTGGAGAGCCGGTCCCTGGGGATGGTGGCGTTGCCTGGGACACCCATGGGCCGGCCCCCACCATAAGGAATCCTGGACGGAGAGGGAGGCATGGAGTGGGGCACCGGGGTGGAGGGCGGAGAGCTGGGCATGGCGTGCGGAGGGTGCGTGGCAGATCCAGGGCGGGAAGCACTTGGGCCATCTCGGCCCATATAAGCGATTTCCCTCTGCATCTGGAAAGAAGAGGATAAACATATAAGATATAAAATTACTGATTTTTATAGACATCTACAGAAAAAAAAAAAAAGGAAAAAACCCAGACTCTCAAGATTAAATAATTTTTCATCTGCATAAATAAAACACTTTGGGACCTCAGCATCTAAATAAAATAACAATAACAAATAAGAAAATAAAAAATAAACAGCAATAAAATGGGCTGCATGTTAAAGGAATATGAGAGTTTTAAAAATCCTTTTACTTGCGCAAGTAGCATCTTACCCTAATCTGATACTCATAGCTACCCAAGCTGAAATCAGGAGTTTCAGTGCCAGGTGTTCTAGGTACATGTAGCCAGTGACAGCCTTAAGCAGTTTACTGATCAGACACACAGGCTAGAGTTCACTGACTCCAAACCAGGAAGAAAATGCTGATGCTCTGGCATCACAAACAGACCTGAAGTCCTTAGACAAGAAACATAAATATTACAGCTAAGTGGCTGTTTGCTTCAGTACAGGATTTAGCCTTTTGCTAATAATTTGAAGTGGTCTTTATTTACACAAAGGATACACAAAGCATAGGAGAACAATACACACAAACATTTATTGACTGTAACACAGTCAAGTTGCATGAAGTTGCAGTTTGACCCTATAAAATATGTGCCATATTTTGCAAAGATAATAGTGTTTCAGACAGTTTGTGGAGTATGCACTCAGAAAGTCACAGAACATTTTATCGTAGTTTTGTAAGCAGCAGCAGTAACTGCCAGCAGTAAGGAATGAGCAAGCAATGAAAAGAAAAGGAAAACTTCCATACCAATGTATTAGTGTTTTCTTAACAGAGGCCTTAGCAAAAATCTGCAATGGATACATGTGCTTCGAGACTGTAGCATCTCAGTCTGCCCAGCACTGACCTCTCTAGATGACTGAACACTGTCAATGACAGACACAGGAGACATTCTCCTTCTAGCAAGCATCATGTGCCTGCTCTGATGCCGTTAGGGTAAGGTGGATAAACAGGGAGATGAAAAAGTCAGCTGGGTTCCACCAACTACATAAGGAAAAAAATTACAGCTTCTAAAATTTTTGTTCGCAATTTCTGCTTCCCTCTCCATCACTTCCAAGGGATTGTAGAAAATGGAGCACCACCAAGCCCAACTACATTCCTAAAGTTACAGAGCACACATTAATGTGCAGTGGAAGTTGCCGATCTGAAATCTTCACCATTTCTCTCCCCTCTCCCTCCTTCCTTTGACAATGTGGCTGGGCTTATTGCAGTTCCAGTGATCCAGGGCTGATGAAGCAAGAAATTATATTCTATTCCTGCCCCACCACAGGTTTTTCCACTGCTAAGGGAATTGCGATGGTGGTATATAAACAATAGCTGTTCTCATCACAGCAGGCTCTGCACTTGGGAATTACAAATGACGTTCCCCAGGGCCAGAGATCAAAAGTCTGGAGTATCAGGTATCAGAAAGAAGAAAAGAGATAACCTGATTGTGGCAGCAGCAACAATAAATAAGTGTAACAGAACAAAGGAGCGCACTGGGATGAGCCATAAATGAGCCAGACAAAAGTCATCAAGCCAAAGGGGAACATGGAATAATTTTTTCATTTGCACAGAGAATTACTGTAGTCTGGAATTTAAAATAAAATATAACTAAACAGTATTAATAAAACTATCAGTGGGCATTCAACATAGTTTTCTATCAGCTTGAAGAAACACTGCAAGATACTGAGCTGTATTGTGCATTCAGACTCTGGACCTGAGCCAGCAGAACAAAAAGACTCCTACTGAGCAGCTTTGGGATCATGCCTCCAGGGATAGGCAGCCACAGATGTTTTGCACTGAAGAGAAGAGCTCCGAGAAAGAAAATCCTCCTTGGTTTCTACTGTCCAAGCTATACCATTCCCTGTTTAGTTGCTTCAGCTAAAGCTACAACAGATGCAATAGTATCTGGCACAGAAACCATAGATGCTGGGACACACTGGGTTGCAGTGAGAGGAAAATTCCAATGTTACCTTGCAGAGGAGAGAAAATTTCCATGGGAAGCTTTGAAAGCAACAGGTTTAATTTCCCCTAACTTCTGGACTTCATATTTCTGTGTATGCTCATTCATTTCTCATAAGTCAAAGAAGTATGTCAAAGAGAAATTCCTATTTTCCACCATAGTGTATTGCCATACTTTACGATGGAAATGAGGAGTTCAAATACGGGGCTAAGCTATTGCTCAAAACCCTATGTCTGGCTATTGACGTATATAATGCTATTTACTTTTGCTTTAAAATAGCAACTTGGAGGGCACAGTCTGAATCAAGCCCTCGTTGGGCTGGGCAGGGCACAAACGCCTGGGCAGAGAACCCCTTCCTGAAAAGTTCACTTTCTATTTTAAGCCGTGACTCAGCCCCTGGGTGGAGTGTGCGGAAGGGGAGAACAGTCGGAGCCAGAGAGTCCAGGGTGCCAAGGGCAGGTGTACCAGGGCTGGGCAGGGACATGAGCTGGTGACAGGAGCCAAGCAGCCTTACCCGCTGGATTACAGTCTCTTCTGCCACCTGGTCGATATTTCCTCTCTTTCTGCTTTTCTCTCTTCTCCAAAATCTCCAGATTCTCTGCTAATGACCATTTTAAAAATGTGAATGATGGTCTCTTCTTGCTTCTAACCTACACACCTTTGATGTGATATTCCAGGCACACTACTCTCTCATATATACCCCCTTTCTGTGCTGTTTTTCTTCTTCTGTCCTCCACCACAAAACCCCCGTGTTGCTCAATGAAAACACATACTCAAATATGCAGGCTGTCTCGAGCCACATGTTCTCAGACTTCAACTACATGACTCAGGGACAAAGAAAGAGGATATCGGGCTTATCTGAGCTTCTAAATACTACGTGCTATCATAGCCAATTGCTTTGAGGGCAAAAAAGATTTTTTTAGTGTAAGCACAGGATCATGTGCTTTTCTACTGCAGCCATTTGCCTGTGGGTGCGGTTTTCTTTAGCACGTAGCTCTTCCTCATTCTCACTGCCTGTAGACTTTACATCCTTGAAATATAAAGTTGTTTTGTCAATCTTTAGGTTAAAACGTGGCAAACAACTAACAACAATTTCTGCATAAAACATTTGAGGGGAAAAGGGATCACTGAGAATCTTTTGCTTTCTACTGTAAAACAGATCACACTGCATTTAAACATCTGTGGAGGTTTTTGGTCAGTCTAGCAGCACTTCTGTCTGTAACATACAGATTTGGAATGTTTTTTAAATTCCTGAAGAATACAGAGAGACTGAAGTGTGTCTCTATGTACTGAAGAGCAAATATAAAATAAAACCCAGTTATGTTCTTTATTTCAAAACTAGTAGTGTGGTCAATAACTCGCTGTATTTTGAGTATGACCGTAAGCAGAAAGGTAAAAACCAGCTATCCATCCACCCAAATGGATGACCAAGTCTTGCTCCTGGTAGCTCACACAAAGGGCAGGCAGACGCAGTGCTTCTGCACACAGCAGAATACAAAGCTTGTGGCAGCTCCTGGCCTCTCGAATAGCATGGCTCTCCTGAAAGAAGGACAGAGTCGTGGTATCATAGGCCTTATGGATAGCAAAGAGCAAGCTGCTCTTCTGTGGTTCAACAGCTGGTGATTTCTGCAGTACAATCCCGTGTGCCTTGTCCATCAGGACCAATGTAACACTATGCTGATCTTTATTCTATATAGGTCACTCTTGTGGTCTGTCCCAATGTGGACATCTCACAATGAAGAAACCATCCTCACTTCTGTCTCTCCAGCTGCCTCAACCCATCATTTGCGCCTGTGGCACACAGCAGACAGGGCACGCGGAGCTGTGCTTGCACGCACACCAGGGCAATACCAGCTAGCACTAGGCACTAAGCCTACCACTGATTCACCAGCACCACACCAACTCTTCACCTCACCACGCAGCTGGATACCAAAGGTACAGCCTGACTCACACCATTATCGGCTAACATCTCGCAGCAAAACACGGGCAAAGGGAAAAGTAGGCCAGAGTTTCTGACCTGGCAGCCCTTCCCATTGCTCTCTCAGGCCTTACCTATGTCAACAGAGAACACAGCAACTGGCTTTGCCCCAAGGATTTTAGCCTGCCAAAATACCTACGTGGAGCATGTTGCCTAGATGGAGCTTGTCCATGTGCCCTCTTGGAGACACCCAGGAGTTCCCAGCAGACTCCATTAATCACCTCTCAGGCATGTGAAGCTATTACTTTTCTTACTTTCGCGTTGACACTTTGAGTTTCCCTAAGGAAATTCCACCTATGCTCCTCAAGCTGGCTCACCCAACAGTAAACAGAGGATACCTGCAAATAATTTTATTGAGAGCTTTAAGAGTCCTTGATGAAAAAGCTACAGAAAGGCTAAGTACTGATACAATATTGATAAATTCATCTGTCTGTAAAGAGACCTTTTATGGAAATTGCACACCAGAAGAAAATCCTCTAAAAAGTGAGGCGATCCTTCTCTTTTCTAATCAAGAAAGACTTAATTAAAGAACACCAAATCCAACAACAATACAATCCATTAGTTTTTTCTTTCCTCATAAAAATAAATTGACAGCTTTACTGTACTAGTTGTCCAAAAAGCTCCGCTTAATCAGTAGCAGCAATATATGATACCACTTTTATCATGACTGATCTTTCAGTCAGACTGTGTTTGGACAGCTGAAAGCACAAATCCACTTTTGCAAAAAGCCTGTCATAAGTGGTTTTAATATTTCTAAAACAATGTAATTTACAATAAGAAATTGTGCACTGGAAAATCACAGAGTTGGTAAACAGTCTGAAAATGAAAATTTTAAAGCATCTGTACCATGACTATCTGTCTGAAGCCAAACCTTTCCGCTATCAGACATCACTGAGAAGTTGTCACACTTGTTTATTCTTGTCTTCTCCTAGTATGCCTTTTAATTCCTACAAATTTCCCCATTCTATTGGGCCATTACAGAAAAAACAACAACAGGCTGGCCATGGCTGTGGGTTCCTCCAGCTGCTCAATGCCATACTTGAAAACTGCAAACACACTAGCATAATTTTTAGCTTTTTCTGGTCAGAAACTCTCCAATGAAAAATGCTTTCAGCAGACAATGCTAATCCAAAAGAGCCGAAACATTCATTAAGAACATCAGCAAAAACAAAAGTTGGAAAAAACTCACCAGTTTTCAGTCAAACACTGACATTATTTCTTATCAGACATCCCTGGAGTGCTCTAGAGCTTTGGCTTTCCAGATTAACAGACCTAGGTCAACTCGGTCAGAGTCTGCCCTGGGGTAGGGAGCCTGGCTATTCCATGGTCTCTGCAGCAGAGCAGGTACTGGGTAGTTTTGGGGTAATCTTCCAGACCAAGTAGTCTAGACCAAGTAGACCCCACACCAGGGGTTTCAATGTCCACTGCTCCTCAGCAGTGCTTCCAGACTAGAAGGTTTTTTTGTCAGTTTTGGCTAAGAATGATGTCCAAAAGAGAGAGATCAGCCCATGAAACAGCTGACCTAGGCTGAGTTGGAGACCTGGCCTCAGCTGAGTCTGGCCCCACAGTACAAGGCTCTAGGAGCTGCCAGGGTTCACAATTGTTTTTCATTATGGGAACCACATGCTGGTAAAATAAAACTGATTTCAAATGTTCAAACTTCACATGAATGGGGAACTCCAAGACCCAGCTAGCTGTTCTTAACATGTCCTACATATTTCCATTGTTTTTTCCTGGATAATTTTCCAGACAAGGAGTTGCAGAACCCCCTGAGAAATCTCAGCATTTATTATAATTAACTTCCCATTCTTAGCTTGCATCTATGTTTCAGTTCTTCAGCTCCTTTTTCACAGTTTTGGTATATGCCCAGCTGTAAAATCTCGGTATTTTGTTGAAAGAAGAGCAGAGCTAAAAACTCAGAACATCTATGAAACCATAATTTCCTGACTCTAGTGACTGATTACACCAGAACAGAATACTTAATTGGACATATATGGATATAGCAACAGAATCACTGGGTTTTTCTTCTTCCATTTATGCTCTTAACTCTATGGTTTCTCTTTCCCTTGATCAACAATGCTGCAATCAGCCAATATAAGATGTTTCTTAGGATAAGCCTGTGATGGTAAGTGATGGTGAATCCACCCAGTCCTCCAGTTTCTATGTCCATAGACTATTTTTTTGCTAGGCTCAGATGGCTAAAAGCTGACATGAACAAAATAGGAGAACCAGAAGATGATGTTTGCCATCCTAGGAAGTGGAATAAACATGACCCTCCAGAAAGGAAGCATCCTGAATGAATCTTATTCACATGTCATCACCACTTAATATCACTGCGACATCCAGTCTCCATACCCTTCTGCCAGTGATGCAGGTGTACACAAAGGTTATGGCATAAGCACTATTTCATCCTCAAGAGCAGAATTTTTAGGATATCATATTGTAACTGCCCATACACTGGCTTGAACCTCAGCCACAGCATCACTTCCCTTTCCATGCCATAGAGCATCAAACACATTCTTAACATTATTGTCCTTTATTTTATACCTATATCTTTAATTCACACTTGTGCATAAACCCAGTCCCTACAGTGATCCAAATGTTTTACCTCAAGGTATTTTACATGTGTCTGTTTGTCCTTTTATATCCCTGACTACATATAAACTTAATTCATACCATATCCTAAAGGTCCCCTGTGGAAAACAAAGAATACCTAGTTCACTTATTACTGAATGTAAAACAGATCCATAAAATTCTAAGCTAACCACAAAACAAATTTAATGGTAATATCAAAAATAATGTTTGATCGCTTCACCTTGCCTTTAAGTCAATGTGCATGCTGATCATGCAAAAATGCAGAGAGTTTCATACAAAATCCTATACAATCTGCTATTTCAGGCATAATTTCTTCAGCTTTCCTAATGCTACTCCAAGTATTTGTTTCTACAATTAAAACAGTAGTACTCTTAGACAACATTGTTACCTATGGACAAATAAAACAATCTTTGATACGATTTTTGCTGTGAAATAATTAAAGCCACTTACTGTAACTTAAGGAAATCACCTGTATGGCTACAGCAGTGAGATGAACATTTGGTTCCACTTCTTCTAATAAAGCACTTTTTGTTTTCAGCCTTGAATCTAAGTCCTCAGTCTAGAGTATAATATTTTGTATATCCATGCCTTCTGGGAAAAGGTTTTGAAATAGTAAAAATGTTCCTTATTCCCCCTGCTCACAACAGGGCCAGGCCATCTTGCTTTACCCGGTCATCTAAGTAATGCTGCTTCAATAGACTGAAGTACTTTTCCACATGACAAGCCTGCAATTTCTCCTCCCCTTCGAAATTAGTCACTAAATAACCTCCTTGGCATGTCACCCAGTCACAAACTGTGCAACACTATGTGATTCAATCGCTCAGCCATTTTTTAATGTGTGCCTATAAGATGTATAGAAAGAGACTAGCATTACCGAATGAAGCGCGAGAGAGACTCACAAAGGGGAAAGCCGTGAATAAAAGAGTGAGTAACCTCCATTTAGGTAAAAGAGTGCACTTCAAAGGCAACAATATGAAATATACTTATTAATTCCCTAACAGGTGAAAACCTCCAATTATTTAGCAAATCCAGTACATACAATTCTAGAAAAAAATATAGCAGTTATAAACCTGAGAAGCTTTTCACATACTCAGATTGGTAGTGACATTTGGTAGAAAGAAGCGCAAGCCCCTCCTGTGGAGGAAGCTGTCTACTCATTAACCAGGCACCTGAGCTGCTTAGCGAACCTGGACTTTGGGGCCCCCATAAATCAATCTCATTGTTACCTCTGCAGCACACCATACTAGCCATTATGAATAGTTTTTTTGTCTTTTAAAAAAGGGGACAATAGAGAAGGCAAATGTAAAAAAAAAAAAAAATTAGAACAGAAAGGATGCTTCCCTCCCTTCCATCCCTTCACCCCAAAAGATCACAGAATATAGAAAATGTCTTCTTAGAAATACAGTATTTACAGTTTAAAAGTGATGGCACTTAAGTATCATAGGGGGAAATCTCATGACATGAGCACTTCCCAGTCCTGCAGTTATCTTCTGGTTTGGGAGGGGTTGTTTTGGTTTGGTTTTTTTTGCTGTTAGTTGCGGGGGGGGGGGGGGGGGGT
>JAOXJM010000012.1:18201618-18240136 GCA_026413425.1 Tringa solitaria
GGTTGCTTGTTTTTATGCAAGTAAAAAATTGCCTATATCATCATGACTAGCATGCAAAAGAATCAAAATCCAATTTAAGCACATGACCATGACCTAATATTGCTGTAAGGAACCAGTTATGAGTGGGACCTTTCTGGAGTAACATTTCTGTTTCACAGTACTGCTCTCAGTCTCTCAGCCATTAGTGAGGGAAGCATCATTCATTTCCACTACAAAAGGGCAATCTGACACAAAGCATTTAAGTAACAGGACAAAGATCTCAGCAGATCTGGTAGCCAAAACTAAAAATCCAGGTGTTCCACCCCTTACTACACCCAGTTCAACAGCAGAGAAGTCCTCCACCTTTGTAGATAGCTGCTGTGTATTTGATTTGTAACATACATTGTAAATTTGTACACCCTTATTGGTCTTGACCAGAACTCCAGAAAATTTATATGTAGTGTAATATAAACAGTCTTTTCAGAAATGTAAAAAGATATTCATTTTGTCTTAAATGTTTAGTTTTCAGTTTCACTGCAAAATATTTTAAAATATTATTTTTATTAAATATTTGAACTAGAACGATAATAAAATTATGGCACAGAAACATTGTTAAACCTATTTATTTTTATTTCAAATTTAATCAGTCAAGGCTTGTTTCTTGCATATAGGAGTAAAGCAGTATGTACCATTGAAGCATCTGGTTTATATTTGGCAGGTTTAACTAACCAGTCAAGCATCCTTTTTTAATGAATGGATGTATATACTTGACCTAGTTAAAAAGCTGCTTAGGTCTGCTGACCAACCAAACTCAAAAACATCAAGAGAAAAAAATACAAGAAAATTATCCTAGTACACTTTTATGCCACACGTGCTTTCCAACAGTTGCAGAGTATATTCTTTTATCCATGTTCTTCCTTATAGGCTAACAAACCTGCAGTGAGAAATCACATTATTATGCTAATATGCAGGATAAAAAAAGACCACTATATTTCACTGCAGTTTCTCTGCAGTGAATTGCAAACTGGTAGGATGCACATTTTCAGTAATTGGACTCTAGCGTGATAAAGTATATTCCAGAATATCAGACATACTATAACTAGTTCTCCATACATCTGGCACTATAGGCAAGAGTTGTCAAGTATGTCTGATGCATACAAAAAGTTTTTCATGAGAGGAATGAATCTTCTTTTAATTTTAAAATACATCAGACACAACATCATAAATACTGCACAGATATATATTACCAAGACTGTAATTTAATTTGTAGGTTCTAACAACGCACAGAAACCATTCAAGCATCACTTTCCATTTCAATTACTTTATCAGAGCCCTCAAACCTTGTCTAACTTGCAATGTATCAGCCTGTGTTTAATTACTTGCCGTATATTTGTTTATAACGTACTGTACAGAACAGGAGTTCATTTTCAGTTTAACCTGCTGTATAAACAAAGGGCATGCCCCTAAGAGATGCAACACTCTATGCTTCACTGAGATCAAGCCTGGAAGTTTAGGTTAGTTTATTACTTTAAAATCAATGTAAATGCCTACTTTAATGATAGGCCTAAATTACCACTGAGCTCTATCGCCAGTCACCCTACTTTCTTCTATGTTATTAACAACATTGGTCCGTTGGACCTTTCCATCAGTTTGCCCATCACATTAATTTATTTTCTGTTTGCTTCCCTCGTTTTTAAACAGAAAAAAGTTTAGAGGCACAACATCAGTAAAACACACAATTATAAAGCCAGAGAATATTTTAAAGTCTACTGTGGGGTATACACATGTGGCATAGACGTAACTTATTGCTTGACTGCTGATCAAAGTTCTTTCTGTTCCTGATAACAGCTCTTTTGGTTCCTATTCCCTTAATAATACTTTCATGGATGGAAATAATTAAGCAGTTAATGCCTTGTACTGCTGTAAACAACCATTTCCTTGACAGAAAACAGGGAAGCACTTACAGGCCGGGTTGCTTGTCACTAACTCAGGACTTGGTTTTGTTCTCAGTACACTGGAGCAGAGCTTGCGATGGAGTCAATGGGGTTTTGCTTAAATGCAACAAGTTAGTTCAGTCCAGCACAATCCAAATGGGAAGACAGTTTGCTGATGATGGCTTTTACAGATGTGTTACAAAAGAAGCATTATTTTCTCCTGATTTTTTAGGGGGGTGGTGGGTTTGGTTTGTTCGGAGGTGCTTTTTTTGCCAAGACAGGTGTCATGCCACCTCGCTAGTCCTATAGCCAACCCAGATTCCAGTTCTGATCCAAGAAACCAAGTGTAGGAGCACAAAGACCTACAGGATCTCCTAAATCTGCAGCCTCTGATACACAAGACTCTTGAAGGCAGCTGGAGAACCACCATCAGCTTAGGCAAGCACCATGACAGAAAGCTCTCAGTGTGGTTATCCACTTTCTGCACTCCAGACACTCCAGACGGTTATCCACTTTGCCTCCAAACATTCAGCAGAGACAGAAAAAATTAGTCATATCCAATCCTGATCTCAGTCTCAGCTGCTTCCCCATGGCACAAACGGAAGAGCAGAACACAGGCCCCCAAGCTGCTGTCCTTCACAAAGGCACCGAGGTGACACACACCCCGGCACCCAGCCAGGCTGTGCTGCTGCCACCCTGCACTCCACACTGCTCTTCATGACCCCGAATAACTCTTTCAAATTGGCCTCAGCTTTCCCACATCAGCTCTCCAGCCCTCTGCCCACATTTATACCTACGATGTGTGTGGTGTTTCCCTCAAGACTGAAAATCCTACAGAAGCTCTTTGAATTTGAGAGGCCAAGTTAAATAAACAGGGAGGGAACGGAACAGTTCTGGCTGCCTGACACATACTGTATTTGAGATTATGTACAAACTATACTACCTTCTCCTAAACATACATTTTGTTTGTTATTCCCTCTATTTACTGATTCCAAAGGCAAGCAGTGAAACAGATATGCCTCGGGGCAGACAAAAGTACCATAAAGTTCTCTTATACTTATTCCAAACTCCCTAGTTCTTAAAAAAAAATGCAAACAAACACACAAAAAGCCCTCCCACATCACAGATCGCTTAACTACCAGCTAGAATGAACCACTATAAAGGGGAAAGGCAGCTCTACAGCTTCACTGCTGGCAAAGCAGCACACTTGGTAGACCAGCTGGAGCTTGCAGCGTGGAGCAACATGTACACCAAGCCTTTGAACCAGCACACAAGTGAGCATCTGAGCTCCAAGAGAACAGTGCTTCTTTGTAACATGTATGTTAACATTACATATACATACATACATGTTTTGCCTACCAGCAGTAAATTTTTGGGCTATCCTTTGGTGGTGGCAGATCAACATAATCAGGAATTTGAGATTTTTAGGGATTTAAAAAATTGAAGGCAAGCAAGTACAAGTGGGAAATCCTGTGCTGGAAACTCTATGCGCCTCTCAAAATTTATTTTAAGTTTACTAGAGCAAATATAGCCAACTCTCACTGGAGTCGCATGAGGAAGGTTCTGCAAAACTGAACTATTACGTCAGGTCTGCAGTCTGTCTCTCTACCCTGTAATTTAAACCTCATGCTTCCCCCTCATTTCTGTACTGATTTAAACAAAGACATTTTTCCTAGCTATAGGAAAGTATCACAGTATGTACAGCAGACATAAATGCATTAAGCACCTCTCAAAAGTTAAGACAGCACTATTAGTTGCCCAGTATTGAGGATTTGTCTCACCTACTGTGGCATTAAAAGACAGCCAGCCAGGCACCCTCCAGAGTCAGCTCATTCCCTCTACAGCCGGGTGGGACAAGCTGCCCTTTGGCATTCCCAGCCTCTCGCCGCTGACTGCAGTGGGCGGCAGTTTCTACCCTAAGCTTGTAAGGAGTAGACCTTTTTTCCTAATTCTCTATAGTGAGCCTGCCCATATGTCTTTTCATTTAGCTCACTCTCTGCTCTGTTTTTCATCCTATTTTTTTTTCTTTATAAGTCAAGCCGAGATACCATAACTAGAAGGGATAATGGCAGCTTCATTCAGCTGCTGCTTGCAAGTCTTGCAATGGACTTTGCTGTGATCCACCTTCTGACGTTTTGTGGGTTTTTTTGACAGGGTAGGTTTTAGGAAAGAAGTGAGGAGAACACTTCAGGTAAATGCCAGCTGGAGTGACCCATGTATGTTTGAGGACATTCATGCCAAAGAAGCTATGCTCATCACTTGTCTTTGCAATCCACTCTCATATTCAAAGCAAAGATATTTGAGATGCACTTTAAAGCTACAAATGGCTTTTAAAACCCAGCACTTAGTTCAGCCATTACCACTGAAGATGTAGTTAAGGATCAAAACAACTTCAGCTCCTTCACACATTGCAGAAAATAACAGTTCTCTACAAGTCAGGTCTTAGTGCAGCATCTCTGAAATTCAAGTGCAGCAGGACTGAGTGCTGAGAGATAACAAGACCAGGCTGGATGGGGCTTTGAGCAACCTGGTCTAGAGGGAGGTGTCCCTGGCCATGGTAGGGGGGTTGCAACTGGATGATCTTTAAGGTCCCTTCCAACTCTCACCATTCTGTGATTCTATAATTCTATGATTCTAACGCTGAGGTGGCTGTTGGCCTTTGTACATGTCTGGTCATTAGTGGGGAACAACAGAAATTCTGGTTTGATGAAATCACCACCAAGCTCTGACAACTGTTGGAACATGTCACATCAGAAAACTTTTTCCTGTATCAATTCCATCATGTTATCAACCTCTGACCACACAGTCTTATGACCCCAAGCACACCTGCACATCAGGAGCTTTTCGGCCATCACTATGTCCAGTGGCCCTTACCCATTCTTAGACCGAGGACACTTTTTTTCAGGTGTGAAACAAGAATCCAACAGGAAGATAAGGGGAAAGCAATGTTACACTTCTTGCCATAAAATGTTGAGCTTACAAAGTGCACCAGCTTAAATCTAGCTAAAGGAGCAGGCTGTATATTTGGACTAGCCTCATTATACCAGTACTGCATCTGTTGACACTCCCTAATTGATATTGTCACAGGTTAGCTGTCAATGAGACAACTTTGGTGACACAATAGGTGAACACTGCTTGGAAGTGCATCCTGGTGCCCTTGCATCCTGGCTTGCATCAGAAACAGTGTGGCCAGCAGGACTAGGAAAATGATCACCCCTCTGTACTCAGCACTGGTCAGGCCCCACCTCAAACATGCGTTCAGTTTTGGGCCCCTCACTACAAGAAAGACATTGAGGTGCCAGAGCGTGTCCAAAGAAGAGCAATGAAGCTGGTGAAAGGTCTATGAGGAGGGTCTATAGTATTACAAGGAAACTGGGATTCTTTAGTCTGGAGAAGAGGAGGCTCAGGGGAGACCTTATTGCTCTCTACAACTACACGGAAGAGGTTGTAGCAAGGTAGAGGTTGGCCTCTTCTTCCAACAAGCAATATGACAATAGGAAATATCCTTCAGCTGTGCCAGGGGAGGTTTAGATTGAATATTAAGAAAAATTACCAAAAGGGTTGTCAAACATTGGAATAGGCTGCCCAGGGAAGTGGTTGAGTCACCAACCCTGGAGGTATTTAGAAGATGTGTAGATGTGGTGCCGTGAGACGTGGTTTAGCAGTGGACTTGGAAGTGCTAGGTTAACGGTTGGACTCAATAATCTTAAAGGTCTTTTCCAACCTAACAATTGTATGATTCTATAAAGGGAAGGGAGCACAAGGCCATGTAGAGTCTGACTGAGAGCAGTCCCCTGAGGGCTTCCAGACTAGCCACGCTTTAGGCAATCTGAGCAAAATGACGCATGAGATGCAGCACATTTTGCATTGGCCTGAGAGAAATCACAGTGCCTCTGTGTGGACGTTTATTCCCCCAGCAACATTTCATTGCTTGAGCTATCTCCCTGCTACTAGTCTGCATTACTTTATTCCTGATCAGCAGGACAAACATCCAGATCAGTGAACAGGCACTCATTTCTGCATATTTACCAGCATATTTCATTTCCTACAAACGAATGGATCATCAGAGTTAAAAAAACCTGTTAAAATTATCCAAATAAGCAGAAAGAAATTAATAAATCTCTCATGCTTGATTTTCCTATGCTGCCTTAGAGTACTTTCCAGACAGAGTAGTGTGGTGAGTACACTAAGAAATGTCTTGGCATTTCAGCCAAAATTTTTCAGGGTGTTATCACAAATGACAAAAATATAAACACACTGAAACATAACACATTTCAATCCTTAAAAGGTCGGATTTACATAATTACATCACTGGTTTGCCAATATCCACATTTATCTCACCAGTATAGCATGGCCCACCCATCCCATAAGCTATTAGACTGTTTGGACTGAACATATAAAAGCTGTTACTGTTTTGGTTTTTTTTAAGTTAACATTATGACACCCCTCATAACTAGTGCTGCATTCAAACTAACTGTTTCTTTTCCGTTCAAACCAACTATTGGTTTCTTTTCCTTTTCCACAGCTGCTTTTTAGGTAGAATTTTTTGAGAACAAACAGGAGTCATGTAATTCATGAAGATGTAGCAAGCATTTCCTCCCCCACAACTTTTCCTTTTCCTCTCCCCTCCCCCCCCTTCTCCTTGAAAAGATCAATGACATCAGGTACATAACATAGACAGCCACCACCAATGCAAGGAGCCAAACCCTTCAGACCAGTCTCAATTTCACCACTTCCTTAGGGCACCACTGAACTGATGGGGTCATTCCTTTTTTTTCCAAAAAAGGAATAGTTTCAAAGATGTGCAGTTCTGGTACAGATCAGCATTTTTATTTGGTTTAAATATGCTGTATATCATATTTCATTTCTTTGTAAAAAGAAATACTATTAGTAACTGCACTCATAAATCAAAATAAATGCATGGCTTTCTGACTCGCTGTACTAACGACTCAGCTCTTATTTTTGTTCCATATTTGTATCTCTTCTCACTGCACTGAAGCCAAATAAATCTGAACAAGTTGACATGGTTAAATGAACATAAAGGAAGGCATATCCCTTGGTCTTATCTGGCATTACCAAACAATTGAGTCAAAATGCAATTTATATTTACAGGTATATCGAATAAGTTAGGAGGTAATAATCTAAAAGTGTTAAAAAACAGAGCTGATAGTTAAAAGACATAAGCAGCATGTTTACACCTGTAACCAGCTGTTTCTTACAATATAAGGACATAGCAAATCAGACTAAGCTGCTGTGCTGAGTTTTGGAGTCAGCACCAACAGCAGGAGAAACGGTCACGGAAGCCTTTTATACAACTGGATTTTACAATGTAAGTGTCCAGGCTGCACTGCATCTCACAGCTCTAAGGGCTGGCAGTATTTGCAGTTGTTAAGTACATCTTTTACAATGTTAGAGGTGCTATCAATGCCTCAATTAAGAGCTTTCTTAGATCACAGACTTCCTCCTATACTGATTGAGCCCTACATTTTCTATCCATTTTACTTCCTTCTATCCAAAAAACATACAAAGTGGTCAGCATGGCTGAAGTAAACAACCTAGTTTATCCTAAGGTCAAGCTATCTATAGTAAATATTAAGTGACTGAGGGACTAGTCCTTTACCCAACACACCCTTTGGTCTTTTCACTTAGTCACACGGAGTTCTAATTTGCAATGATGTAAGAAAGGCATATATTCCCATAAAAAATAATTTCAGCATCACATCATTTCTCATGGAGTCCCGCTGATATTTGCAACTGTCATGCTTTTTCCAGCTGAGGTTTTTTTTTTAACCCCAGATCTTAACATGTGTCCAAAAAAAGATATTTTTACTGCTTATATTTTCAAAGGTCTGAGTAGTTTTCCAGAACCTGTATTAGAAAAAGTACAATCCAACATGAAGAAGAATCAAGGTCCTCAGATATGTAGCTGTGTTCTCCTAGACACCAGGTATTGGTTAACTCCTCTTTGTTAAAAGGAAGACAGGGACAGAATTAATTCTCTTTCATATTCATTAGGCTTATCTGGAGGCAGGTAACTACTAATATACTGAAGTGAAGACTCAGTGGAAAGCAAAGAATTTGCGTCATCATCGTGAAGCATCATATTGTGGATTTGTGATACACTTCTTGGGAAAGCTAAGGTCCTGAATGACAAGCAAAGGCAGGTTTGAAGAAGAAAAAACATTGCTTCTAACTTTACTTGAGTTCTAGGAACCGTGGTACCAAAACATCCACCTCCACAAAGTGATTTTTAACCCCTGTTTAAGTAATACCTCATTGAGAAAGCTAACTGGAAGTCATAAACCTTGGTTGGACTTTGGCTTAAGGGACTCCACCAGTTCAGATAAGCTACCTGGTTTACAAAGGAGGTAGAGGAGGACCTCCCCTCCTAATAAGGGAGGTCACAGTCATGAGCATTTTTATCATCTGTCAATGTGCTTAGGGAGCTCCGGCACCACCTGACTCCACCAGACACTTAGGAATTTAAGAGAAACAGCCAAATCTGTGCAAATTGTTCTGCCCAGCAAGGGCAGCGAAAAAAAAAACCAACACAAAACGACTTGAGAATTGAAACAAGGAAACATTATATAAAAAGAGGTGGAGTAAGAATAAAACTGGAAACTAGTAGACAATAAAAATGGACTCAAATCCAATCCTTATGTGTTTATGCAGGGCAAGCTCCCACTGAAGGGAGTTAAGCTTTGCCTGAGAACCTCAGGCTTATATGAGAGATAAGACTTCTAATTTTAATGAAGGGCTGAAGAGACCTTCATAGAAGACAAATCATATGTTGTCATTAAGTAACTTCATCAGCTCCAGGGCAAGCTCTAAGCAAACCTCCACATGAAAGGCAGTCTAGCTTGAATACAGGCCTGTTAGTGGGAAATAAAGAACTCTTCCCCCTAAAAATTCCACTGGAACAACTGTATTGTGGTTGCAAGTTGATCTGTTTCCACAGACTAAACTCTCTGTGAGTTTCCAGGTAACTGGCTTGTGATATCTACCATATGACACTCCTCTTTGACTAACTGGAAGTTTACTGCATGGGTGCGGCAAGCTCATGTTCCTTGAACAGTTTAATATCAAGAACATGACACTTTCTTTCAACGGCCAGTTTGATATAAACTTTAAAACCACCCTCATTATTTCAAAATTTTAAAAAAAGATATCTTTTAAATTGTTGGTATAGTAATAGCATCTACACAGTTATATTCTTGACACACAATGCTTGTGAAATAAATATAATATAGCAAAGCACAAAGCCATCATATTAAAAAAGCAATGCAGTATCCATCCAACTGTAATGCAGGATCTGTATCTTTAAACAGACCCACTTTTTGCCAGATAATATTTGAGATTTATATATTGGTTTATGCGTAGCTAAAATTCAAAAAGGATTGTTTCGTTAAAATTCCATCCGCTTTCCCACTAACTTAGGCTTTATACAGCAGTCGGTATTGTATATCAAAGGACAAATGAATGAAAGAGAACAGGTACATCTACAGTCTTTCATCACAGTTTGATTCGATGCAGCTACTTCTCAGCGTCTGCAGCTCTATAGTTGCATAAATAATTGGCAACTACTGACAACCCATTTAAAGCAAAAGTCATAAAATCCATATGAGTAAAAAAAGAATCGAGAACATCAGAGACTTCTTTTATATATTTTGTTCGAATCTCAGAAATATTTGTAATGCCAAGTTGGAAAACAACTGCTTAATATGTAGGTTTGAAGGTAGACATAAAATCTAAGAGTAGAGTTTGGTGATTTAGAGAGCAATTAAACATGTATTTTCTCATATGGATCAAGGAAGAAGAAACAGTTTTCATTGTTCTGATTTAAATTCCCAGTTAGTCTGAAAATACCTCTTAGTTTGAAAAAAAAAAAAAGAAAGAAAGAAAAAAAGAAATTAGATATCTTTCATTATTTATAGGCATCATCTTACCTTACATCTCTTGGTGAGTTCTGTAGTTCTAGATGACTTTGGCAGGTATTTTAATTCAGAAATAGTTTCAGCAATACATGCCATTACATCTTCTCTTTAAAATAAACCACTTTTTCTCTTTTCCTCAGACAAAGTATGTGGGCTAAAAGAGCTGCCGCTTCTCTGTTCAAGCAATTTCATAGACACTCAGAGGCTTTCTTTCTACTGTATGAAAGTTAAATCTGAGTAAGGAAGGCATTTTTCCTGTCCCGGAAATCACTATAACCAAAACCAATGCTGAGCTAATGAGAAATGTTTCTTCCATGTGTTCTGTTTGGCAGACACTGCAAGTCATATCAAGGAAACACGTGATGTTTATAAATACAATATGGCTCATGTTGTCATAACCTCTCAATGACAAAAAGAGCATTAGAAAAAGCAGACAGCAAAACAGCAGGAAAGATGAGATTTGTATCATTTGGAAGGTCTCTATCAGATAATAGAGGTATTAGCGTTTGCTTTTTCTTTTTTCTTTTTCTTCCCAAAAGAAAACAAAGTTTTATAGTAATAGGATCAGTAAGGCAAACACACGGCCACTTATAGAAATGCTGTCCTATAGGCATCTTAGCATTAAAATGCATTCATGCAATTTATTGCTTGAATTCTTTTCCAACAAATACTTTTGTTCTAAATACCTTTACGTGGTTCAAGGAGCTGTTATTTTCTTTCAGCTGTAGTATGAAATGAACAAATATAATTTTGGCAGCATTTGCAGATTTCATGCTTATTGATGTTAAGATCACAAACAATATAATGAAAAGAAGTCAAACATCTCGAAGACGCTTGATGTATGTTTGCAGGTACCTTAAGACTACAGAAGTATGATCCTGGTTTTATTATCTCTCTATCTTTCCTGCAAACCAGCACTGAATTTCAGGCTCCTTGGGTGCTTTAAATTCTTGGGGAGTTGTTCGAGGGTATTTAGCAATTGTAGGGTTTTTTTAAGTTCACATATTGCTTCTAACTTTAGACGGTTAAAATGTTGGCAACCTGCTAGCCAGGCACTTTCAGGGGGAAAATGAAAAGTCACTGTTGCACAATTTCATTAATAAAAACTATTCGGCACAACAGTTTACCCAACTTATCAAATGTCTGTCTCATTTTACTGTACAACTCAGTTTAACTCATCCCCTCTCACCTTGGCAGCACAAACCCCCATCACTGCCAGGAACAACATCACCTTTTTGCCATTCTAACTCCCAAAAAACGTGGAGTTTCCAGGTACCCCCCGATATCCCAACTCAGCTCTGGCTCAGCTTGCCCTAATTGTTCTTTCTCGGGGAAACAGTCTCTGAAAAAAATCCAAAAAACCTCAAAGTGTACCTCGATGCAACAGCAGCCACAACAAGCATTCTCTGGATATTCTGGCCTCACCCACCCAGCAGAGGTCTGGGATAAAGTGCTGACCTGCTAAGATCTTATGCAAGTCAGGGAACTAAGTAAAAACATGGTGGGTCTAGGAGATTCTAAAACAACCTGTAAGCCACAGCCAGTAGGGCAGGTGGTTGGGAAGAGAAAGACTGCCAAGCACAATAGCCACCGGTTTGTTATAAAGTAAAAATTCCCTCTCAGTTCTCAAAACTGGCAGGCAGACAAAGCCCAAAACAAACCACTGCATAAACCAACATTATTAGTATCCAACTGTGCCACCAGAAACACAGACAAGTTGCAATGACAGAAGGGGGAGATTATAATTTAGGATTCTTCCCCTTTTAGACACTCCATAAACAGAGAGTGTAGGGAATGAGGACAGAAAATAACGCAGTGCACATTCAGTGGGGGAATCACTTCCACTTGGGGGCTCACAACAACCCAGGATAAAAGGAGCTGTGACTTCCAAAGAAATTCAATTCATTCAGCAACATACAAAAATCTGCCGTCAGTTCTTTAATGTCATCTATTGATATTGAATCTGTACACCAATGCTGAAAGGTGAGAAAAGAGGCAACCTGGACCCTATACTGAGAAAGTCTTCTCCTCTTCGAGTCTATGCAAATCATAAACATTAATTCCAACGGCACAGACCAGCATAGCTGTGGAATTCAAAACAATGCCAGACAGAATAAAAAGATCATCTAAACATTTGGACATGAGATAGTATTTCATCAAAAGAAAGTACTGTTGCACAGAGAACTAGAAAGTGCTGATAAACGTTTCAAGCTCAGGCAAAGGAATAAATGAATGAAATGCAGAAATGTGAACATACATTTTTCCAAAGAAAACAGCTGCTACGGATTTTCAGTGTACATTTTGGAAAAGGAATAATAAAAAAAGAAAGAGCACAAACGCAAATATTCACCGAGACAGCAGTGTGTGGTAACCTCTTGCTTGAATAGCATTCAACATGTCAAACAACCCCATGCTCTTCAAGATGTAAACACCTACAGCACAGTATCAGTAAGGACGGTACCCTGAGGGATTTCAAGAGAAACTGTCCCTTAGAGCTTGTATAGGCCCTTAGCAAAATCACTTTTCTCAAACACAACCCATTCGGAAAAATGCATGAAACAGAAAGACGACCAGGAAAATTAAAATTAATGGACGTGAAAGCTAAGGGGTTTTGATAGGAGATCTGAAACTCACAGATCTCATATTCCTCTCGAACATTCTGAGTCTTCTTGTCCATATGGATAATACTTAATACTTCAAGTGTTACTGCCAATTCTTATACAGGTCTCACATCTGTTTGGTAGTTAAAACAGGTGTCCAAGCTGGCAGCAAACATTATTTTCTGAGATTATTTTGGGTCTGTTACATGGAAATGATTATAAATCACATGAATAGAAGCCTGAACATCATCAAACTCAGGGATAAAGGTTCCAAAGGGACAAGAAGGCAAACAGTAGAAAAATCTGTAAAGGCAAAATTTTCCAAAACTCAAAAAACCAAAGCTTTAACTCACATATGGCAGGAGATATAACCACATTCACAGTATCACCATGGAAAAATGTACTTACAATGACTAATTAATGATATTTAAATTACTGTTCTTTCAACCAGTCTGACAATAAGGTGCTTTTTGGTAGGTTTTTTGAAACAGTTAACCATTATGCAGAGCACTGTGTTTATGAGAATTACTCCCTGCTTCTGACTGTAGTGAATTTAGCACTCATCTATCACAAGAAATTGAAGAACATCAATGTACCCAATATACAAAGATACACAAACACCAAAGGAGGGATGAGAATTTTTTTCCACAGTCTTTTGAGTACCATGCAATACCAGTACATAAAATGCACATATTTCTCACTTAGTACTGTTCCCCCGTCCCTCCCCCCCCTCCCCTTCCACCTCCTTTAATCTGGTTTGCTAAGGGAACAGGGATAGATAATATATCTGCTTATTGGTATTTGTCTTCCCTGACCTAAGAACCTGTGATTCTGCAGGCAAATTTCAACCACATTTAACCAAAGGACAGAAACCATTAGACTACCACATCCCTACAAATTTTGCCAAATTAGAGATGTGCTAGATGATCCTACAGAACTTCTGTTGTACAGAGGAAAAGCTGCAGCGTGTGCTCCAGCTTTCTAGACTTTGGAGGATTAGCATCGGAGAGAGCATTACTATAGCCCTCTACTTTGGGAAAAGCCTCGGTTAGGATCTAAGTTTTACTGCACAAGGAAGAACCCAACTAGAAGAGACACATCCTTAGACAAACAGGTTTCATTATTTCTGGAGCTCAAGAAATTGCTTGTTTCCATGCTCATAACTTTGAAGTTGAGAAGTTCACATAGATAAAAGGAAAAACTTTTTACATGTTTCTCCACAAAGCCCATTTGAACATCCTGGCTCTGTCTTCATGTCTCAGACCAGAAAGACAAGAAATTTGCCAGTGCAAAAAAAAAGTCAAATGAGAAAATAGCTGGGGTTTTTTGGATGCGCAGAACTTTGAAATGGCATCTTTGGCATTTCAGCAGAGTGAAATACAATATTCTACCATGAAACCACCACTTCTGCAAAGATCATCACTGTGTCACCATTGTTTCTGAGTTATGGCCAAAGAGAGATAACTCAGCCATAATCAAGACATGTCAGGTGGGCATGTCTATTGTACAACACAGTATTTTATAATAAGCAATACAAATTATTACAGTTCTTTCACAGAAGCAGCACCTGTGTTCAAAACAACTCTCTTAGGCAGTAAATGCCTGGAAGAGGGCCAAAGAAGTAATCTTTACTTTTGAATATATGAAGCTAACACAGTTGTTAACCATCTCTGAAGACAGATCTAGAGCACACAAATCAAGCCACAGCAGATACATTTGGCATCCACTGTGCATGGAACAAAACCAATATAGCACAACTTTATAAAGCCATAGTGAAATTGTTACATGAGTTAATGTCATAATTCACAATGATAGTATGTTGTGCCTTCTAATATGAACGAGATGTGCCAGATACATCCAGTTAATGCTACAGGAATATAACTAGAATTGAAGAATTCCAGGACCTTAAAGAAGACACTAAAAACTATCACATCAGCCCTTTGAAGCATAGCTATTTGCTCTCTCATGTCATGTGTGCAGCAGTGTGAATAATCAAGTAATTAGATTTCTGACCTATCAGAAGGACCATTTTATAATTGAAGTACATAAATGAGAGGTGATTGAGAATAGTGCCTGTAAATAAACTATTGCGATCTTTCTAAAATAATGAGGCCCTAAACTGTTGAAACAGCAGAAGTGCTTACATGAAATATTAATAATAAAGCAGTGAGACATGCTCAGACTTGATAATGAAACCAAGAAGAAAATGTACAATTAGGCAAATCACTTCACAGGAAATTTTCCATGCAGTTGAATCTGCTTTGGAGCACACGTAAAAGCCATAAAGCAGGTAGGACACTAGTGGCATTTCCTTCTGGCCCCATCAAGCTCATTGGGTTCCACCGTTTCCTGGGGACAGACCTAGAAGAGGCGGGGAGGAGATGAGGTTGTGTAATCTCACCACCACCACGCCCTGCTGCAACATTAGCTGTGGGTAGCACGATGGAAGAGGTGCTGTACAGCTGCATCTCCTGCATCAAGGTGGGAGATAACAGTCTCCAGTAAAAGGTAGAAACAATGACAAAGAGAAATCAAATACATTTCAAATGCCTTCTCTATAGTTTTCCAATACAAAATGTTAACTTGAAAATGCAAACATACTAGTCCTTGTTCAGTCCAGGTAGAAAAAGACAAAACCATTTACACCACGATAGGTTTTTATCAGAATTACCTATTTCCTATTTGAAACGGTCATTTACAAAGTGTTTA
Organism: Tringa solitaria; assembly: GCA_026413425.1. Taxonomy (NCBI): domain Eukaryota; kingdom Metazoa; phylum Chordata; class Aves; order Charadriiformes; family Scolopacidae; genus Tringa; species Tringa solitaria. The sequence continues at coordinate 18,216,775 of JAOXJM010000012.1, forward strand.
TCAATAGACTTCAAGCTATTTACATCTGCTCAGTCACTGCAAACCAGTCCATGCTGAAGCCTTGCTGGAGTGAACTAACACCACATCATACTTTGCTGTAAAGTGTTTGGAAACACAAAATAAGAAGTTGTATAAACTCTGAGCACTGTATTCCAAAATAAGTAATTAACGGCTATGTTTTGATTCACATGCTTTAATGCTAGTAAACAAGAACAAAAAAAACCAGTTAATGCTCAGGGCAAGTAACTGGAAAAAGCAAAGCAGTTAAGAAACATTATGGTAAGCATTATCAATTCCCTCTTCTGTATCTATGTCGTACATGTATCCTCAATTTTATGAATTATTGTGTCCATGTTACAGTTAAGAATGTAAACATTTAACATAAAAGCTGGAGGAAAGAGGAGTATAAATGCAGCACTAGTACTTACCCTTATGTCTCCATTTACAGCTCTGGAAGTGTGATTAAATGCATGTGCAGGATCTTTGTTGTAAACTTTAAGGAAAGATCGGTCTTGAATATTCCTGGAATCAAAAGAATCAGCAATGATAACAGATTAAATTAGTTTTATTTACTTTGTTGCCCAAAAGTTTCAGGTAACAGACAAATACAGTAGGTCTGCATCCGACCTATAAGAAAAACCTAAATGCCATAACTTAGACACAGACAAACAAACAAAAGCCTACTTTGATTCTCTTTCCCATGGGAAGTATCATTCTTTCACTACAACTCCACACCCATAAAAATTAGATAGTGTTAGTTTCTTTCAAGATCCTGCCATAGAGTGAAAACACTTTGAAGACAATAGAGCTTCAACATTTACACGGCACTCAAAAGGATTTAGTTAATATTTACATGTTTTATTGTGTGCTCAGCCCACATGAATTTCTGCTATTCTAAGAAGCAAGAATATCAAAAGAAAAGCAGTTTTTCTAACTGCAATTATTCTTGAGGCAATTCTAATTACCAGCTTGCTCACAAACCTGAAAAAAAATCCACAAAAGCTAAAAATTCAGTAGCAGATAAATCCTTCTGCTAAACTTTACCTATAATAAAGACGGCTTTTTAAGGGAAAAAACAGTAATTATAAAAACAAATAAACAAGCAAAACTTTTGATGAAAGCTACCACAGAAACGTTTAGATGGAAAGCCCCAAGAGAATATTTTTGTTTAATTAGGACCCAACACTTTGTCATTGATTAGTTCATTTTTCAACTACATTTAGGAAAGAATTAGACGACAGTAGTTTTCTATTTTGTTTCAAGACCTACCTTCCAATAATTAATAAACACTTGCACTGAGTTCTGCTGATTTCTTGTTCACATTTAATCAGTAGCAAAGCCTCCAATCTATGCTCACTTACATCCTTTCAAAGCTGCGATTCCTTTCATTTGCCAGTAGTGATCTCTAGAGACTTTACTTACACATGTGACTGAATTCCTTTCCTCCAGGTGCAGCTACAAGTCTAGTGAACTGATCTTAATCACCAGGATTATCATTTAAAAATGAAGGAAAGGATTCTTGGGCAGGTCCAATTTCTTTCTTACAATGTCATATTACCATCAGTGATTGCTTTGAATGGGTAGCTAGTCAGAACTTGTGCTGCTGTTGTAGATGTCAAGTAGCTATTAAAGAAACCCCACAGCTTAAGAGACACATCAGTGCCTTCTGTTTAAGAACTGTAGGGCTGATGAGAAGTTTAGTATTTATGAGTGTTTACTTGTAGACTGCATAGGAAAATAGCTACCTTGCGGCAAGTTCAAGTTCTTCAATTATTTATGGTAACATAAACTGTTTTCCATCGTGCAAACGTGATCCTTTCGCTTTGAGACTTGCACTGTGAGTCTCAGTTACCATTTTCTGCCTCAGACTTGGAAATATGTTCTTTTCCATACAAAGCAAGTTCTCTCATCTTCAGTTCAAGAAACAGTATATTATACATTTAAATAAATTTTATCTGCCGTGTTTTCTGTCTGATAGCTATGAGATGGTACCTCAGCTAACAGGAGTTTGTTTAAAAAGCATTCTCCGTAAATATTTCTTGTAGAAACATGACACTGTAAAGTAAAACACTGCTGCAAGCAAAGCACCAAAATACTAGGCATTTGATCTCTGAAGTGAATTCTATTTCACCTCATGTTGTTATTCTAAGATAAACATTACTGATAACAGGTATATATTACTGTAGTTTTATTATTACTATTATTTGCATTACTGTAGCTCCCAGATGCCCCTGGCATGCTCAAAGGCCTCATTGATCTGTGTGTGCTGTATAAACACTCCAGGAATACAACCTCTTCACCAGCTTATAAAGTGAACAGAAGACACAAGTGACAATAGGATAGCTGCGGAAAGATAAGGAAACAAAAAAAAAAAAAAGAGAGAAAGCCACAGTCTCTCCAGCCAGAGGAGCAATAAACAGAACCTAAGACATTGGGCATGCTCTGAGTAGGCAGTGCATCCGAGTGGGAAGGTGGGACTGGAAGGAGACCAACACAGTGGCTATGCAGAGGTCTGCAGAGGACACCTTGCAAGCACATTAGAGGGCTGCCTGAGAGACAGCGTGAAGGCAGTTGTTTGAAAATTAAAGACATGTAGTATGAAAGTTGGCATTATTCACCAAGTGGAAGCAGATGGCAGTTGGTACTGAACAAGAAATGAAAAGTATTATTGAAGTGGGCTTGGAGGAGCCCTCATAATGAAGACAAGTAGTTTATATTTAATGAGATGGAAAAGATACAGCCAGAGGACAAATGAAAAAAACACATGTGAAACAGTCTGCTTGTCAAACTAGGCGAATGATCTTTGGTGCTTCATTTGAATGAGTAAGAGCGAACGAGATTACCTGTGTCAACTGCCAATAAAAGACCATTACCGCAGCTGCTATTAAAAAACTGATGAATTAGCTGAGTGTTTTTTCACTTCATGGTGGGAAAGGAAAAGCTGCATCGTAGGGATGTTGTGCAGAAAAGATCTGAAATCTACACTGGCTGCAGAGCCCTGAATCACTTTAAGAAAAGGACCGGGTTATGGGTTTAAGAAGAAAGATAGTGCTTTGTCCATAGTGATTTTAAAAAAAAAAAAAAAGAAGAAAGAAAGAAAGGGGGAAGGAGTGTTATGGACTGATGAAGGAGAACATAAGCTAAGCTGAAACTAATGGTCCATGAGACTATATTAAAAGAGAAGATCAAGATTTTACTTTGGATGGAGAAGGTAGGATTCATGTCATCCAACTACAGAGATTCACAGGGAAGACATCAACATCTAGGTCCTCTGACATGTATAATTTATCAGACAATTTTATAGGATTAATCACAACCAGCTCAAAATGTGGATGTAAAAATCTCCATTTGGTCAGAGGAATCCCATTCTAAAGGACAGACAGAAAAATAAATGGGAGAGTCACCCATGTAGGTATAGTAATTCAACTAATCCAAGATGATAGAGACAGGTACAAACAAGGAAAGAGGACAAAGCCCTGAAAAACACAACAGTAAATCAGTGTTTGAGAAGAGGACCTCTGAAATGATACCTGAAAGTAGAGGAGAGAGACAGGAAGAAATCAGGAAAGAACAGGCATTGAAAAAAAGGCAGATCAAAGTTTCAAGAAGAAAACATTAAAAGTATATAAGAGATCTGAGAGGAAAAGGGTGTTCACAAAAGCTGGCCATTTGTTGACTTTGACAATTGCAATGGAACAGTAGGGAACAAAAGATAAGTTGGAATTAGAAGAACAAAACCCCAGACAGATCGGAAATGGATCTCGGACAAAATTAGAAGAGAAAAACTCCAGCCAACAGTTACAGTGACTGCTCAGTGCAAGACAGAAAGGTGATGGGGTGGGAAGTGGAAACATATACTGTGTTCAGGGACAGTTTTGTTGGGAGGCACAGAAACATGTTAGCAATGTAAGAGTAGTCACTATAATAAAGTAATTAGTTAATAAGAAACAAAGCAAGGGATGCGAGGCACAGAGGAACATGAGAGAGCCTGAAAGAGAGCTTAAAGAGTTGACTGAAACACCTGTGTTTAAGACAAAGAAGAAAGAAGAGAACTGAAGGAAGACATGGAAAGTAAAGTAGAGAAAAATGATACTTCTGTTCTTTGAGGGGAGACACTGGCAAGATCTTGTGAAGTGTAAGGAACACAGATAGAGAAAATGTTGTGGAAATTATTCAAAAACAGTGAAAATGCAGCTGGTAGTGCATGCTTTGGACTCCATTAAGCTGGAATTGCTGAGATTTCTTTAGTGAGAAGGGTGGCAGACCTGAAGGAGGGAATTTTGTTATGGAGGAAGTCAGCTGGGTCGTGGGATTTCCTCTAGAAATGCTCTACAATAAAGGCATAGGAACATAGGAAGCAGATGTTGGGATTGAGCCAGGTCTGAGGTTGGCAGAGTGACGCCTGCAATGGGAGCAAGGGAAAAAAAGGTGGAGTGGTATTAAGATAATCAACAGTCACATTCTCGAGGGCAGGGAGGAGATAAAGTCATAAAGTGTTAGTCTGAAACTCAAGGGAAGATGGAGGGATAAAGTGAGAGAGAAGGAGTCAATGGGCCAGATTATGCTTGGCAATAACGTGCTTGGCAACAGAGACATAGTAACCCGTATCTTGATTTAATCAGTTGATCCAATCTTGCGAATAGATTGTTTGATGTATAAGAAATTTGAGCACATGATGAATGATGATGCAAAAAATCAGATGGGTCTTAAAACATAGGCATTACAGTGGCCAAACAGGAGTGTGGGAGTCTGCAAAGCAAGGAAGATGAAAAAAAAAAACCAGAAACTGAAATCCAAGAGGCTGGCTAATGACAAGACATTGGATAGATAGCCTGAGGAGAGCAAGGCAGAAGAGAAAATGGAGTGTGGTGCTGTTCAAAGACTAAGAGGAATGGGAGAATTGGAAGTGGCAAGGCTAGAAAAGCTCTAACTTGCTCTCTTAACTACAACAGCATATGGAGCAGCACCTGAGCCACAGGCTCTCCAGAAGAAACAAGACAGCAGCGGACAGTACACTTACTTTCACATCATTTTCCCATACTAGTGGTAGACTGGAAGAGAGACAACACCTTTTCTGCCTTCTCCTTCATTTTCTTACGCTCCTTTATCTATTTTTTTTATCATAACTTCTTATGAAAAGGATGGCACAAACGCCCACCGTATTTCCTTGCACAGTTTTACAGAGTGTAACACGTCTGAGGTGTGCCTGACAGCTTTGTTGCTACATGACTTGGAACTTTCTAGGGACCCTGAAAACCTGGTCCTTCTGCTTGAAGAGCACAGACATCATGCTGGAAAGAATACGGTTAATTAAGCAGCTGCACTCCCACAAAATAAAGGACAGAAAGATGTACCCACATTTTAGTCACATCAGAGCCCAAGCTCTGAATTAGTGAAGGGAAGTGACTGCATCAGTTGTTGCATCCTGACATAAAATAGGCAGGTGGTGGGGCTGCTGCAGGAGCAGTCACCAGTGCCACAGATCTTTAGCAGTGTTAGATGATGAATAATTGGCACTCTTGTGAGAACATTTGTGACATTCATATTTGTAACTTCAGGCTCACAAGGATCAGGCTTTGCTCTGCCTCAAAGGAAAAAGGAGCTTTTCTGTAAATGTTTATTTTGTTTTCTGTATTTTAAATGTTTATGTCTCAGTTAAAAATCAATACAAAATTAAATATGCAAACCTGCATGTATTAGATAAATATTTGGACAAGGTACGGTACTTATCAATGGCTTGTGCAACAGATACTGCACCTACAGCTGAAGGCAGTGTCAGACCAAACCTCCCATATTACTCAGATACCACCAAACATGTCTTTATGTGTCAGGCCACTATCTGTCAGATACTTATCATCTCCACTCCTTTTTATTCTAAGTGCACTAAAAAAAAAACCAACAAACCCAACAGCTGTAATTCCATGTTTACTTACCTCACATCACACAATTCATAATATATGTTTCTGCTCTCATCCTTGATGTAAATGGCAACACTGGGCGATTCCAGCATTTTCATCGTCAGCTGCTGGGGGAAGGCACTTACAAAAAGGGCACGGATTGTGTCTGTGCTTGTGATTTCATTCGGCATCCTCAGCTGCTTTGTTTCATCTCCATACTGAAGGTATAAAACACCTACAAGCAAAATAGAATAGCAAGTTACATATTCTTAAGTGCACAGAAATGATCTGGGCTTCAGAGTCAATGGGGAACACAGACCAAGCCTGTAATGAGTAGAGAAAAACGAACTCACACTCCTTACTCATAAAGCACATATAATATTTTCCTTTTCAACACGCTATTGGAATAGAGCATAGATAGTGATATGGTTGTGCCTTGACAAATATGCTTGCTCCAGTACTACTCTTTGCTGAGAAGCCTGTTTTTACTGTTCTTCAGTTAGATAAATCAGAAGTTTACCTTAAGAAGGATAATGGAAAATCCCAAACACACCAGCATGCTCTGCAGTGGAAGGTGTTGGTAAATCACAATGTAGTTTCTTTTTTAAAGCAGCTGAGGAAGAACTTTGTCCTTTAATATCACCCAGTTTCCTTTAAACATAAATTTTGCATTTTAGCCTTGTGCTTACCCCAAAAAAAACCACCCTGAAAACAGATTTTCATTTTAGCACTAGTAATTTTATATTTACAATGCAATTTGCTGGCATTATATAGAATAAAGCCCTAGGCGAAACACCTAGCAGGAGCAAAACTTAGGTCTCGTACAAAAACAAGACCAATTTCAGATCCTTTCAGTTTCACTGCAGTGTTAATAGTCATCTTGAGCACTTGGGGAGAAACGTGAGTAATCTTAGATGCTGAATTGCAAAATATGGACATTCTTACTCATTCAAGACAAAAAGAACATCATTCTGATATAGCTAACTCTGTTTTCAGGGAATGGGACGCTGTGAGTTGCTTGATAATGGGAAAAAAGATATGTATAACATAGATCAGGTACTCAGTGAAGGTGTACTAGTACTTAGTACTCATTAGCTTTGCTACAGCCCAGTCCCATACCATCCCAACCTACAAAGCCCTCAAGGACTAAGGCACTGAGAAAAGCCAACAGAAATCAAAAAACAACAGAAAAAAACAACAGAAATCAAACTGGACTTGATGGGGTTGATTAGCTCTGACCACGCTGGGCCTGGCTCCTAAAGCCCACCAAAAGGTGTTCTCATGAGCATCTCAAACGTGGGAAGGGCCATTAGGACCTGCACAGCAGGAAACAGGCTGCCACAGGACTACAGCCGAACTATGAAACTTCCTGGGATCTGCAGCACTAGGGACTAGATGCAGAAGCAAACGCTCAGCCGAACTACTTCACATACAGAGGCAACAAGACCTGGTAAGCCCAGCTGAGCCTACATATTCAGTCTGTATGGATATCCTGCCCGGGCATGGATTGATGAGAGCACAAACGAGAGAGCTAAATGCTTTGTAAATGGCTCAAAAGCTATCTAGCCATCGGAAAGTATTTGGAAAAGGAATACAGTGTAAGATCTGCTCAAGAATTAGTGACTACAGAAACATCTACACTGAATTCACTGTAGTTCATGGAGATGTACAATCAGGGCAGTTTTACACCTCCCAGCTGGGATGTTACTAGTGAAATAATAGTAAGACAGCATTCAGGCTGAACTAACCACTGAAGTCTTTATTACATTTCCAGGCAGACTTTGGGGCCTGAGCAGACTCCGTGCTGCCATGCCTTTGCATCTATCAATAACCAACATGGGTAGGCTAAACCATTCTATGATTCTACTTTACACAAACTGATTTCACCATAGTAATTGCAGTGTAGATGCACCATATGTTGTTCTCCCATAGCCAATATAAACAGGAGGGCTGGGAACACAAGGTCCTCAATGCAGTTACCATCAGACATCATCAAATCTCAGCAAATCACAAAACTTAGATGGTAACTCAGTGATTCTCACTTGAAAGTCATTAGCAAAGGGATGGGCAGTTTATAGTTTTGAGATATGAACACTGAGCAAAAGCAATGGGAAAATCTAAGGTACCGGAATACAAAGGCATTTAATGAAAAGATAAGGCATTTTAATGTAAGATGAGCCCTCTTTTCCTTTAGTCTTAGTATTTTTTGTCCCTATATTGTCCATAATTGCTATACAGGAATGAACATATACATAGGCAGATGTTCCTACAATCAGTGGGTATAAAATTGTCAGACCTTTTGTGAATCCTACTAGAAACTTTCATTTTCCTTTCAGTGGAAAAATTGTTTCCGACTGAAAACTCACTAGTTTTCTTTCAATGACTGAGGAGACTCTTCCTAAGAATTTTATTTTTAATGCCAATATTTAATGGGCTATTAAACTATTTTTTCTTGCTTTTTATTCTAATTTGAGACATCATTTATTTCTTTATGTTCTTCTAGGCAAAACTGACTTTTAGTGCTCATTCAAAAATTCTGTGCAGCTGAAGTACCTGTATTTGTAACAAAATGAAGTACACATGTTTTTAACGATTGTATTTATTTCACTGTTCCAAGATGTGCATAAACATATTAATTTTTGATGATAGCTTTCAGTTCTTAGTAAAAACACAAGGAACCTTCTATATTTTGGCATTTTAAACTTTCTTGGATTAAATGGCCAAAAAAATATTTTTAGCTAAAAAAACAGACTTTGCTTATAAGCTTTGCAGGTGTGTGTGCCTCTCTTTTCTGCCCAGTTTAAAAGTTAGTGCAAAATGCAGAAAATGCTGGGTTTGCATTTTAGGCCACTAAAAATATGCTGAATGCTAAACTACTGAAACTGTTAACTCAAAAGAAATGGTAGAGTTGAAATATCTTCCTTATACACAAGTCTAAATAATTTCAGAACAGTCTTGATTATGCCTGTCTTCCAGTACTCCCACAAAATATTGATCCAAAACAAAATTACAGTTATCTTTGAGTCTTGGCTTTTCAAAGCAAATATGCATGTTGTTCAAAAAGATCATGTCTTAAAATATATAGCTTTAACGTACAACTCAGAGAAATATTTTGGCCACAATCTTACTGTAGGGGTAAAAGATATTTTCAAAGGCATAATAAATTCTTTTTTCCTTGTTCTCCCTTAAATCACATGCCTTTAAATAAAACTACTGCCTCTCCTCTTGAGTTGTCTGATCTGTATCATGACAGAGCAATGCTTTAGGGCATTTCCCGTTTGACAAAACTAACTGCTCACTTCTAAAAATCCAGCTTCAGCACGACAGGATAAAGAGACTCAAAATCCATTATTTTAAGTCATTGACGTTATTTTTCTCCCACACATTGCTGGGCTGAAACTCTGAACACCAGCAATACCCACAGGCCCAACTTCATGGAAGCTGCCGGAGCTCTGAGGTTTGTTTTTACCTTCAGCTAAAAAATTACTCCCATGGAGAATTAAGGCAAGAAAAAATAGAATATCACTCAGGCACAGCTTTTGTTAGGGCACACCACATATGCCAGCAAAGCTGTGGGAAAGAAAGTTAAACACAATGGATGTTAATGTCTCTACATACCCTGAAGTTCCTCTTGCACTTACACTTCTGTTACAACGGATTTACCTGAAGACTGTGCCCAGGTTTATAAAATACAGAACAAACAGGACTGCAAAATGCCCTGCTACTCTAGGAAGACAGGTATGAAGATCAGTGTGAATGAGGAAACTACATGTTTTTGTTTTGAAGGTCCAAGTCAGACAGTACTGTGGCTACCACTTCTGAGTGCTCCTAGGTACCACCAGCCCTGGGCTTTCCTACAGCTACAAGCCAAACTGCAGTGTCAAGCCTTCCAGTTCATCATGCTGGACGAACTTAGTTCCAGAAATACCTCTGGAGTTTCTGATCATTCTTCACCCTACGGGCAACAGGCCACAGCATTAAACACAGGCCATAGCTGAAAACGTCTCTGTGTAAGCCAGGCCTTAGAAAATTAAACCTCTTTACAAATTGCTTCACAACGTTCCTGTCAACAGAAAGGTATGTTTTATAGTAGGGGAAATTAAACACCCGAGAGGTGAAAGGACATGTTCAAAGAAAGGTTTACAAGCATAAATCTCAGATCTGATGATGATCATGCGAACATACCACATGATTACCCTCTCCTTCCCTGCATACAGAACTCTTTCAAAACTGACAGACTTCCTGCTCCCCCTTTACCAAGGGTCAGTGACAGAAGGAGTTGCAAAATATTTCCTGATTTCTCTCAGGGCTGGTCTACATGACATGCAACATAGTGCAATGAAAGATGCACCATTAACCTGGTTTACATAGGCAGTGCCTCCTGCACAAGCTGAACCCATTAGTGCTGGATCTCGAGGGTGCCAGAGCAGCCATCCTGCACCTTTAGTCCAGCTAGCCCAGCTTCGAGCACTTCCCACGCTGCGGCTGCAGCTCACGTAGACGCACCAGACACGTGGCAAGATGTTCAGCTCAGATATTGCCCCTGGGCTGCAAAACCCCCTTGGCAGCTGAGGATGTGCCCACAGGGCACAACAGTACCTGAGCTCAGGGCGGGGGGGTCTAGGTCAGCTTTAGAGCAAGGAGCTGCATAACCAAAGCAATTTTATATACAGGACAGGAATTATCGTTATAAACTGGTTATTTAGGAAAGAAAAGCATGCAACAGCAAAGTTACCTCCCTGATAAATCAAGAATAAGTTAACAAACGTGACTGCATCATCTTCTGTGACCTTTATAAATATCAGTTAATTTTCTCACACAATGAGTTTTAAATGGAAAAATGCTGGTACTCACATGATCCTCTCAGAATTCTCTTTTCGTAATGAAAAAGAGAAAACTGAGGCAGAGGAGTTAAATAACTCCCCAATGTTATGAAATAAAACGCAGTCAAAGCTTAAATTGGAGTTCATGAGTTTCTTTCCTGTGAAACTACAGGACACTGTGTAGGCAAGAAATGCAAATTTCTGCACTGAAAGATCTATTGACATTCAGCAACCTTAATCCACAGGTTCCTGTCTGAAGAGAAATATTAACTGATTATAATATCTATATTTGTCTGATCCTGGGTTCTTGGGTGCTAGAGCATTGAAACCTTCCCACAGAACCAGAAATCACTGGCATGAACAAGGCACTGCTACTATCTTCTGACTCAGACATGCTATGTATCCTCTGAAAATTTTGTGTCCAATTTGAAAATGTCAAGTAATTAGTAAAGCTGCTTGAACTACAGCAATCAAAATCTGGATGCATTGGGAGCTCTGAAATGTCTCTAAATCAAAGGTGCAAAGTAAGATATAACTAAAACAGGGAGAAAATACTTACAGGAGGTCTCCAGATCTTCTGGGGTGAATAAAAACATCTAAAAAGCATGTTAGTAATTAGGAATTAGTACGGGATATATAAGGAATGGCAAATTAGATAAAGTAACAAAGAAAGCTGTCCCTTAGGGTGAAGAAATATGGAGTACATGGTGAGGAAAAACAGTGACAACTGCCAGAAATCAAGCAGAGCTATGTTTTGCAAAGTAAATTAAAAAACACAATATTGAGTTAGAGGTTGTTAAATTTATCATTAGATTTGGTTCACTCCTTACCTAACCATCAGTTAACCATATCCTTTTAAGATGCTGACGAACTTTGTCTTTTTGTGCTGGTTTAGCTTGATCTTCCACCACTGAGTCGCCACCTCTGTCTGTACTTTCCCTGACACTGAAGTCAGCAGCAATGTCAACAAGCAAAAACGAGAAAACACACTCCTTGTTTCTTCCTCATATTTATGTTGAATCATTAGTTGAGACTTGCATCAGCTTTTAAAACTAAGGATAAAATCTCGATAATAGCTATTTTTGTTGGTACACTTCAGGACAATCCAGAGGGGAGCACAATAAAAACTGCCAAGTATTTCTTCAAAATCCAGTTTACAATTTTTTAAATATTTCTTTAACCAAAATGCCAAGATCCTTCCAATTTTTCTTTGATTTTTCTTTGACAGAACCGTAATATGTAAGACTGTATGGGTGGCACAGGCACATATTGTTCTCTGCCCTCTTCTCTCCCCTCCCCTGCGGCTATCAGATAAACAGAGACAACATATAGTTGGTGTCCTTATCACCAAATCTTGCAACAGTTGTGCAGACACAAGCTTATTACAGTAACAACTCTCGCAGTGTGGAAGACATTCCTCACTGTGCAGTTCTTAATTTCCAGACCCTCAAGACTTGACTTTCCTATTTTACCACACACATTTTCAACTAGTCGGAGGTCATTGCCATGATCTTTGCGGTATTTCTAGCCTGAAGCTCTTGTACTAGCTTCCGATAGCTACTCCCTGCTGATATTCTGTCCCCACATTCAGAAAATATCTAAAATTATCCTGTCTTCAAGTACTAAAAGAATAAAAAATTAGATCTTTTAGTGAAATCAAAACAATTACTTATTTTATATAATTTTCATCCATAATAGTCTGAAGAGTTTTGCTCAAGGTATTAAGTTGTTTGATAATAATTCCAATAAAAATGGGAACTTTTTAATTTTGTCCAGTACTACTTATTACTGCTATTTCATCCTTTTCTGCTTTTAACAGTGACTTGCTGTAATTCTGCAATAGATTTGTTACCTAATGAAAAAACACATGGAAAATTCAGTAGTCATAAAATTTCTACCAAAGTGTTATGAGAAATAAAGTTTTAAAACTGTCACTCAAATACTAGCAGTTTTCCACAGATGGATACATTTAGCTGGCTAAGAATAAAAAGCAAAAAGCAAAAACCAAAAAGAAAATGGACAACTTTTTTTTACCTAAAGAAAAACTGGTATTTGTCCTATCTGATTGCAGATAAAAACCTGTGAAACAGCCTACTGCCAGAAGACAATTTTGTCCATACACTTACGTCAGAGAGTCCATCAAGTGTGGACATTTACTTCTACCATGTAGAGAGTTTGAGGCAACATTTCAGTTTAACCCAGCTCCCCAGGTGGAAAACAATGTTCTGGCAGGATGACTTTTTGGACAATAACTGCATCTATACCCTTGCTCTTGCCACAATAGCCCAACTGACCAGCGAGATGACTTTTTCATATCCCAAACCGAGAAAACAATGCCAGTAAACTTGGAAGAACACAAAAATCCTATGATACCTAATGACAAAATATTAAAAAAAAAGACAACTGAACAACTCAGTGAGATGAACTAGAAATTTCATGTGTTCCTCAGAAGGGCCGTAGACTCTGCCATGCTGCATTTAACTCAGTTCACATTCACCAATTTAGCACAATAAAATCAGAGATCTACACACAAACAGGCACAGGACAGGCCTACACAGGCTCTCACAGCTGCACTGCTGGCTGACCCTCCAGCATATTAAAAGCTCTACCAAACTTAGCGTCAGACTTGATTCTGCTGATGGTTCATTCCATCAGAACAGCCAGGTTGTTGATGTAAAAAAAGTACTGGCCTCACAATCTACCCCTGAGGAAGACCACTGAAAACCAGCTGCCAGTTAGACTTTAAAGCGTTAAGCCCTACTCACCTTGAAGGCCACCCATATCTCCCCTGCGTGGCTACAAGGATGCTATGAGAGACACATGAAAGGCCTAGGCCTTGTTAAAGCCAAGATAAACAATATCCACTGCTCTGTCCTCATCCCCACAGCTGGCCTATTCATCGCAGATGGTAGTTGGGTAGAAACAATGGTACCAAGTGCTTGCCTTTTATGAAACAGTTGAGTAGTTTTATTCAGAAGGACTCCCATCTTGAGAGCTGCTCAGACCATTGAAGACAGGCTGAGAGAGTTGGGGTTGTTCAGCCTGGAGAAGGCTCCGGCGAGACCTTATTGCCGCCTTCCAGTACCTGAAGGGGCCTACACGAGAGCTGGGGAGGGACTCTTATCCAGGGAATGTAGTGATAGGATGAGGGGTAATGGTTTTAAACTGAAAGAGGGGAGATTTAGATTAGATACTAGAAAGAAATTCTTTGCTGTGAGGGTGGTGAGGCACTGGCCCAGGTTGCCCAGAGAAGTTGCCCCATCCCTGGAAGTGTTTAAGGCCAGACTGGATGGGGCTTTAAGCAACCTGGTCTGGTGGGAGGTGCCCCTGCCCATGGCACGGGGTTGGAACTCGATGATCTTTAAGGTCTCTTCCAACTCCCACCATTCTATGATTCTGTTGCCCCTAATACCCCAAGAGAGTACTCTAATCAGCAGGCTATCCACCAGCCTCTGATGCAACGATTATCCTCTTATCCTGTTTAAATTGGGCTACTCTACAGCCAAAAATGCAAAAGACAGAGAGAGAGAGAAAATGAGACAAACACAAGAGACAGTCCTACATGATACCACAGAGATGAAAGGATTTCCCTTTGAGAACAGAAACCTAAATTCAGGCCCAGCATAGTAACATTAGAATCACAACCTAAATACATAAACAGTATTGGAAGCAACAACTAAATCCAAGAGCCGTCCTCATTCAGAGACTTGCTGTCAGCACGGGCGGCACATACACTGCTGAGGGACAGGACAATATTATGCTTCTCTGCTTGGCCAATACCTTGCACAAGGTATGGAATTGCAATATGCTTTTTTTCTTTGCGTGCCCCAGGTGCAAATGATCTGGTGTTTGTGTGACTTACGGTGTTAGAGACAGACTTACAAATTTTACCTAACGTGAAAATTAGATCAAATTTGTCCAAGTGATAGCTTCTCTGCCAGGTATGACCCATGGGACAGCTCCTTCTGGCCTCTCACCTTTCCTCTGAAGGGTAGTTTGGCCTGTACAAGCTGTTCCAGCTGCCAAATCCCTCTTCCAGCAGACACCAAATGCTGAAAGCCCGAATTGCTGCTGCTAAATCAGAATAAGAAGTGAATGTAGAGTAGGACAAAGACATTGCACTTTGTGTGCAGGCATGATTTGGGGTAAAGAGGAAAGCCACTGCCACCCTAACATAGCTTTATTCAGTTGATCAGTTTGGACCCTAATTACTCTACCTCTCCCTTTATCTTCACCACTTTTCATTCTGGTTTATTCAGGTTGCAAGGTCCTGCAGTATTTTCTCACTGTGTATTACCCAACATGGTGAAGTCCCATTTTCAGTCGGGATACTTTATTTTTACTGCAGTGCAGATAAGTAAGAAAGATTGCATTCAAAAAATATTTAACAGATACAGCAGTGACAGATACAGACTTGCATAGCTAATGGTTTTACTTAGCACATCACACATCTACTGCATATCGCTGCAATGAACCCACTGGATCCATGCTGATACAGCCTGTTGCAATGGAGTCAAATTCAGCATCTAAGATACACTGCTCATCAGCTTTTGAGTGGCAGACAGAATGTGCTTCTGTTGACATAGTATGTACTAAATTAGATCTCGCTTCTTTAAAGCATTTTTTCAGGCACACACAAGACATTCTCTTATAGGGGGAAGAATGTGTTAAGTAAGCAATAATTGAGTGCACAAGTGCTAGCCTGGGAAGGCCCTTATTTCACTCCTCCATATACCTGTCTTTCACAATTCATGTAAGGGCAATAAATGAATCAGATAAAACTCCCAGCACTACAGTATGCCGATATGATTGTTTACCTTTTTTTTGCTCTTTTGACGCAAAATATTTCAGGTAAGAGGTGTTGGTTTGGGTTTTTTTTCTTTCAAAGTCTTAAACTTCAGCTATAATTTGAAGAAATATGAAAGAAGATAAAGTCTAGAAAAGTTGGACAGGAAAAGTGCTGTTACCTTAGAATATTTTAATTTCCCATGATCTGTGTTTAAATTCAATAATTGGAACTAGTTGTTTCTGGCTGCTTTTCCTACAGACCTGGCAGCCTATGTTAATGTATCTGACCATGACAGCAAATATTTACATGACCTTTTTGCATGTTGGCTGCTTTGCATACACTGTAAAAAGACAAGATAGGGAAAATTTCTTTAAGATGACTGAATACATTAAAGCTATACTCAGCCTTAACTTGAAATGCAGTTCCCAGGGAGTTCCTCTCCCATGAATTAAACTGAAGATTCTGCTGACTTCATTAGGCTTGAATCTGGCCCAAAGGGCTCTGAGAGGGCAGTGCCACTCCTAACAAATCACAGACTTCTCTTATAAAATCTATGCCCATTCATACATCTTCTACCTGATTTAACATGCCTATTTTAATTTCTAGCTCATAAATACTAAACAACAATTAATTACCACCAAGGCAATGTATAAGTCTACCGTTAACATTTATATTTTTCTGTGTAAGTCTCACAATACATTGCATACACATGTATAGAAGTTTATTTCTACCATCAGGTGACAAAAAGTTTTCCTTTGTGTAAAATTCTAACTATGGCCCAGGATCTCTTTTTAACAAGCTGTGCAAGAAATGTTACAACAGATCTGGATGTTGCTATTATAATCAGTATTTCCACAGAAGGTGGCAGCAAACTAATTAATCAGACACTAAAATCTGTGCCTGCTAAAACTGGGGGTTGGAGGGCCTAACAAATAATGTTCAGAATATTCCATGATTGTTTAAGACCACCCCCACGCCAGTCCTTACGCGGTTGTGTGATTTTAGTCCTGTGAGTAATCCCTCTGATGGCAAGCAAAATGTAAATGTTGGCAGAATCAGACATTTCTGTAGAGGCCTTTCAATGCCATTTAATTTTAGGCACAGGTTTGACAACAAGGAGCTAAATCATCCTCTGCTTCTTCTTATTCATCTGGACCAGAGCAGCCGGGAGCGCTGGCCGGGACACCCAGAGAAGGCGCCTGCAGCCCACGAGCCATAAAGCTTCATCCTCCTCAGTGATTTCTCAGACCCACATCCTTGTGCATTTATGGAAATCCCTCCTAATACCATATTCTTCCTTAGTCCAACCCTGCCTGTACAGCCCCATCCTGTGGGAGCACCTACAGCTGTTACTGCAATTAGAGGTGTTGATCACACCCTGCCCTTCAGGGATTCGACTCAACCACTTGGTCACCACAGAGGATGCCAGCATTACAAAGGATCAGGCCGATTCTTGGTCCAGCTGTGCCACAAGAGAGACTACAAGTGAAAACACCCATCAGTCATCATTTGGTTGCGGGGGTACCGAGCTGCGGTGCGGGCACAGGCTGGCTGCTGGGCGCCTGTCAGGTTCTGCTTCCTCCAGGCAAATTGCAAGTGAAGTTCGTTGAAAGCTTTTGAGCACTTTCCAGGTTTCAGCTGATTCTCGCTCTGACAGTTTTGCTAGATAATTTTTTCCCACAGTTATCGCACTGGAAGAATTCCCAGCTTTCAAATAGATATTTTAAACTACATTTAATTTTCTCTTGCACACTGAATTAATTTATTTTAATATCTTGTTTCTTCTCCAGGATGCAAATTGATGAGACAAGTGCTGATTTCTGATGGACCTCTTAGCCAAGAAAGACCTTCATTTTGAAAGCTGTGGCTGAAATTTTAAATGGGCCCACAATTGGAATAATGTTTTCTGCGTCAACTCCACATGGCATGCCATACCCCCACATGTCAGAATACCACGTCCTATTAAATTAGTCCCGACTGACAAAACCATGATGTTAGGGTAGCCAAAATGCATTACCACTATTCCTTCCTAGGCTCCGTGTTTATTTAGACCACAATTTAAAAAAAAACCTGACTCATACGTAGTTAATAAAACAGGAACCTATAGAAGAATTAGAATTTCAAAAAGAAAACATCAGGGTTTAAAAACAACATTGAGATGTTAAATGCAAAACTAATACAAATTCACAAAAAATGGTCATTTTCCTCACTGAAATTATGTTGGCTGAGGATCAAAACATAATTTGTATTTAAATTAGATTAAATTAAAAAATTAATAAAAGGGAGGTGATTACACATTGCTTGTTTAAAATCATGTGAACAGAAATATTTTCACGACACTTTTATAATTGAAGTTATAAACAGTTTTCTGTTTTTTAAAAATAAACACTCCCCTTGTACTGCTGGAAGTAAAACCAATCCTAATAGGGCCACACTCTGCAAAGAGTCGCAAAATAAAAATCTCAGAACATTGCTCATGGTGGTATTAGAACACACTGGCAGAAAAGACTGAAAAGGACATTACTGTAAAAGAAATGCATTGAAGAATCTAAACTTGAACTATTTCAGAGTAATTTTTAGACTATCTTTTAAACAACCATTTGCTATTAATAGTTCCTGGAACAACTTGAAAATGACAGACCATGGGGTGGTGACAAAATACTACTTCCTATTTGGCTAGTATGATGATCCCTTAAGCTACACATATAGCTGTGACCCCTCCTACAATGCAAGTGGGAAAAGGTTTATTTTGCTCCAGTTTCAAATCTAAAAACTCTCAATTCAAATGCTTCATATTACATTGCTTCCTTTTTTTGGTGTGTGTTTTTTGTTTGTTTGTGGTGTTTTGTTTTGTGGTTTTTTTAGTATATGAAAGACAGGCCGAGATAGGGTACTTTGCAAAGTCTGGAATCCTGGCCATTAATTAAAATGTCATGGCTTCATGTAACTGTCCTCCACTAGGACCTGGACAACCCATTTCAGCATATGCAACAGCTGCTTAAAAAAGGGTTTAAGAGTGGACTACTTAACAGTGAACTTCTGCAGCTCTGGTCCTCTCAACTCAGCAAAGATACTGTTGAAGCGGAAAAAGTGCAAAGAAGGGCAACAATGATAATCAAACGTTGAGGATGGTTTCTGGGTGAGGAACATGTTATCACAGCAGCACTTCTCAGCCTGGAAAAAGAGATGACCTGAGGGAAATGACAGGCCCAACACGTCAGAGATGGCTCAGGGGGAGCAGATAGCAATCTAATGTTTGCTGTCACTTCCAACACAAGGACAAGGGGGCAGGACATTAACTTAGAGCAGATAAGCAAATACAAAACAAAGCAAGGGAAAAGCGATGGTTGGGCACTAAACCAGTAAAGCTTGCTGCCAAAGTCACAGCTGTACTGTTTCAGATGTGAAAAATTTACATGGGTTCAAAGGGAGACTGAACAAATACCTGGAGGAGACAGCTCTTGAAAGTTATTACACAGGCAGAAACCATTACCACCAAATCCCTAAGCTAAAGATAGCTGGAGGCTGGGAAAGTACTTGAGGGAAGGATCATACATACACATACTTCCCCTGTTCTTACTCTTGCCTAGAGTTTTTGTCCCCTCTTGGGGACAAAATATGGGGCTGGACGGACTCTTAGTGTAATCCAGTATAGCCCTTCCTATAACCTACCAGGCTAATTCAGAGTGATGAGCACTTGATTCTTTTCCAGAAACAGGGCTGTTGTATTCATCTCAGATGGCACTGACAATGAGAAAGCTGTTTCTAGTTTAGCTTTTGGGGGAGAAAACACTGCACAAAGCACTGGTGCAGAGCAGGCCACTCCCTTTGATGCCAACAAAAAACTTTCTGCAAGTTGTTTATCAGTTCTCAGCTCACACGCGAAACAGAAGTTCAGAGCTCAGACACCCTACATGGCCTGGGGTAGTCACCCAACGCCAGCTGAAACCCACATGGTGAGGCTGGACTGCGAGTTGCACATGTACCTGCAAAGACCCAAATCACTTGACATCACATTGAAGCAAATACATGTTTTCGGGAAAATCTCAGGGTGAAGCAAGCCATTCTGAGGACACCTTAGCCAGCAGTAACATATAGACAGAGATGAACCCTCTGCACATATAGTAAACATACATGTGCTACACACTTGCTCTTAAAAGCACCTCTAAACCAAAAACTCTCATCTAGGTTGGAGCCTTCAACTTTTCTCGCCAAAGAGCTTGACATATTGGTGGTCCGACAGGCTTTGGGAGGGTGGCAGTGCCACTTCATGAGCTGACATGGGCAGGGAGCAACCCCTTGTACCCAGCCCCACTGTTCTGCACTTGCCAGCTCCGGGGGTGGCAGAGACTCATTCCAGTCCTGTTTTCTTCTCTTTTGTTGTGTTTGTCAGATATCATAATACTCTTGACAGAAACTGTCTTAGATTGTTGAGGAATGAGTGTAAACCACCATGACAAGCTTACAAGCATGGTGTGATTTACAGCCCAGCCTTTGGTTTATGTCCCTCTGTATGTTGGGAGATGAGTCTACAGGAAAGCAGCATTTCAGTTTATCACCTCTGATCAAAAACCTGCCTTCCTCAGCAATCCGCATTCGAGTTAATGTCGCCTTCTCACAGCAATTTAACTGCCCTCTGGTGTCCTCCCTCAAAAAAACAGCTTTTACTCCTGCCAGCCATAAGGCGAGAGCAGAGTCTCCAGGGCAAAATCCGCTCTTATAAAAGGAGCTCTGGTTTACAGCTGGGCTTAATTCAACCCTGAGATACAGGAAGAACGTGGGAAGAAGAGACGTCCACCTGTGCTATCGTATCACCCATGTCATCATGCAGATGGAAGGGCACTGCCCCACAGTAAAGGGCATCTCTGTCAGCATACCCATTCAAATCCTCTGCCTGGAAAGCTACCGCCATGCAAATACCAAGTTTTTCACTAAGAGCTTGATCTGTCAGGCAATAATATCTCTAGTCTTCCAAACAGATCTGGCTTTGAAGAGATCTCCTGTCTGAAAACTTGTACTAAATTCACTGCGTCATAGCGTACAAGCTTAGCAAAAAGTATTTGCAATATTGCATTTTAACCATTAGTCAGCATTTCATGTCAGGGTCTGCGTCTTTCTCCTTGTCTACCAT
This sequence comes from Tringa solitaria, assembly GCA_026413425.1. Taxonomy (NCBI): domain Eukaryota; kingdom Metazoa; phylum Chordata; class Aves; order Charadriiformes; family Scolopacidae; genus Tringa; species Tringa solitaria. Next base: position 18,237,415 of record JAOXJM010000012.1, read on the forward strand.
GTTCCCAGCACACTTTCAGATCTTATGAAAATAGTTTCACTATTCCCCCAAGTTACTCAGTACCCCACGCTGCGCTCACTTCCAAAGAACAATCTGACATTAAAAGTAATGGGCTACCAAAGTCTTTAATTTTTTAAACCCAAACTATTTAAAGACTACTTTCAGTGCACAGAGGAAAAACACAGGCTAAGAGAGGAGATGAGAAGGACTGAAGCAGGGTCTTACCCAGTGATCTTTCCTTCGTTTGGTTTGCTGACCTCACCACAGGAAGGCTCGCCCGTGTACGGCTGCCCCTCGAAAAGGGGGTTGGAGAATCGCCCTCGGACATGGCCTCTAAGGAATCAACAGACGCTTCAGAGAGGTGTTCTGTCTGGTCACCCAAATTGGGCTGTGGGCTCTGGGACGGCTTTGGGCTTCTTGTCTGCAAAACAGAACATTTCATTATTTGTCTACTGAAACTGGAATATGGGTGGAAAAAAAACCAAAACCAAAGAAAAGAAGGAAGAAGTCCAAACTTCTTCAAATCCCGGTATGCTGAAGGTCACTTCTGTGTAGATTATTTAGGAAAACACTGTCGTTGGGTATTCCGCTACAGTTTTTATGGTTATACATCTATATTGAAAATTTTGCTGCTAACAAGGCCCTGAGGATAAGATACATGCTGAGGAGATGCATGGTAATGCCATTACTTGCTGCTCAACCAACCACTATAAATAAATATATAAATATATATAAATATATAAATATATAAATATAATAGCCATCCAACATTTCTAGCTGAAATCACAAACAATTATTTTGCTTTTTGTTGCATCATATAAATAAGAAATGTCTTCATTAACTGACCAAATTAGGTATGATTTTTACTTCAATCAAGCAATCATACTAGTAAATTGCTAAACACAGTGCCTGGAAAAAGCTGACTCTCTTGGGAGGCGAGGGAGACTGTTTCATTTATGCATTTCTACTGTCTTATCATTGTAAGATCTGCCTAATAAAAACACACTCAACAGGAGATACAACGTCCTGAACTTTTGCTAACTGTAAGTGACTTTGTAAGTGCTTCCTACAAACGGGTTGCTTTAAGAAGTATATTCAATTCTGTTCAGTGAAACTCTCTCAACCACATGTTACTATTACTTTGGAAGAATAATTTTCCAGTCTCTCAAGCAAACTCTATATCAGAACAAACGAGAACAGACACTGTACAAGCAGAAATTCAAAGCAAAGCAAGCTTACTCTGTCCCAAAACCAGTATGTAAAGATCAACTTTATAAAGGCCTATAATCAGCATCAGGCACCAGATGTCATAAAACATATTTGCTTTCCTCTTCCCTATCATTTAAGGTCAGATGCTAGTACATTAAAAATCCCCTGTATTAAAATCAACTTCAACTCCTAGGTTTGAAGATGCTGTCAAGATCCAGAAAAGATTTTGCTTCTTTCTGGAATGCCAAGATACTTATCTTGCTGACATGTGGTTTCTTCAGTGGTTTTCCAAGTGAAATTAGGTGAGCTCGTTGCAGCAATAGCATGCATCACATAATATTCCCTATGTGACCTTGAAAGTATGAAGAACTTTAACTTTTATTAGATTTTCATTAGCTAGCTACAGAAGCCTGCTGTTGCCAAGTTGTGCCGTTGCTCATGAACTTCTATAACTTAGAAATACCTCACAAGAAAATGAAATCCTCCAGAACTTTTCACTTTTGAAATGCTAATATTAAAGTATTAGGTATTATCCAATGTCCTGCAGTGAAATTGTTCAAGAGCACAGAATTTTTGCAGGACTTAAGGCTAACAGCATTTGCTCTCAGCAAATTAAAAGCATGCTTTGAAGTGCCCCTGACACGGTCAGCACTAGTCTGCAGGTTGTAAATACAGGGACTTGTGCATGAAAATTTACAAAGGTGACAAGTGACCTGCAAACACAGAGAAAGAATTTGATTAGTCAGTACTTCTTCATTCAACTTTCCAAAATGGCTTGGGAACCGTAACTGCTGAAGTATTTTATTTACATGGGCATATTACAGAAGTACTACCAAGCCAGTCATTACAGCTTGTAGTTCCTTGTACTGATTAATAACTTATCTCTATGTATCCATTAATAGGGAGCTAGAAGGCACTGATTCTCACTTTGTAGAAAACCATAACTAAAAAGAAAACAAGATGAAAAAAAAAAAAGCACCAAAATCAACCTACAAAAGGTCTTTAGAGTTTGCTGGGAAGGAGACTGCTTTTGTTTCTTTTTATTCTTAAAGAAATTTTGATAATATCAATCAAGCTTATTTTGCTTCGCTCTTCCTTATTTTTTGTTTCTCTTTCATTTGAATCCCCAGATGTCATTTCAGACATGCAGTTGCACGTACATAGTTTATCGACACACAGGAACAGGTGCATATCGAAGCAGTAAGGGGATATTCCATTACCAGAAGCAACAGACACAGTTTCAGCTGTGCAGTCGCCCATCGTGGCCTGTCAATGCGCGGATGGAGCCAACCTCAGCAATGCTGTGTTTCTTTGGTTGTCCCTGGGGCAATTCTTTAGAACCTAACATACAGAACCTCAGATACCCCTGGATGATAACGCCAGCATTGCTGCGACTAAAAAAAACCTCTTTTGTCATCCCTCATTCCTCAGCCCAAACAGAATCATAGAATGGTGAGAGTTGGAAGGGACCTTAAAGATCATCGAGTTCCAACTCCCCTGCCCTGGGCAGGGA
>JAOXJM010000012.1:18246914-18258809 GCA_026413425.1 Tringa solitaria
AGGAGAAGGGAGAAGGAGAAGGGAGAAGGAGAAGGGAGAAGGAGAAGGGAGAAGGAGAAGGGAGAAGGGAAAAGGAGAGGCACTGAAAAATAATGAAGGAAAAGCATATGTGGCAGGGAACAATATGCTCTATCCATACTTAATATGCAGTATTCTCAGGACCCTTGCTGGACTCAGTTTGGATGCACTATGTGTGGTGGTGTGCCAAAGAAACGGCAAATGTTCTTCTAATATAAGAAGAGTTGAGCCATAGAGATTCAAATATATATCTAGCATCCATTTCTGATGAGAAAACTTATAGAAAACTTGGCTGGAGTTAGCAGCAGTCATTACACTTCTGTGTTGGTTTCACACTTACTACAGAGACATGGAATCCTTCAAACAGAACTCAAAAATACTGTATTGCTCTCAATTAGCCACAGCTTTTAAAGGAATGAAAGATAAACTATGGTATGATTAAAAAGTATTCTCCAATCACATCTCTCTTCACTATTATACATCTGATCTTAAAGCTGATCTGAAAAATGAAAAATTTCACATCTGAAATCTGAATTCACATCACAAATCTGAAAAATTTCACATTAGAATGTGAAAATGTGCTTAAAGGGGTTTAAGGACCAAAAAACCAAACATTTTTTCCTCCAATACACGAATGAGATGCAAATAGGAGGAGAAATTGCCTACTGTTGTTTGAGTCCTTTTAGGTGGAGGTCCTGTATTTTCCTTAATTTTCATTTGCCTGCAGCGTAGACGTGGGGATAAAAGAGATTTGGTATAGTGCTCTAAACAACCTTCTCTGAGCAATCCATTCCTCCCTCAGCTAGAGTCAGGCTCCCACGACAACTGCTGCCACCCTGTTCAGAGCATGCAGCTATTCATACCAGGCAAAGAAATGCAACTGCTTTGATAACAAGGACGTCATTGTTAAAGAATCTTATTTAGCAAGTAATTATAATGCCAACATCATAATTAAGAAAGTAATTCAAAGAATCTTTTGAATTTTACAAACCCAGAGGATATGAGCATATGAGAGCTGATTCTGGGGACGAGATAAGCAACATATAAGTATGCTGTGATTTTTCTTGTTTTTGTCGATTGGATACTTTGGAAGGGCAGTACCATTTTATTTAAAGAGAACAATAGATCATTTTTCTGCCTATGATAAATGCATCATTTAGAATTGTTCAAGTAAAATGCGATTTTTACAAATAAGCTATTTATGCAAACACAGTACAAATTAAATGTAGCCTTCCGGCAACAACTGGATAAATTCCAATTCCAAACCACAAAGACAAAACAGTCTGTTGCTAATGTCTCAGTAATACTGAAACTGTACTAATGTTTTCAATGTCTTCATTATGTCACCACCCCACACATGCAAAACCTGAGAAGTTCTATTTGTCCTTTAATTACATTATTCTCCTGCTTATAAAGAAAAAAATATGGATTCTCTAAGGACTAAATATCACCTCAATGCCAAATACATGAGACTTCCAAACGAGTAACTCATGCTGCATGTTTGCTTGACATTCAGGTGTAATTACATATCAAGACCACATTTTGGAAGGGACATTACTTTGCACAATGGCAGCATTAAAAGAGTGCAACAGTTGTCCTCCCTAAAGCCATTGCACAGGATCGACTCAAGCTACTTAGTTGCCTCAAATCCTGGCACCTCATGGGGAATTAGATGTGTGTCACTTTTCTCTGGACTCTCCTACTCCCAAAGGAAGTGAAACATCAATTCTGACCCCAGGGTGGGTAAGGAAATGAGGATGCCTGGCAAAACTACTAACACTTCTCACCCTCAATCCACAGGTCTGTATCCTTACCTCTCCCCCTCTTCGTATCGTAACATGATATTTATTGTAATTTTAAAGCAAGTGGATAGACAAGGATTTGCAGTTAAAATACATAAAACTAGTCCACCTAGATCCAGAAATCTCTCCCTCCTCTTATGGGAGCTGATCTGAAATCATAAGGATGTGATGCAGGATTAAGAGTTAGCGTTCTCTGAATAAACATAGTCTTGCAGGAAAAAAATGAACCACGCAAATACAGAACCACAACAGCAGTGCAGCAGCACCCATTTCTGCATAAGGTAGCACAAGGAGGCAAATGAGGCCTCCACAGTGTTGTGCAGCAAAATTCGGATCAGACAAAGAAGATCCAGACATGCCAATATAGGAGAAATATAATCAAGACTATTACTGCAGCCCACGTAAAGCCCTTATTATGAATGAAATTTGAAGACGTTTGGGTCTGAATCCAAACCTGAAGCATGGCTTCCTTTGGAACTTTCCAAAATATTTCTTAACTTTCTGTATTCCTTTCCAAACTCAACACCACACCGATGCCTTCATCAGCACTCTGATGACCTCAAGGGTATTTAAAGAGGGAAAACAATTATGATCTATTTCTTCCTTTCCTCCTAGATTGTAGGGGAATATTATTTTTTTTCCATCTGTGGGCATACATAAGGATATATATAGTCCACAATGATGGGAAATGAATTCAAGGAGAGCTTTGCAATTTCCAAATGCAGCAAGGACTGCAATCTTGCCCACCCCAGGGACAGGTCCCTGGGACAATCCCCCATCTCCTGCTTCCCTCATTGACTCCGTCATTGTTCCAGAGAGGTGAGGTATCAGAGCAAATACTGGGCATGAGGGCAGAAACAGGATGTTGGAGTAAATCCCACAAAAGAATAAAAAACCCTGGACTTAACTTACTAAGAAATAAAGAGCTGTAGAGTGCAGAACACTCAACTAATGTGCTCTGAGCAACCTCTGCTGGCCAGCAACTCCTCCTAAATGGAGTTGTACAGAACCTGTGAGTTCATTCCTGTATACAAAAGTGCAGATTAGACGGCTTGAATGAACCTTACTTGACCAACTTGAACAGCATGAGGACAACCTATAAAAGGTGAGCCTCTCTTAGTGAGCTAGAAGAATGACAGGGGTTTCCACTCTCTGTTACCAAATAGCCTGAGAGCAGAGAGGTTCCTATTGAGATTAGTGTTAAGTCTTCATGCATTGTGGAAGCGTATAGCCAGAATACAGGAGATACCAACTCCTGTCCACATTTGGATTGGCATGCAAAGAAACAGATTAATGCAGGCAGGTAGACATATAAAATTAATATGGAGAAAATCAACAAAAAAGCATAAGTAATTTCCTCTGGAAAAGAGTGGAAAATGGTAAAGGCCAAGGAGACTGGAAACACGGCACAAACAGAACAGTTGCAGAGCCTCACTAATGGCAAGTATGAGCAGGATGGGGTGTTAAATAGAGAAAACTATTTTCAGGAGCCAGTCTTTATTGTAATGAGAAAGGTACCAGAGATAAAGGAATCAGCTGCCAAAAATGTTGTTTTTGAACTTTAAACCTAAACAGAGTGAGTGGTGGCCCTGAAAAAAGGTGTAGAAAGGGAAGAGTCATAGGAGGAAAGCATATTTGCCAGGAATGTGCTGAATGTCATCAAACGAAGTCATAAGAAAAGTCTGGTGAATACCACTTGTAAGGTAGTACCCAAAGGATTAGCTTGCAGTAACTTAGGGAGGACAAGGATTAATATCTTGGGGCTGACTGACTATATTAGTCATTATCCCAGAGCCTTCAAAACAAGGGTGAATGAACTGTAAGTGTGCCTTGTGGGATCTGCTTGCTAAGCAGATCAAAGGAAAGTATTCACTATTTTAAGCAGGATCAGGCCTGTTGAAGACTGAAATTCTAAGTCTCCAAAGGAAACAGATGCTTGAGACATTTGTGTTGATGATTTAGTAGGAGACATCTGTCCCCCTGAGTCAGTCTGAAATAATGTCACAGAAGGGTGTTAGGAGTGCAATGTGCTCCCACTGTGGGAATGTAGCACTGCTGTTTTTGCTGGCAGTGACGATATAGCCCAAAGTGCCTTTTCACTGAGGTACTGGCAGTGCTGTGAAAGTGGAGAAACCGAGGAACACATTGAGCTTTCCCCTTTTTTTTCAGTCTGTGCAATATACCCTTGATTTATGCTTCTGATGGAATTCAAAAGGGAAGTCCTTACAAAGGCAGAATACATTAAATACATTACATTTATCATCAGTCACCCAGGAAGATGACACAGTTGCTGAGACAGTAAATGGCTAAAATCAGAGAAATGCCTGGGTACGGTATGAAGCAAAGCCAGGTTAGCCAGGACATTACGATGCCAATCAGCATTCCCTAGGTTTACAGTTTCTGGGTGAGATCCTGTAGAGACACGCAATCAGCCGATGCTGGAGGGAAACGATAATGAAAACACAAAGGGCTAGAAATGAGTATGTAGATGATGATATAACAACTAACCGAGATGCTGATTCATAAGCCCTCTTAAACAGCTTGAAACTGAAGGAAGGAAATGAGGATCAACTGCCTATTTCCTGTGCACAATGGTTTTGTGGGGAGGACGCGAGAAAGTGATATTTCTCAACAATGCTGGGATGGGAAAAAGTCAAGTCAGGATGGTAACTCAGTTGGTTTCAGGCCAAAGAGGTTCTTGCAACAGAGATTTTAAGTGCACAAGTATCTGCCAAAGAAGGGAAAGGGTGAAGTCTTTCATCACATGAAAATACAGAGTCAATGTACAGGATCAACTGCAAGCAATTCACAAGACGGCATTTAAGCAACTGAAAAAACTGAGATAGCCAATGACAAATGGTTCAAAAGGAAGCATGGAAACAAAAAGACCAGTGAAATGTAAACCAGGAATGCAGTCAGAGAGATGAGAATAAAGGAAAAGGTCTGCAGAAAATATTAGGACTTCTTATGTTTCAGGATTTACGCTTTCCAGCACACTCTACATCTACAGCATCCCTCAAACTGTATATGTTCGTTGGCTCCAAATCACGCTGAAATGTTGAAAATGACACATATGTTAACTTGGCAAAGTTTTTTCTTTTAATTTCCAAACAAAAAAAAAAGTGAAGGGTCTCCTCTTCATTGATTTTTTGTCTTTTTCTCAGTTTTTTTCAAAAAAATTCTAAAAACTTGTATTTCATTTCATTTTAATGAGGATTAAAGCTAAGATATTTTATATAACTTCATATAATATTTAATAAGCATTAAAAATCAAACAACTAGAATTAGATCGATCTTAAAACATCTCAAGGGAATCCAGATCATATTTCAAATCATATCGTTTTAGAGATATAAAACAGTTACACTATTAAAGTAAAAACCAGTCTGGTGTTCAAGAGGTTCAGCTCTCCAGGGTCAAATAGCCTTCCCCCTTTTACTGCCTCTCCACCCATGTGGAGGTGCTATGTTGCAACTCCTTATTTTGCACTATCCCAACAGAAATACAATATTGTATCTATACTCCAGTTCACAGGTAGTATCAAGGGAAACCGTAACTTCTTATTCACCTCAGATGACTTATAAGTTTAGGGGTTTTGAAGAAATAACCTGCAGAGTATTGTATATTTCAGTGTTGGCTCCAACATCTCCATGGATTTATGCTTAAGAGTATATAATTAAGGACATAATTAAGAATAATCATCTAAGAAGTCCATCAGACTATTTTCATTAACAAAGTTAGGCATGAACTGATCATTTGGTTGTTCTTGGGCTGTAACATCTTTAGTGGCGAGTGCTTATCTTTGCTTTCCACATTTCACATAAAAGTAACCAAGAAAATAAATAAAATAAATTATTTCTGTATTTATTGCTCCAGTATTTAAGCGTCACTGTGCAATGCAACATGCAAACCCAGACTGGTTGGTGCAGGCTGATGATTAGGCCTTGTTTCTCTAAGGTAATCTGAACTTGGTTTGAACCTCTGACTCTGAACCTGCATCACACTTCCACAATGCTGAATTCTGTATGCAAAAAGCCTACATTCTACAGACATGGAAAACTGCAAAAACATTGGCTGAAAGTCTCAAAGTTGGTCGCCTAAAGAGGCATATGAGTCTACAAGGAGGTCTCACGGTGTCTCCCACTAATTTGGGTAAGATTTGTAGGGAACAGAGCAGTTTTGAATTAGGGGTTCAATTATGGCTTTTCAGCCAGTGACGTACAATATCTGAGATATCTGGCAGTTTAAATATGGATTCAGACACTAAACTTTACTAAGTTAAATGGCAAGAATATTGTCTACCATTTTTCTGTATCTGTCCCACAGTTAGAAATGGGGACATTTAAACAAACACAGTATCTTTGTTTCCAATAGCCTGTCTCCTATTACTCATTCCCTTCTTCCTATCATTACCATCTCTTCTTGAGAGATATTGTTGAAGATAAACAACAAAAAACTACTATGAAACTTTATAAAAGAATAAAGAAACAATGATGACCTAAGAAGGAAAAGATTTTCATGAGCTGTCTCCAGTATTTTGAAAAGTAAGTAAGAATAATAGACAAAATATGATGTTTAAAGAATATAGCTGTTCCTCTCTCTCATTTTTCTGTGGTATTTTTCTCTCAACTTTATTTAAACAACTGGCTGACCTGGTTATTCATACAATAACCATCACTGAAAAGCACAGTGTGGTGCATGCAATGGCAACTGATGGTCTACTGAGAACAACATCCTCTGAAATGCAGAAAAACGCATGGCTTTGTCATCTTCCATAGCTCAGATCTAATTTTAATGTTTTTTTATAAGTTCTTTCTTTTTATACTGGGTTTTGGCCTTCACTATTGATTAAATGTACTTTATTTTCCAGGGTGTGATCAGGTCATCATATTAAACCTTATAAAAGCTACTCAAAGTGATCAAAATTTGGATTATTTCCTATTTAAAATCAGAAGGTTACAGGAGTTATCCTCCCTCCAATCCAAAAGAAAAACAAAATTATATGGTAATTATTTAGAGGAAAGCACAAACAAAAATGTGGCTGTTTGTTCCACCTTTCTGCTGAGTTCCTCCATAAAACATAACAACATTAATGGCCAGGTTTTCTAACACCTTAAACCTCACAACTCCAAACGATGGGAGCTGCAGGTCTCTGCCAAGAACTACTATTTCAACTGCTTGTCCTAGACAACTTTAGGGGTCTGCACCTACTTGTGCTCAGCTCTTGTGGAAAGCTATAAAATACTTAATTTATAGGCTTTAATGGGCCTAATTTCTTTTAAGAGCAGAAACATTTTAAAGAACACCCCTCAACAGTAAGAAGAATCAATGCAGAACTGTAGCAGCAATGCTATTCCTTGGTCGGTGTTCTCTTACCACTTATTTCTTCATATATTAAAGCATTGTTAGAAAACTTATTAATCAGAATTCTCTTAACAGCAGGGAAATGGGTGAATAGATTTGGTTATGCTCACTTTAAACTGTATACAACAGTAATCTTCCAAAAATGCTCTAATCCTCTCCCCCCTACAAAATCCAGTATCTTTCAAAAAGAAAAAAATTCTAAAATCCTTTCTTGTTTAAGCAGAGCCACAAATATGTCCAGTCATAGCCTTTTATTCTCCAAGAGTTACCAAATTTTGGCTCCCATTTCAGTCTTTATAAAACCACTTTTCTTGCCCTTGGCCCACCATGTAGAACAGAATTCACAATACCTATCTACCTTACCAGGCTTTGGTAATAATTAACTCATGAACAGTTTCTAGCACACCATAGGGAAAACTGCTATAGAAAAGCATCACATTTATACACCACATTAAGTTTGCTCTTAACCTCTTGCAAGGATCACAAAGACTCAGCACAGTAGCAAGGTTTTGTTAACCACAGTCTCCTAGATTTTTCTCTTAGAACACCTAAAACTTTGAACCATAACATCAAACATAAAAAGCCTACCTGTCTTATTATTAACTGAATTTATTACCTTTCACCCTTTCTTAAGCACATACCTGTCATCTACACAATTACAAGAGAGATATGAGCTCAGAAGTGCCTTTGTGCAGCATATACCGGCTTACACTTGAATAGTATATAGAGTAATTAGAGTGGAATCCCGCTGAATAAGTCAGTCTTATTATATCATAATATCAGTTATCTCGTATTAGTGAGATAAATATTACATACATACAACACTATACACAAACAGTGATATTCTGCAAGGTCCTGAGTGAATCCTGGTTTTGATACAATCAGATATCACTGCTATGATACTAGGGGCTAATTAACACAGACCAACATAAGCTCATGGAAAATTATCTTTACATCACTATTGCAAAACAACACTGTAAGTTTTCATTTATAAGGAAATTTAAACATTTATTTCAATTGCAGATTTTTATATATATATATTTTCAAATATTATATATTGTTCAAATGTCCTTATTGCAGTATGTTTCATCACCTATTGCAAAATCTACTTCTTAAAATTACCTACTCACATTTAAGGAATACAATGAAAAACCAACAATAAACAAAGTATAATGTCAGCTCATTCATCAGAAATGTCAGTTCAAATATATCCTATTTGGAAACAATAGACGGATGCTACTGGCTTTACAAGCCTTACAGAGCAGGGAATAGAGCTAGAGTTGGATTTCAAGAGTTGATGTCATCATTGTTCCCAAGCCAGCACAGGGCTTTAAAACTGAAAAGAATCTACAGCATATAAAATGGTTTCCAACTTGTAAGGGATCCAGGCCCTGCGCCAGTGGATAATAATTTGCAACACAGCTTAGGGTTTTTTAGAGGAGAAAATGGGGGAGGGGATATAACACATTCATGCAGAAAGGAATGTGCAATTCCATATTCTTAAGTGCTACAAAGAAAGATGTCTTTCTGAAACCTTGTTTTCTTGTATTGTACGTGTCCTCTCTTCAAATGTTTAAACATTTCCCAAGTTGGGATCTTAAACTCTTTGTTCATCAAAAATTTTTCTTTATAGTTATAGCTCTAGCACCACTCATAAATGACAAAGTATCAAAAATTAATAGAACGTAAGCCTAATATAAGCCAAAAGATATACTTTCCAGATATCAGAGGGAGATGCAGTGAAAAGAGTTTGTACATTTGAATTTTCTCCTTGCTCATTTATTTTTTTTAGCAGATATTCTTAGAACTGCTAAGTTCCAAGAAGGTTACAACTTTGAAATGAAGTAACCTATAGTAGACAAAACCAGATGAGCACTACGTCATTTCTTCTGTCTTTGCATGAACATTCAGTGACCTCATATTCCTCCATGCCTTCCCTCCCCTGAATTCAGCAAAAGACAATGTTGTCTCTTTCAAACAAAAAAGATAAACACAAATATTTGAAAAAGCTGTGTCTTGGTCTTTTCTAACTACATGGCACAGTCTTTACCAGGCAATAAATACTGGTGAAGTAGCCAGAACATAATGTAGGCTTGTACTTGAGCATTATCCATTTGCTTGATTACTGAAACCGTGAGCACATATGTCCCATGACATGTGCTCACACGTGTGTATGCACACAAAAAGGAACTCTACCTCCGCAAAAGCTCATCAAACGTGTTTTTCTACAAGCATTAAAGAAGGCCAGGATTTCATCCCTACCACGCTACCCTCTTTTGGTGTCTCTGGGCTTTAAAAATGGATTAGAAAGATTCAAAGTGAAGAATGGGTTCCAACCTACTGTTCTTTCACAAAGTTTCTGAGAATAATTCACTTTCCAACAGGTAATTCTGTAGGAACCTACTTATAAAGCAAAACATACTGGCAGTAGTCCTTTTTATATATGTCTGAACATGGGTGACGATGCCCAACCTTATGAAGATAAACGTGTTGATAGGTTCCACAGACATTCTATAGTAGTTTTTGTCTGCTCTGTCTTGGTGTTATCCCAGAAACTAGAAGACAATTCCTATTTTGACCATGGAGTGATCAAAATAAAAAAATTCTTTATTTTGGTCTTTCTTCTCATCATTCACTTGCCTATTTTTGTTGGACAGAATTACATCTTTATTCTCCAAGCAGCAGTGAAACATGTACTCTCTACTTCCAAATATCATTCTCTGATGTAACTGTTAGTAAGGAAAATTCTGTGCATGGTAGTTACAGCATCTAAGTGTGCATTGTAGAGGTGCTTTTTTTTCCCTTCAGTGTCCTCAAAAGATTATCTTCTTGCTTGCATCTTGCATCAACTCTGATTGAGAGGGAAGATGACCCTGAGATATACTCAGCAGTCCTATACTACTCAACATGTTGTTCACAACATAAAGTGATGACACAGCCGTAGTTGGTCTCGGGAATAACCTCCAGGTTGACTAGCTAGAAAATACAGTTCTTATTCCCATACACATAGAAAGGAGATACACAGACAATTCATGTTGCAGATATGCAGGTAATAGGTGTATGACAAATATTCCATACTATAGCATCTTTCAGCAGATTGCTGCAGGAGAGTGAGGAACTCTTCTTTTTTTTTTTAATCCTGAAGGTTCTGGGCAAAAGTAATTCAAAACTGAAGAGATACTCTGATATAAGTAACTCAAGAGGGAATACTAAGTTCTTATGAAGACATGAAAATATTCCAGACTTCTAGTCACATTGACTGCATTACCCTAATATCCCTTTAACCCTCTTAAACAAGTTCCCATTATCAGTCATTTTCTGTAGTTATTGAAATTCCCAGACGCATCATTATTTCTCTATTTCTGAAAATCAAACAGAAAACCCAATCTGACAATGAAGGTGGATTAAGGAGAATTCTGTGAAAGCAGATGTTAAGATGTTAAAGGGAGTTCATTGAAGGTTAGGTAGTGTAAGAAAGCCAAGTGGAACAAAAAGTAACCTAGTGGATGATCGTATCGGCTCTGACGTGCATTGACTGAGCTTTCAGTTCTGTTTATCCCAGGAACTGAATAAACAGCTAGTAATTTTGATAGTATCCAAGAAGGCAAGGGCATAAATTGTACAACAATGCTGAAAGAAATAAATTTATGTTTCATTTTTCTGAAGGAACACTGAATTCTAAAAAGAAATAATATTTTGATTATTTCAGAAGCTATTAATAAGTAATCTCATGTCATATATCTTTCTGCCAGTTCTAACAGGAGAAGAAATTAGGGCATAGGAAAAGGACTCAGTAGCAGCAAATCCTAGTTGGCTCTTCTGATTCACTGGTGTAATTAAAGAAATTTATGATTCCACAGACCCCTTTGGGATGTGAACTGAGGGACTGTCTGTTGATTTTGTAAATAGTGGTTTAGATTCCTTCCTAATACCTATTACCTTTTTATAAATTTCCTTTTAATCTGCCTGTCAGCAAAAATGAAAGCTTTTAGAAAAATTCTTGTGAAGGAATTTTAGGTTCAAAATGGTAATAATTGCTGAACTTCAGAACTCAAAGGTGTTAAGTTTAAATGCATGTGGCGATTTGTTTGTAGGACACAGAGCTAATTCATCATTGGATTATATGATTTATAAATGAATGGTCTATAACTCTGTAAATTGTTTTTTCATTAAAAACATAGACCCTTCTTTATGACAGGTTTGACTGATAAAAGCAGAGAGATCTCCCCAGCAGTATCGCTTCTGTTGAAGATTACAAAGGTAACTTCTGTGTAAAAGGAAAACTGAAATTTTTCTAACAAGAGGAATGAAAGGCAAACAGATGAATAACATGGAGAAAGAAACACAAGTGAAGAACATCTAGAAAAATATGTTTCTAAATTAGCTAGATACTCTTCTTTTTTCTTGCCTGAAAAGCAAATGAAAATGTAAAAAAAAAAATCTGTTTGTGTGGCCTAAGAGTACAAAAAACCATGGATGTCTTTAAAAGCATTTTGTAGACAATGTTAATTTGGAAAGACACTGTCCCATCATGAACCCTTTCAATCTAGTTAATAGAGCCTGCACGTCCTGTTTACATGAAATACTTAATGGAAACTTGGAACAAAAACTATTCTGAAAGTGGGCAACTCTCTCTTCATGCCTTAGTAAGTACAGACAAATAACAATAATGTATGTTCTAGAATAAATCCTTATTAGATAGCATTTAAAATG
>JAOXJM010000012.1:18258816-18304186 GCA_026413425.1 Tringa solitaria
GGGGGAGGAAGAATTACAAAGAAAGAAAACAGTACTTACCCTTTGAAAAGTTTCTTCCAAGGATCTACAACAGATACCAGCTTATTAACGTCTGCAACATCAGCTACAGTATTTATTGTGCAAGGACTGAGAAAGGTGTGTTAACAACATGATTCAAGTAACAGGTAAAAGAGTTTACAAAGTCAAATGTATACCCCAAGCAAGCAAACAAACAAACAAGAAAAAAACCCCTACCAAATGTTAACCTTCACAAGGTGAATGAACTGCTTTTCAGATGAGCTCTCAAACTCCAGGCCACACGTTAATAGATGGGATATGCCTGATTTCAGCTGCAGGGATGACAAAGGCAAGTAGCTCTCAGCCACTTTGAACATCTTGGCTCCTTCAAACCGAGGCAATAAAAGCCGCATTACGGCTCCGATAAGTTAAGGTGGTGACAGAGCTCTCCTAAATTGCCCCACGCTGGGCATTTTGAAGGAGGCTACAGCAGTGTGGGAGCACAGCTCCAGCCATGCACCCCCTTCACGTGCCAGGTGTCACCTATAGAGCTGCACATATTTAAACCTGTAGGCAAATCTCTAAGCAGCTCTCAAGCTATTGGATTCATGTTGGTGCAGGGCAGATCAAGAGAAACAAGGACCTCTGCCCACAGCACAGCAGCTCTTCCAGGCATGGCCTCTTTGATGGCATCTTCTCCATTGCACTTGCATGAATCACTTGCATCAAATGTTGCCATTGCTTATATAGGAAAATACTATATGGCAATATATGAAGCAAATTTAGCTTCATTTCATTCCCGCGCAAGAAGTCTTCAGCCAGTCACATGTGAAGAGCCAGGTCTCTCTCTCTCTCTAGACTGCCACAAACCATCCATGGGACACAACCAAACAGCTGACAGACCGTACCTAGCATTCACATATGCCTTATGAATTATCTGGTATTTCCTGATTGCTTTTAATATTTGTCTTTTTGGCTAAAAGGAATAGTAAAGTAGTATTTTAAAAGAAATTCTTCAAAGTATCTGCTCTTTTTGGGTAAGACAAAGCGCATCTCTTCCATAGTCAAAACTGATGGCAGCACAAAGAAGGGAAAAACAGTAACTGTGTAAACTTAAAAATCTTTATGGTGGGTATGGAATAGTGAGACCAGGGAGGGCAACTCTTCCTTTGGGCAGCATAATTTGCAAAGAACTATTTTCTTTGCCAAAAGGGGGTCTTCCACTTCTGTATCATGGGATATGAAATAGCAATAAAAGTAAACTGATAAAGACCTGCAGAAAATGCTGTGCAAATCGCTGCAAGTACAGTCACAACCTACCACCTCAAAGTGCTGCATTCCTAATGCCTGAATCTGCTATTTCACAACATCCTGTATTAACAGCAAAACACATTTCCAAATTGTATCTCTCCACTTTGAGTGTATTCTTTCCGGACCAGGCTTAACTCATTAGAACTAAGAAAACGCCTAGAGGCAATTTAGATTTCCTCTGTCTATTCGAAAAATAGAAGCCTCACGAGAAACCTTTTTATCAGTATGCTACTGGGGAAAAAAAAAGCTAGGAGGCAGAAATGGGATAAAATCCTTCTAGACCTCCTTACAGTTGAAAATTGACCAATTCAAGGAATAATTTCTAAAGCAACAGACCATGCTTCATCTCTTTTCCAATTACTATTTCCTGGTTAATAAATATGACCTTCTTAGTAAGTACTGCAGCTTTCTTAAGGCACTGTGATTTCAAATAAAGGAATTTTAGTAAACTTAATGGCAAAAGAAACACATTTCTCATTAAAGTATAAAATGTTTGCCAACTGTTTCAGGCTATCATTCCTTTTGATTTTCTTATGTTAACTGGAGTTCTGTGTTCAGAAAAGAACACAAAAATGCTTGTTGTGAAGTACACATTTTGCTGGAAGGAAGAAGTCAGCTATTCATGTAGTTGAATCCAGTGGCACAGAGCTGATGTAAAATCTGAAGCACTAATGCTGTATTTCTATAAACTGGAAACAAAAACTTGGAACTCTGAAAATAAGTAGCTTGAACAGTCTGGCTTCTAAAATAAGAGTCACCAAAGTGGTGTTTACTATCAATTATTAGTTTGATGCCATGGGGAATAAAAGAAATAATGTGGACTATTACCAGCCTTTACTTTGAATTTTCAGTGGCTGTTTTATTTCTGACAAAAAGGCCTTACACTAATCTACCTTAATTTACTTGCTAAATAAAGCATGTAGACCCCATCATATTATTTACACTTCAGCTGTAACTGCTTGCCTTTTCCAGGACCAAACAAGACAGGCCCAATCTGCCAATAAATATTCAGAGCTTAGGAAAAAACCAACTGCTTTCTATTTACTAAACCCGTGACCAGGTAGTAACAACAATGTACATGAGCTCAAACAGAGACATGTTTTGGTTCTCAAATATTGTCAAGCAGTCAAATTCTGCTAGCCTAACTCCTGCTGAGCAGTGATTAATCCTGCAGTGAATCTCTCTGAATTTCTAGCATTGAAAACAAACAAACAAAACCAAAGTCAAAGTGCTCAGAAGAAACGATCCAACTACTTTCAAGTAGGTGGTGGTGCAGCTGGTGGAGTCAGATGTTTAGGGGATTTCTTCTGTATGTTTTGTCTTCATAGTTCTATATCTATATTTTCATCATTCATTGTTGCCTTCATACTCCTCCCTGAATTTTCTTTAACTGCTGATTCTTAGGGCCATGGCTTACCCGTACGATACTATGAAGACATGCAAAGTAAAAATGTCCCATGCATCTGGTGGCTCCCCATTCCCATAGACCACTGAGATAAGGGGAGAGGCTTGCCACAGAAAGTAGCTCACTGGCATCCAGTATGTGTAAGTCACCCAAATTTTCAAAAGTGAATTGCTATTTTCTCTAATGACTCACCCGTGTTGGTAAATGATGCCCCCATGCCAGTTTTCCCAGTGAGAATATTCAATATCCAATGTTCAATGCTTCGCGTCACTCAGTTACCAGGCGTACCACAGGAACACAGGCACCTGGAGATGCCCTTAAAAACTCTGCGGCGTTAAGTTTTTAAAAGGACACTTTTAAAGATGCCCTTAAAAACTTTATCCTGGGCGCTGAATACACACGGGGTCACACACCGCAGCTCTACAGGAAGGAGTGATCTCAGCTAGTTCTGCCTGGCGAGCTCTACCAGACGTGTTTGTGAGGAGGCCTCCTGATTTGTAAAGTTTTCAAAAGATGAAGCAGAGACAGAACACTCTGTTAATAATATTGCTGAAATACTTCAGATCTTTAGCACGGCTGAGTTATTCTGCACCGCGTCCCTCAAATGGTCTGAAACCTTCCATGTTTATACAAAACCAGATACTCCTTCGGGCAAAGAGCACTCCACATTTCAAAGCAAAGTCAAATACCAAAAAATTATTCATTTGGAACCACAGCGAAAGTTCAGGCATGTTACTGAGCAGATTTCACTAAAGGCTCTAATGATCTAATCAGGATGACTTAATTGCATTTGGCTTTGAAACCAAAGCTCTGCACCCAAAAAGGAGAGGGTTGTTCTGCAGTACAGTAGCAGCTCCCGGCCGTGAGAGGAACTGTGTGAGAAAGGACCCACACAGCCCACAGGTATCTCCTCGCAGAGACTCAGTTGCCATAACAAGATCATCTGGAATTGCAAGCACAAACAGCGTGCCTATTTTTGGAAGTACGCTTGATCTATCGCGCATGTGGGGATCTGAACACCTTCTCAGAGAGAGAAAATGATGAGGTTATGAACATTTGCACAACAATTTGTTTAAAAGCTCAGAAAAGTCATGAATAATAATCTGGGCTAACCTTTCAGTAATCGCTTTCTTCCTGCTGTATAAAAATATATTGTTTGAAAACCATCATCACTGCTACCTTTCTGTGCTCCCTCTTCTCCAATATATATCTGACAATTACATTTCAACTGTGCTCTGAAGGAAGACCTCAAGACAACATTTGAAAATTCTCTTTGTAAATCTGTAAACAAAAAAGAAATACAAAAACCCTACGGCCCAAACAGCCCCTTCTATTGATTAGGGTAGAGAATAACGCTGCTTTTATTTTAATTCAAAGGGTTCAACAGTTCTTTGTTTATAAGACTATTTCTCCAGCCTACTACTCTATTATTGCAAAGTTTTCATCTCCAAGCACGACAGAAGAGCAGAAAAGCTATTATCCCAGAAACTGTTATTATAAATTTTCTAATTATTTAAATACGTGAAAATTAGAAAAGTTCACATTCCTCCTGAAAATTAAAACACACAAACCAAGATTAAGTTAAGAGGAACCCACTAGTCTGAACCCCGGCAATGGGACTAATCCAAATTAATTTCTGTTAGAATAAAGCAGCTCTTACTAGCAACAAAAAAATCACTTTGATTAAAAACAAAAGAAAAAGAAGTAAATCAATGCCAGAGAACTCCTCACACCCCTTCGCTGGCTATTCCAGTGGATTGTTTTCCTCATGTAAAAACACAGACTCCAACCAGTGTGCACCTTGTCTTGACTTCCAGCTCTTTGGATCTTGACTAAAGTTGAGAACTCCTGCTTACTCTGATGAGTAATCTCCTCAGGCTACTCACTAGAAGGCTCTTCTGGGTCTTCACCATTTTTCAACACTGCCTTTGAACTGGGGAAAGCAAAACTAGAAAAAAAATCTTTCAGGAGTAATTCCTTCAATTCTAGTCGTCTAAGTAGCAGAGTTTTCCCACCGTTACCCGGGAGTCCCCTGCTTCTACAAACCCCAAGGCCATGCAGCCTTTCCCACTCCAAATCATACTGTGCGGTCACCACTGGTTGAATATCTAATGACAGCTCTCAATTTCTTCTGAAGTCAGTGTTTCACAGGCCCGAGCCCCCAGCATCTTGTATCGCCCATGTTCTTTGCTCCTGGATGTGTGCCTTGACATGTGGCTGCACTGAAAATCACATTATTGCTTTCAGTTGAGTTCATCAGGTGATCCAGATCATTTTGTACTAAGAACCTTCTTGTTGTTAACTATTTCCCATCTTGTCCCATCTGCAAACTTTCCTCACTAGCTGATTTTACTGTGTTAATCCATCTGAAATACTAGTAAATATCATAGGCTACCATGAGCAAAACTTCCCGTAATTATCAGACAAATTGAAAATTAGTGTGGCCAGACTAGAAAACTAAGCAGAATTGATCACATGTCCTCTATTCTGTGCAAATTTTTGGGAATACTGGTTATTTTAATTAATATTGAGATAGTCCTTTTATTTTCAGTGTTCAGCTGGTAAAATTATGTAAAAAATTATTATGTCTCTATTATTTACAAAAAAAAAAAAAAGCCAAACCAAACCCCATAAAGGCTGTAGGAAGAAAACTCCCTAACCTGGACAGCAATCTGTGTAAGTAAACTCCTCAGACCCGATTCCATGAGTACGAGAGCAACTTAGAGAAAGGGGCATAATTCTGTTCCTTAAAAAAGGAAAAGAAAAAGAAAACTCCTAAAAAACAGTTTAAGTCTGGACATACTGCTGTAATAAAATAAAATAAAAATAAAATAAAAACACCAAAACAAAACAAAACTTCAACAAACTAACCAACCAAATGAAAAAATATGGACAAAGATAAACAGTAGAATATTGCCTCTAAAAAATAATAGTTCTGTGGTTGATAAAGCAGATTATCTGTCAAAAATGCAAAACATGACACATTTTATAATCCCAATCCCAATATCAAAATGTGCAGGGCAGTAAAACTTCAGACATGTCTCCTGAACCTGATCAGTAAAAAAATGTGGTAAAACTTGAAAGTCTGTCATAAAATACAAATCTGTTATTTCACTGCAAAGAAAGTGAAAATGCCCAAACTGAAAGAACAGATAATAGAGAAGAAAATATTTGGAGGTAAAATGTACACACCTATTGTAGGTATATTGAGAATAAATTTAGC
Organism: Tringa solitaria; assembly: GCA_026413425.1. Lineage (NCBI taxonomy): Eukaryota > Metazoa > Chordata > Aves > Charadriiformes > Scolopacidae > Tringa > Tringa solitaria. The sequence continues at coordinate 18,264,753 of JAOXJM010000012.1, forward strand.
AATATTTACTCCCGCAGTACCCGTGCCCTAAGTGCTCCCTGTTAGGATATACTTCTACCGAAAAAACAATTATATTTTTTCCTATTTCTAGAGGGACTAATTAATTAACCAGGTTCATCGTAATAATCCTTTATCGCATCAACAAAGATGGTCTACTTTTCTGGACCAAGGAAAGATCTCTGAGTATCTGCTGTTGTCAAGAAAGTGCGTAACTGCACGTTCATACATATTCAGGTAATAGCTGCAGTACCTGCTTGCTGGTCCATTAAACACAGATGTTTTACTGGCAGAATACAACAACACCGAGAAAACACAAGCATCTAAACCCTCAGTCCTAAAGCCGGAACAGCTGCTTTTGACTCTCTAAATGCCAAATGCTTTGAATTCACATGAGCGCGGAGCACAGCAACAGAGGCGAGAGCTTTCTGTGAGAATTTTATATGTCCACATGGTCCACACAGACCTATCTGTTCAGCATACTGGTATATTTATACATAGAACTCTATACTAATCAGCCTATATAATGATGTGTGATTGCATTAATATCTACCCTCCGTTTTTTACAGTTTTCACTTGTGTATCATCTCTAACTTTAATTTGACAGGCGCTCACTTTGAGCTTTAGACCTTAGTTTCTTTGCCGCAACTATCAACAAGAAACCTTTGAAAAATGTCTCCCTGCTGAACTAGGAAAATAAAATATTAACAGACAAAGTTTCTTGACCAAAGAAAGTTTAGCCTGTTGACAGATACTCAGCCTGCCTGCCATTGAACTCAGCCACATAAGAAGATGGATCATTAAGCATAAATCCATATCTGAGTGTATAATGATCTCTTTTCTATCTCAATGTAGAGCAGGTCAAGTACTATCTTTTTTAACCTATTCCAGAAAAAATAATGAACGGGGAAGATAAAAGAACTGCTGAAAGTTTCTGAATAGAACTTTCTGCTTCAGATCAACATTTGAAAATCATTCCCAGCTGTTAAATCTGAGTTCTTAATTGTACACAAGAGGTTGAGGAGAAAATAATCAGCAGATGCAGCTACATTTTGTTATATCTGTGATTATCTATTCTATACATGATTTACGGTTTTCAACCATTTTTGGAGAGACAGGCACCAAATTTATTCTTCCAATACTGCTATCTGTGCACAAGTGTTTAATTATAGGCTCCGCCACATTTTCTGTGGAATAATTCTTGAGTGCAGTGGCTATATTTTAATTCCTGGAGCTTATACTCCCAGAGAACAGGAAAAAAAAAAAGTATCAGAGATTTGCAGTGGCAATCCCAAGACCCTAAAAGCTCTGACCCAGTCCCTGTGCTGCTCTGTCCTCTAACACCTGCTTTCCCCAGAAACACAACTAAACCTAGTCATAAAGGAAAAAAAAAAAAAAAGTTTAGTAAGAAATGTCTGGGGAAGCAAGGATGGGGAGGGGGGAGGCAAACATAGCAGTTTGGGTTGGGTTGTCTCTTTTTTCCATCACCTCATGTATTCCATCTCCATGCCCCAGATCTCAGACAAGTCTACAAAATTATGCTCTACATGTGCTTCAACATGTTGGCTTAGGGAAGCAAGTTTACAAAGAATTCAAGCCTGAACACTTCTCCATTTGCAGCCTTTAATCATAATGTCTTCTAAGCACGTTAACCTGAATACTAGGAATAACATGATGCTTCCAGGTGTGTCGAGGTGCACCAGGGTCTCCTCATGTCTGAGGGAGCCTGCATGCAGACAGTGAGGGTGACGGTATGGACTTTCGAGCTCGCAAATGTGTTAACAATTTATAGTGTAGGTCTATCACACTTTTATGTCAGAGAGGCTAGAAAAATGGGTATTTAACCCAGTAAATTGTGTTGCTCCGTAACACAGAAGCAATTACAATATGGATGAGATCTGGAATCTATTAAAAGACATAATGGAAAATAAAAGCTAAACACATAAATAACTCATCCACTTGGAATTTCTTTTAAAAATATTGAAAGGCATTAGACACAACCAAGATTAAGTGTCTGTAAAATACATTTTTAAAAGACACACATTTTTTTCACCAGGGCATATGAGAACAAAGCAGCAGCTAAAACCTCAACAAAGACAAGCTTTATTACTTCTGCCTAGAAATTTTAGGCTCCAGCCTTAATTCACTTTGTTCCTCATGGCTGTGGTTGGAAACTATAGCAGTTTACTTGGCATGCACTTTATCTATTCTGGCAAAATATTCATTGAGGGCTAAAGATGCCCAGAGACTGCAACACTGAACCTTTCAGACCCAAGGACTAAATACTCCAAGGATGCACCGATATACATTGGACCATGGGAGTTCCTTCTTAAGGACCAAATATCATGTATTATTCAAGACAAGGTCTCTTTAAAACAGATGGGTCAGTGGTATGGAAATGGTTCTGCACAGATTGAAAATTTCGATCATTTACCATAAACATGCAATGAAAATTAGCTCCAGCATGTTGTATTTTATGTAGGAGAACATAAGTCTAATAAAACACTTAAAAATACTTTTCTTGTTAAATTATTCTAATGGTCACTTAGCTATCTTTTGGAAGTTATCAGAATGGGAAATACAAATACATAAATTATGCATTTACACTATGGCACTGATTCAATTAAACCTTAGCTATTTTAGCTGAAATAGCTACATATGGAGAGCAGATGAAGCAAGCTGAAATTATTTTTTAAAGTTAAAATCCTAATTAAAAAAGCACATATTCAGTAGAAATACTTCTTCTGTTAAATATACCTTTGTTCTTCAGTGAACTGTGGAGTATCTTTCTGATCACATACACATTCTATGAGCACTCACTAAGGCAGGAATCTATAGGAATACTTAAATAACCACAGTATATAAGCTCCCCCAAAGACACTTTGTTTATAATAATTTATAGTTTTAACATTTCCAGACTACACAAAGGTGGCGGGTTAACATACCAGTATAGCTCTGGACTTCAGACATTTAAAATAAACACAGGGTAATGACACTGTAGTGTGGCAGTGACTACAAGCATGAAAGGGCCACACAGAGAGCAGAGTTCCCCTCTGCAAATGCTTGGGCAATGTTTGGAGAGAAGATGCCTTAGAACAGCCCTGTTAATTACAGTTAAAAACTAAAAAAAAAATGAGGAAACTTATGAGCATGGATGTACAGCAGGAGGGCTGAGTAAACCAACACTCCCTAGCCAGAATGCACGTTACTATCTTCTTTAGTAGTCTCTTGTAGCAGTGGACCACCAGCCCTGCAGATGGCAGAAGGCAGGATCCCAACCCAGCACCCAACCAGACCTGCTGAGCCAAGGGACTCACCACTGGGCAAGGACATGGGCTCAGTCAACACCATAATTTAAGATTTTGGATGGGACCCTGGTCTCGAGACCTCTAGAGACTGATGCTTGTTCTGAAGAAAAAAAAAAAAAGCCTAAAATAATAATTTAAAAAGCATGCTGCAAAGAGGACAACCTGCTCACCAGGAGATGCAGAGCATCTGGCCCAACAGAAGTACCCTAAGGTCCTAAAATAGTGATTCTTTTATTGTAACTACAAGGTGAGTTTTTCCTCCTAGTACAAAAGTTTCCAGATCCCATGCTGAAACTTGACCTGAGCCCCCTATCTTTATAAAAAAGAGAAAAAGGAGCCACAAGAGAGGATGGAGCAAATCCTGTGAAACGCTTAGCATCTGTGTTCTTCACTATAAAAATCAAAAGATGCTTTAGGAGACTTGACAGGACTTCTAAGGGTTGGAGAGCATCTATTTACTGGGGTCTGACAATTCCCAGTGAGGACATGGAGGTGTTGTAGGAGTTCAGGCGCTGGAACACAGCAGGCTCTACTGATCAGGGGATGCTAAGTCGAAGGAGTGCCAGAAGTGAACCACGGGAGACAAAAGAGTCGCCGTGAACAAACTCCTAAGCGCACACTTGGAAGTGTTCATCTTGTGCTGCTTATTTTTCAAAAAGGAAAAAAAAATGATAGTTTCTCAACCCTAAGTTACAGTTGCTCTATAAATAATGAGATAAAAGGAGAATACATCACAAAAAGCACTTAAACATTTGCCTCATAAGCTATTAGTGAGGAAACACGGGACTATGAAAACAGTAGGCCCGGACACCAGCAGTATTATCCCGCTCCATGTGCCAAGGAATGCAGATCTGTTGCATGATGCAACTCATGCTGCCATGGTTCTTTCCACGCTCTGATAACACCACTAACCTTCACAGGACTGTCCTGAGAACATGTATGACCCCACACATGTAAGGAAGCATTTTCAGAATAGCATCATGATGGAGTGACATTAAATATAAAACATTTATCCTCCTAAGCAGCCCAAGAAGGATGAACTAATAGGTTGTGGACTCAGTAAACTGGGTTCAGTACAGGTATATCAACACTCTTACCGTTGAAAAATTTGTGCCTCAGTTTCCTCACTTCAAAATGAAACAGCACCTCCCTACTCTATAGGGATACTGTAGGACTGCAGTTCTTTATTGGCCATGAAACTGCCAAAAACCCAAAGGAAACAATAAATTATATTACTGATTTTATGATTATTGATATACCTTGCCATCAGTTAAAATGTTTTACTTAGTATTGTAAATAGTTTTAGCAATGTAAAGAGCTAATTAAAAAGCTAAATTAAGACTAAATGAGTTGAATTTTTTCCTACCTTCCATAATTAAGTTCCGGAATTTTGGGATACCTTTGCCAGTCCTGCCATTGACAAATGACAACCTTTAAAAAACCCAAAACAACAGAGCATGAACTCCCAATGCTGTGCTGCGACCAATGAATACAACTTCTAGATATAGGAGGGGGATTCAAACGGTAGGAAAGCAGCCTTACTCCTCTATATGGCTCTGACAGGACTGTAAAATAATGCAAGGTTACTTCTGGCGTGTATATTTCAAAAGTAATGTTGAAAAACTTCAGCACATTCAGAAAAGAGCTATAAAATTCTGAATTATGGGAGATGCCAGTGAAGTTTTCCCTGCAGGATTTATCCCAAAGAATATGAAAAAGAAATTTCTGATAGAAAAGTACACTTTTTCAGAAGAAAAAAATATGTAAGACAGGAAAAAAAAGCTATTATAGCAATCAGTTTGGCCCTAAAATGTACAGATTACATTTTTTAATATTAGATTATGTTTCTGGAGGTGAAACCCTGATTTTAGTTGATGGAAAGTTGGGGCTTCAGCCGGACAAAAATCTGAGGGACAGAATCAGATTTAATTCATATTATTAAAGAGGACTTTTAGAACTGAAACTTGTTCATCATACTTTCCTTTGTTCATCATTTCCTTTCCTTTTACTAGGTCTGGTTGCCCTGGTACTAAAAAAATAAAATTATAATAGAAAACGCACAGGAAATAGTGGCTCGCAACATTTTAACTGTGGTGTTCAGCAAGAGAAATGGGGGAAAACCCAACAAATAATTTGTATTTTTCAATAATGTTGTTTAATGCCATTTAAAGGTAGTTGACTAACAGGTTTTAGCAAAGTCAAAGCAGTGCAATTTTCATTGCAGTGCAAATAGTCAGAGAGAAAATACATTGTAAAGAAGCATGGTAGGTCAGCCAGTTGGCCAGTATTTTGGTTTTGTCACAATTATGACTTGACAAAAAGATAACATGCAGGGCCATATCGACCTTTTCAACTGGTATCAGGGCACCACCTTTCTGGCTGAGTTTGGTTTCAGTGGGAACTACTGACACAGTAAAAATGGATTCAGCAAAAGCCCCAAATCTGTGCATTTTCCTCTTCAATTCACAGCAACTAAGAACATACCTCATCAGTTGGGCCCAGCAGCTTCCTACTGCAAAATAAGGCTCTGCCTAGGTTTGAATCAGTTTTTGTGATGCAAGATTATACTGAGTCTAATCTTAATGGAAACTGTCAAAGTGAAGCTAAACAGGTATTTCCTTTGCATCTGCATCATACAAACAAGCCTCCACACAAACAGAAGAAAGGAAGAGCTGAAGCTTCATTCTATTAGAAATCAGTCAGGACCTGATGAGACAGAGGTTTGAATTTGTTTTGAATGTAGATGTCTAAAGTTATCTGTGTTTTAACAGCCTTGTGGTTGCAAATTGAGTTATCTTGCTGTTATCCCACTGGCTGCGTCATTAACAGAAAAGGTCCTTAGACCTTCTCCTATCTCCTGGCAAAAAAGACAGTGCAACCTGCATATATGTAATTAAAGCAAATGCCACTCAACCAGACACAATAATCATCCACCCAAACTCACTTTAATAATGAAACTGAAGGGAAAAAGAATGCTTGTTGGGAAAACCACATTTTCATCTTTTTAGATGGTCTACATAGTGAAAACCACAAAAAGGAAAATTTGGCTTGTTTTGTCCCCTACAGCACTCCAGTAAAACCGAGCTGGTTTAAATCAGTAGGACTGCAGAAGTCCGACTTAAGTCAAGGACTGTATGAAGTCATGTCTGACAGTGTTTTCTCTAGCAGACTATCCTGCATGAAAAAGGGATGGGGAATCAACAGAGTTCACACTGAAAGGTCAAAAATAATGATTACTGTGTAAGCAGTATAGCTCACAAACATTTGTTTCCATGATACACTGTGTTTAATTGGTCTATTGATATGCCTTGCCCTCAGTTTTATGAGCTTTCAGTCTTGCTCTTCAACAGCCGCAATGAGAACATTAAATCTCCAAGCAACCCAGCTCTTGAAATCCTGCCAACAGCAGTACCGCTTAGCTCCAGATACATCAATGTCTAATTGCCACAAATATATATTTGTTTTTATCATTGCTGGCAGTCCGCAGTCCTATCACCATCTATGTGACAGCTAAAAACATAGCCATGAGAAACCCTGGTTGCTGACTCAGCTGTTGTAGGAACTGAACACAGAAATTTCCAAATCACTGTACATCCTGCCTGCTGGACTCCTACAGAGAGGATAAAGGGAATGAAAATGTTAGAAATTTCTGCGTTTCATCTCACCCATTGCTAACAAGCCAAAACCACTCTGAGTTTTGAAACTGTCTAACTTGAGGAATTTCTTTTTACAGTCCCCTAAAAATGTTCCAATGGCAGTTCATGTACAGTAAATTGAAGCTTCTCAAGAGCCTTCTTTCCCTATCATGGAGCTTTGGGACCCAAAGGAGTGGGGTCCACGGCTTGCCCCACTCTGAAACACAGCTGGGATAGCAGGAATCTCGTCCACAGAGAATTAAGGGTAGCATCTGACCATGACCACAAATACAGTGTCACAATCTTTGGATGCTCATTGGAAATTTCATTCAGTAGAGCCTTGTAGATTTGAGTCTTGGTCCCTACTCCAATCCTAGAGGGCTGTTCCACCAGACAGAAGAAGGAAAGCTGGCTGCCAAACCCAGCTTGCACAGAAGAAGGCAAAAGAGGTGAGAAAAGAGGTGTCTATGCACACCCAGAGCAATTCTGAGACGTGATGAGGAGAGTGAAGCACACAGGATGTGCTGTACTCCAGTGAGCTAAAGATAGACAGGCTCAAGGACCTTAAAAAAGACACCAGTTAAAAAAAATCCCTGGAGCTGCTTATATGAGCAGCAGAGACCACATGCAAACCATGTTGTTCAATGCCCTGGGAGACAACAGCTACTGAATTTAGCAAGAAAGAAGCCACAAACAACTGATGTGGCTGATCTCTACACTATTAAAATACATAGAGCACATTGCTGGTTAGAGACTCAATAATAACATTTTCCTAATAGACAGCTTTTTTTTCAGTTGTTCAAAATGAAGAGAGTTGCTTCAGAAACATGCAAGCTGCTTATGGTTAAATATTTCCGCGGTACTTGAACAGCAAATAGAAAAAGGTAAGATTGATTGTCACTACAGATGATCGGAAGTACAGTTTCCTCCTCATTTAAAGCTGTGCAGTTTAACAAGTACTACTCTTTTAATGAAGAAAGAAGATTATTATTTAGGTCCTGCCTTCATTCAACATGTTGAGTCTGCCAGGTGCACGTGGGCTCCTTCTGAGGCGGCGATGTGTGACTGGCAGAGCTGGCCAGAGAAGCGGGAGGGCAGTACGAGAGCATTTCATTTGGAAAAAGAAAGCAGGGCAAGTACCTTCCTAAATAAGTAAATTCATAAAAACTTTTTTTTTTTTTTTTATAAATTTTGTACATACTTCATTCCTATCACACAAGAGTATTTGAAAGATAGCTTTGTTAGTGCACCTGGTCTGCCACATACGGTGTCTCCCTGGACTTCCCCTACACCAAATTATTTTCCTTCTCCACTCAGTATTTTTCTTATTCCGGTCTCCCACTTTCCAGGGTAGTATGACAGGAAAGATTTACCATTTTTAGCACTGCCAAAGCATTTGTTTCAAAAGAAATTTCTCTACCCTCATCTCTTATTTGTATTCAAGAAAGTTCTACTGTTGCTACTAGCAAACTGTGATTCATAGACTCTAAAAAGCCTAACAGGAGAATCCTTTTTTTTTTTTTAAATAAAATGTAATTTATGAATTAAATAACTAAATATTCTGTTACTTTACTTTTACAGACTGTCACTACTCCTGTTTTCTCCTTCAACTACCCCATAGAGGCATCCCGCACATTACATATTGCAAACACACAGTTACTGTTGAAGAGCACAGGATAATTAAGAAAATGTTGCAAGTATGGCTAGCACAGATTTGGAATCGAGAAATACATTGAGTCAAAAATTAAAGTGAAGTACCCTGAGAAAAATGATCAGGAAAGATAACAATAAGCAGAAAATCCCCAGACTCTTCCAGCAGCACTGACACTGCCGCCGCTGCCCAGGTTAACAGCAGCAGGGCAATGCCCAAACGCTCCCAGCACAAGGAATCCTTTCCCACTCCCCCAGCGCAGCATTTTGACTGGCTAAGTAATTAAAAGTAATTTTGACTGGTGAGTAATTAAAAGCTCAAATTAAAAAACATAAGCCCTATATACGCCACTGAATGACAGACGTCGTAAGAGCATGAAGAAAGAAGAAACAGCTGCCTTGGCTAAAAGGCAAGTCAACGGGCATTGAAACCAGTGACCTGGCCAGAGCACTGGGACATTTCTTGGCTCTGAGGTCGACCCAGTGGCTGAGCTGTTCCCTGTCTCAGTGAGGCCAGGATTTCGCCCCATCACGACTCTTGCTTATCTGGTAATCATCTCTTTCTTACTTTCGGAAATAAATGAGACATGCTGAGAAAAGTAGCATAACGAAGTGATGACTCTGTATCTCTTCCAGCATCAGCATTTTATTAAAGGGGTTTGTTTGCCAGCTTATTTTTACAGGAGCTCAAGAGGCCTGACTGCATATTTGAGAGCCTGTGCTTTGCTCCAGTTTTTGATGACAAAATGCCAAAGTTGAACGTGCAATGCCAAACATTCTAGAAACCTCCAGCACAATAGCAGCTTTAAATGATGTCTTACTTTTCCTGCTCTGCAAGGCACACAGAGTGGCAAAAATGTTCTCATCCCTTTTGTTTAAAATGCAGTACAGTAATGGTATACAGTTACCACTTCAACATGGGAAAGCAAACAAGCAGACTAGCCCGGCTCTTCAATTCCATGTTTTGCAAAGCTATTAAGATGTGCAGCAATTCACACATCCCTTCCTAGTAGATCACTGTGTACTGCATCTAGAGACATGCCACAAATCAACCCCCTAATCCATATACACATGGATTTGTTTCCTATGCTACGCAGCGGACTATTTGTAAAACATTGAATTGTGTTTCCCCCAAATAAATGGCTTAAAATATCCAGAAAATCACCATAAAAGTAGTATGTCAAATAGGAATTGAGAAATAGCAACAAAAACTCTTTTGAATGAAGACAAAATAAACAAAAAATATTGAAATACAATGTATTTGCACGGCACTGCTAGGAACAGTACCCAGTCAGGGACTGGGTCTCACAGTGCAACGTGCTGTACACAGGCACTGCAAAGCTTGAAGAAGACAACAAAATCCACTCGAAAGCAACAATGAACGAAGCGTATGCTCAAAGAGAAAACACGAATATACAAAAGAATTGCAAGAACAAAATAACTACATACCATTAAGGTCAGTTCAGTAAGGTAGCAATTAGCATACCAGCTGCCCAGTCATTCGTGAGTGCTATACAGGCAACATGATAGACCTGAGTTACACGCAGCAGTTTGAAAGAGGGTGTGTAACTGGCTTTGAGGAGATCCTAATAAAAAAGGGAAGAAGTATGTGGGAGTTTGAAAATGTTGTTGTAGCCTAGGGACTTTCAGCACATCTCTCCTATAACCGTCAATGCAAATGTCATAATGAAGCACTATGATTCAGAGCAGAACACCACAAATCCTTCTGAGTCTGAAATGAAGTTGAGCAAAACCGTGTAAACAAAGGCAATTCTGGAACGACCCCGCAGCCCCACAAAACCTTCATGCACTAAGAAACTCATTTAAAGACCAACGAATTGGCTGGATGTCTTTCTAATGACTGTCACGAAGTCAGCCACTTAAAAGAAGTTTCAAAAAGCCACTTCATTCCTTCAAATCAATGTAGTACCAATTTTTTAAGTTACAAAAAATGCTACCAAATCAGAATTCAGATTTTGTTTTTAGGTGCAAATGGAAAAAAATGGATGCAAGTGGAGTCATCAGCTAGAAATTGGAAGCTACTGCAAAACCGAGGAATTCGAGTCTGTTTGGGCAGCAGGGTATCTGGGTGATAAAATAAATGAACAGTTTCTAGTTCACGTACTAGTTTTCGCTTAAAGGATGTTTTTTCCTTAAAAAAAAAATAAATAAAAAAGCAAGCAAAGAAACGGAACTAATAACTATTTTGTTTGATATTCTGTATATTGCAAATGAGAATCCATACATGTCTCTCATCTCTCTTGCTCAGAAATTTGCATTTCTTTCATCCCCATGTATTAGAAATTTATCACCTTCTCAGTTTTTACGCAGACAAAAGTTGTTTTCCTGCAACATCTCCAGCTTATCCACTTCATTGTTTGAAAGATGCTCCACCTTTCACATTCCTAAATTGATAACCAACACCAGCTAGTATGAGCGCCTGAAGGTTCAACAAGGTGTTAAGTACTTGACAGGCTCACATATGGCAGGTTCAAAGAACACTCACAATCACAGGCGAAGAGGAAGGTAATTTCTGATACATATTGACACATACAGAAAATAATACAGAAATAGGCATATGCACATACATGAGTGCATATGAGCTGCAGTTACACTGTGTTACAAAGACCTGTGAAGATGAATTTCGCCAGGCAGGTACACAATGTGGTGAACACACTGCAATCAATTTAACTTTATTCATTTTTATTTTATGGGGCAGTCTGACATGTTCAATTGTTCTGTTCCAGTATGGAACTCAAAGCAGACATGAGATACCAAGTAGTACAGTACAAAGAGCTCACTACTGCAGTATGACTGAGTTAGGAACTCTTAAATCTTAAACTCTATGAATCACTCAACAGCAAAAAATTCACCTAAATGGTGAGCTATTCTAAGCAAATAAGTGATAGGCATTTTTTCATTAAATAGATTTAAATTATTTTACAATAAGCCTTTTTTCCTTCTGTCCTCCCCAACAGGAACAGTTTATGATGATTATACCCAAGATTTGTTATTCAAGTTCTAATTCGTTGATGATAACACACAAAATCCTTCCTAAATTATGGCCAAGAAAAACAGCCTTGCCCACATAACAATGCACGGCATTACTTCACACGTCTGGAAGAATCCCAGAGCTTCTACTTCTGTAGTTCTTTCAGGTCCTTTATGGCAGCATATCCAGCTATGCAGTATCTGGTCTACTTTTATAAAGCCCTTGTAAAGCTTCACAAAGTTATTTGCACTCTCTTTTTTTTTTCAAGTGCCTTTGTTCTTGACACTAAAACAATTACTAAAATCTGCTTTCCAATTAGCTTTAGAATCCAAATGTGTTACTTTGCTAGGCTTAAAAGTGGCACAAACTTCTTACAAATTTGTCTTTTTTTCTCTGGAAAAAAATTCAAACAATCCCTTATCAAAGATTAAGAAGTTTCCTGTTTTCAATTAGGTTCTTCTTGCTTGTTGTAAAGGCTGCTGGGCATACTGAAGTGCTCAATACAAGTCCTATAGTACATAAAAGCTTTATACGTGGCATCCACAAGCATCTATGTTTAAAGGGTAGGACAGGGACAAAGTTAGATAGATATTTAAATAGGTTATGTCACCTTATCCATGTTGTTAAATAAGTATAAATTAAAATTTACCACATGCAATTCCGGAAAGCTCATATGTTAATCCATCCACTGCGATTAGTTTTGCAGTATGCTGACACTACAAAGTACAAGTGTAACACTACTTTTTAGCGGAACAGTGCACTGCAACTGTGCTCTACAGTGTAACACTGCAAAGGCCCTCCTGTTGGTTTGCTCCACTGGCCAGAAATGTAGTTTCATGCTTGAAACTCAACAAAGAGGTTGCAAGAGTCTTCAAACAGATGGCCCTGTGCTAGTGATCCTGGAGCACAGTGCTACTACGAAGGTCCTTACACATCTGGCTGTTTTCGGTGAAAACTCACTGACTGATGCACAAAACATGATTACAGGGTTTTGTGTGGAAATAAGATTAATGCAGAAGTCACAGTGAATAATGATTTACAAATTCCCTCTGCAGCTGTTATCTTATAAAATTTAAGTTTATGGTCTATTTGCAATTAATTGTATCTACATCAGCTTTTGTCTGTGGTCAATCCACTCCAAATTCAGCTTGAAGGACATCAGGCCATGAACGGGGATATACTTTAAAGCACCCTTGCCTAAGGGGTATAGTGGGTGCTAAATAGCGTTTTTCACTTCCAGTATTAACAACTTCTACAGGAGAACTGCTGTGGTTTATTGTCAAAAGAATTCCTGCCTTACAGGTAATGTCTGTATCGGTCATAAAACACCCAAGTCCAACTTTTTTTACACTGTTTAATTAATTGCAAATAAGGTAACTTTACCAGAGAAAACAAATGCAGAATTGACTGCCAGCATCAGCAGCTGAACCCAATGAGAAGCTGAAGATGGAATTAAACAAACCTCAGAGAGGACAAGAGCCACGACTGCGTATGGCTTCCAGGAAGGCAACTGGTGGGCCAAGTTCGACTAGGTCACCTCTCTTTCACAAACAATAACAATGTTTTATTCTTCCCAGAAATCTGACAAGAGTAAGCTTGAATGGTTTTCTTTCCAAGGCAAACAAGGGACATGACTCTTTTCTAGCACACATTAGTATCAAAAGAAAATGCTCTTGATAATAACCATGTGGTGATAACTCACCTCATTATTACCAGGGCTTTGTCACTTCAAGAATTCTCATTTCCTTAGAATATCAAAGTAGATAAAATATAAAGGTCCATTTGTGTAGCACAGCAGTGGTTAATGTTCACTACAGAAGGCAGAAGCAATCCCTCTTTTGCTGTGGTCTACACACCCCTGCAGTAATTGGCTAAAAGCCCCCTGGCTACTCTACTCTTCCTGTGGAAAAGAAACTATTCCGCTCATAACTGCGGGGCAGAAACAGTCAATGTGGAGAACAGTGCCCATTTCTCTTTGGGTTCGTTTTTTTTTTTGTGTGTCCAAAATAAAATGGGTATTAAATAATGAACAGGAAGGAAGACCTTAGAGGCAGGAGCTTGTCTCTAGAGGAGGCAACATATAAGCACTAAATGACTCTCCATTGCACTTGCAGGCAGCAAAGATTTCGCTCAGGAACAACTGTGTGTAGGACCCTTGTCCTGACACACACAGATTGGAGGGGTGGGGTGAATTGGGGTAAGCAAACTGTGCTACAGATAAATCCTACACACCAAACAGAAAATAAAGACTCCCTTATAGAAAAGAAAAGAAAATAAATAGTAAGGGAATAGACATTATAACTTAATTCTCCTTTTCATCAGTAACATACCACTATAATCAAATTTCTGATTACTCCCAGTACATCCTTTTTTCCTACCCTAATTTCAGGCACACTAGAACCATAAACTTGGTTTACAAGATCAAAGAAGAACTACAAATTTTCTCCTCGCTCCTTCAATCTGCTGGTCAGCCAGGTGTCTGCTTGCCACTGCACTGCCCTCATTACTGTGATATATAAGAATAAACATATTTATGCTCTGACCTAGCAGACAAAAGGCACTTATAGATCAGTCTCCAGTGCATTTGCTGTCCACGAAACTTGTCTGCAACCTTCTAAAGAACATTTCACTTCTCACCTCTACTGAAAATGAAGGCATTTGTTATTCAGATGTCAGCTCAATGCCTCTCTGTCTCTCCTTAAACTTTGCAGAAACACACATATGCTTAACTTCAAGAAATCTGCCTAACATCTGTAGTACTATAATACTGGTGCCTTTAAAGGTAGATATATGTACAGAAGCCTACAAAATGAGATCTTTAGGTAAGACCAGGAAAAAATGTATAATGAATGAAAAACTCTCTATAAAGGAGTTGCTAAACCCTTCAAAAAATTACAAGGGAGTAGTCAGCACATTAGTAGCCAGTCTTATGCCTCTTGCACATCCACAAATACTTTTGAAGGCATTGAGAACATGGCTACAAGGGAATAAACAAAGTGGTTGAGTCACCATCCCTGGAGGTATTTGAAAGACAGGTACACATGGTGCTTAGGGACAGAGTTTAGTGGTGGACTTGGCAGTGCCAGGTTAATGGTTGGACCTGATGATCTTAAAGGTCTTTTCCAACTAAATGATTTTATGACTTGATGATTCTATGAATTTTCTTTAAGTAATAAGTCTTCAAAGCTTTATTCCTCTATACTAATAATTGCTATTTAACTTATGAATTATTTTCTCTTCAGTTCCTTCCAGCAGCCAGCGCAAATGACACTTGCATGCCTTTTGCAAAGCACAGAAAAAGTTGCAAATCAATTGTTGTTATTGATTTGCCATCACTAGACACCTCTTAAATAAATGTAATCAGCCACTTCAGCAAAGATCACCATGTTGCCACTGCTCAATGGAAGTCACATGAAATAAAATGTTGTGGGGGGGTGGAGGGGAAGAGGAGTTCCATAAAGCACACAACTCTGAATCTTGTTTTGGCTTTTGTTCATGTCTTTTGTCCCCTAGCCCCTCCTCACCTACCTCCTACGGCAGTGTGAAACCCACCCATGCTCCCTCCACCATCCCTGTTGAGGAAGGAAAGACCCCTGCCATGGTTACTTTGGAGTAATGTACGTGCTGTCATCTGCCTGCAGAGCTGCCTCTGCTTCCCTTCTGAGGTGGCCTTGGGGCAGCGAAGGGGGCTCACCTGGGGTTGCCTCCTCTACCCAGTGACCTTTAGGATAGCTATACTCCTTCCAAACTTCATAAAATCGTCCAAGACAGTTTTGCAGACAAAAAAGACATAGTTAATCACATAAGCTGGCTCCTCTTAGGAAATGAGTCTCAAAGCCAAAGAAGGCAGCACACCTGATGAGGTTGTGTACTTCAGACAGGCCAGCAAGAAACAGAGAAATGTCTTTGGGAGGCAGATGAAGAAAGTAGGCTGACAGAGAAATCCAGCTGAGTTTATTTTAATATTGTCCCAGGAGCTGATCACATCATCGGTGGCTGCGGGGGAAACAGGAAATCCCAAACGACTTACTTTCCTAGTAAATTAAGACTCTAAGCACATTACCAAAGAAATCCTGGATCTATTGAAGTCAAGAGGCACTATGACATTACTGTCAATGCACTTACAATTTCACCCTCATCTGCACTAGGATCCCAGTATGTTATTTATTATTACAGCCTCGATTACAGAAGTTTATTGGGTATATTTGGTTTCATTTAACTTTTAAAGTCTGATTTAAATATAGCAAATAAATTGTGACTCCATCAATTTAAGTTCATGATGTAGCATTTTGGCACAGGACTGTGGACTTAACTCTGTCTCTAATTAGGTGTACAGCACTCTCATTTACTTAAATGGGATCTATTCATGTGTCTCTGGAGGGACAAGTGAAACAAATGGTTATACTTGTATCTGAATAAATATTTTTGCTATTAGTAAAAGAGCTTCAGCAGTGACTCCTTTGGAAGACTAAAGATGAAGGATTACATCCTGAACTAATTTTAAGGCTGAAGACACATATTTACAGCTTAGCTAATCTAACAGCTCAGTGCAGCTGGAAGGGGGGGACTCCTCCTCAGTTCTCCTGCCCCCATCCCAACCACATAGCCCCATCTCCCTCCCTATGAATAAGGTGAAACAATTTGCCTTCCCCTCTCATTCCCCAACACCAAGGTTAATTTTCTCTGGTTTCACTAAGTCTTTAACCAGCGTGTGGGAAAAGAGGAAAAGAAAGATAGTGGGCTGTTAGATAAGCATATCCATAATGTGCAATTTTACCCTAAGTTAGCCTTGCTGCAGTAAATGGAATTAATGGAAATAGCTGATTTATACTTATTGGATAAACGGCTTGCCCAAGGCCACAAAAGAGGAATCCAGTGGCCCTGGATACCCTCATCTCTGAACTGGCACTTACATGCTTCAGTGAAGCCTGTGCCTTTTTCCTTCAACAGATATATTTTCATAGCCATTTGCCTTTAAGAAAGTAAAATCCAGAGAGCTCTCACTTCCTTAAGCAGATGCCATTACCACCGGCATTCACGGTATTCCTCGTATCAAGTACAGACAGAGCCACCGGGAGCCACATCCTATCTCTTGGCTCTTCCAGCTGCCGCTTCCAGCTTGCCCTGTCCCCCCATGCCCACCTCTACCTTGTCCTCTGCAGGGACCTCCACTCCTCACCACAGGGACCCCCATCTCTGCAGCCCATCCAGGGGACACAGGGCACCCCACAGACCGTGGCACCTTAACAAGGGTGACAGACGCAAATGATAAAGACAAAAGGAATCCAGTAGCTCCTGCTTCACAGCAAAAGTTAATGGCTGAGAAAAGAATACAACGATATGGCACAGGCACGTAAAGTTGGTGAAAAATTCACCCAAAACCACCTGTAAAACTATGTTTTGTCAGTGATTTTCCCTATCGGCATTATCTGCACAGATTTATGGGCTGAAACGTTTCCAACAGCAAATACAAACGCTGAGGGAAAACACTGTGTCTGTGATTTTATGCCAAATCCAGCCTATAATTAAGTTTGCAGAGCTCTGACAGCTGAATTAAAAGATTCTGTACATTCCCCAGATGGCGTTTCAGAGGAGGACTGGCTGAAGGTGTGAGCAGTACTCACGGAGGTGTGTGAACTCCTGCCCCGCTCGGGCGGCCGAGCCCCACGCTGGTGCCAGCACTCTGGTGGTGGCACTGGCTGCTGGCGTGACGTGGCCCCGTCAGATTCGTTTCACGGGCAGACCGAGTTTTGAGGCAGAAGGTTTCCCAAGGCAGCCTCTAGAAAACTGTGATGGCTTTTCCATCATCCGGCCATATCCTCTCAATAATCCAGTCACATATTTCCTAAGGAGGATGGCACCGGGACGGCTCAGCTGTGACGGCCATGAGAGCACGCAGGCATAACGACTTTTGCTAGATTATCACATCCATTCCTTGCGGGCAACCAGGCATAGGAGATGACTGATTTTTGGAAGCAACCTCTTTGCTTGCACTGCTCCAGGATGGCATTCCAGCTACCCCAGCAGCAAAAGCCTCTTGCCTAAATTCACCCAACCAATGCACACCAGCTGGCCATACGCCAGCACTCTCATTTGCTTTAACCAGGCCCTTTGTGCCCCTCATCTTCATCCATCTAATAGATTTACAGAGAACAATCAAACACCTCCAATAACAAAGCTCTCTGAGAAGGAATAGCATTTTTCCAAGAGGTGTTGCTTTTTCTCCCTCAGCTCACAAATTCCCAAGATGGCCTCCGTGCCTTTCTCTCTTTGGGGTGAGCTCTCCCATTAAAGTGTTAGGAAATGGGACCTACGGCCGTGAGGGACACAAGTCCCCCACCAGAGCAGGGCAGGAGTGCAGACAGCAGCAGGGTCCCGGCCTCAACCCAGACTGAAAGCAGCACGGCTCCTCATCCCGGCTGCTAAACTGAAAGGAGCATGCTGACATCTTCCTGGATGTTTGCTACGTATCTGTTCCTGACTCATAGATATTCATTACAGGTGAAGGATCTTCCCTGAACTGCCACTTTGAGGACAAGAAGACAAAATTTCTTCCTTTCTTTCCTTCCCATGTCATGGCTTGTAACCACCACGGGGACAACACATCCTTCAGGACACGTTCTGCCTAGCCTTCAGGTCTACCACTGCCATAAAATACTCCATTACTTGTTTGTAGCTGCTTGGGAAACCCCTGGGCCACACCACTGTTCAGTCTGAATTTGAATGCTGTTCTTCTGTTTCAATAGATCAATAAAATCAGGAATACAGTCCAAAGCCGACATTGGTCTTCCCATGAAAATAATGAGCTCTGGATCAACATTATATTAAATTTCAGTGTGAAAGGTATTTTCTGTTTCAGTTTCAGCATTTGATTAAAGGCTGATTAGACATTAACATAAAAGATGTTGACATTTTAAAAAATGCCATTGTAATTGTGTCAATTTACATTCTAAATTAATACAATTATCTAAACGAGCAAACTGTAGCATAAAACTGTTAGCTGCTACTACTAACCAGCAGCTGTAATCTGACCTATTAATCAATTACCTAGATAAAGGTAAAATGGTCTCAAGTTTCAATTACACATAAAGAAAGTTTCATTTTAAAAAATCAATTTATATGCAAGTCAAAGTTGCACTGCAGGCATGAAAGGGTATTATATTTTGGATAATTGGTTTTAGGAAAAAATACAAATTGCAAAAATATCTCCAAAAGAAAGTGTCTTTAATTGCATATAAAGTAGTTTATGATTATTTCCTGTAATTAAAGCCACGATTTGCTGGGACTAAGCCTTTTTGCAGATGAGTAAGGTATTTTTGATTCACACAATCCTCACTGAACCAGAAAAGCAGAGTAGTTGCTGTATTTAAATGCATGATCATGGACTTGGCTTTTCATATATTATTTAAATCCAACCCAAATGTAATTACAAGCCTTTGTGTAAGATCTGAAAGGACCATGACAAAGCTGACCAGCTAGCTTCTTCCTTGCCACAGCACTGGCCCTGGTCAGAAACCCAGCTTTACTCTGGGTCTTGCTCCCAGACTGTGTGGTCATTACGGTGAGATGGACACAGCAGCAGGAGTTGGAGAGGACTCTCTATGCCCATGGAGATGATGGTCCCACGGAACCAGCTTTGCTCATGCCACGGTGCTCCCCTGGTTTGTGGCGCAGTCACAGCTCCTGCCTCCACCACTGCTCCCTTGGAGTCCTTGGGCAAGCCCACAAATTGCCTGATCTTTGTCTCTGCATTTTTTAAGAGTGGATTACTTCCTCCTGGGATGCTCTCAAGGTGATTTTGCTTCCTGAATTTGGTTAAAGAGGACACCCTGAGGAGATTGGAACAAAATGGCCCAGGGGAAATATACGAGATGTGTTTTTAGCTACTGTGGAGCAATCTAAGAGACAGTTTGCAAGCTTCCTGATAGCCATCACATGCTAACACATTTGAGGACTTGTCTAGTTTAAAGGCAGAACCCTCTCCTTAATTCTACCTGCTTTCAAGATCACTGGTAAGTGATGTCCTGTTTTTATTCCCTTAACACAGATTTACTTGTTAGACTTAAGCTAAGGTCTGAAAATTTAAGTTGCAGTTTAATTTCTGAAGAACACTGTGAAGAAGAACGTTCTACTTCACCTAATGCTGTCAGTGTCTTAGTATTCCTTTTCCTTTCCACATGGTCCATGGCAGGCTAAAGCACATTTAAGCCAACTCGTGATCTTTTAGTGCATGAGAAACCCAAAAGAAGAGGATACAATGTGGTTGTTCTCTGCCTAGCACCCTCCCAAACCTCATGTCACTATCTTAGGGACACATTGCACTCAACTGCTATGCAGATCAGCTATATCAATCATGGCTGCAAAAGAAGAGCAGGTTTTAAAATCTGAATACCAGGGCCAGGACAGCACATCTTGAACATTGTACCTGTGAGAGGGAGAGAGAGATCAATTTCCAAATCCTTCCAGCCACCTTTGTGTCAAGTGAGAGCACCTTCCCTCGGGTCTGCATCAGGCACTGGAACATCTCTACAAAACTGGAAACCAAGATGCTCAATTCTCACTCAGCAATACTGTCCTTCTTTACCTTCTTTAGGAAGAGAAGAGACACCAAATTTCCTCTTTAAAAGCCCAATGCTTTGCCAGACTAAGGAATATCCATGCCAGTATGAGATACACACACAAACAGGAGGAAAGAACCAGCAAACGCAGCGGTGTCACGTACAGCCACTTCCACCAGACATAAGTTTCTCTTAGAAAGGGAAATGTTAAGTTCCCTGTCACAGGCCGGAGTGACCGAGCAGGCCTGCCCGCTGTGTTAAACCAACCCCACGTGTGCTTCTGCTGCACATACCATCACTTGAGTGCCCACATCCTTCCTCAGATGCGGGCAGGCTCTGGAAAGGCTCCCGGCGGTGACTGCAGAGGGAAGAGGAGTGTTCACGCCGGGGTGAGGAGGCACCGAGCTGCCAGGTTCGCAAATCAGAAGTGACATGAGTAAATGCGGGCACAGTTTCATAACCAGGGCTCGGCACTGCACCAAAGGCAGCCAGCGAAACTTCATTTCTAACTCGCCTTTTATTTCCACCCTGCAGTTACTGCCTTTCTGCTTCCAACATCAGCAGCTAACGAAGGGGTTTACTCGCTTCACCCTGGCTGACGGCAATACGCACAAGTATGCCCAAGCCTCTCTTTTTTGATCAAATCATCTGACTTTGTATTTACGCCCTGCAAACTGCAAAGCTGGCAAAGCCACAGGACACGGTGGGATTTCACCTTGCAAATGCGCAGACACACAAGGACAAAGACAAAATGCCCTCAGGAGCTGCCCAAGGAACTAACCAATGACTCACACAGTGCAGCCAGCCTGTGTGTTTTCTGCTGCTAGAAAAGGATTAAATTTAACTTGTTTTAACCACAGAGTCTACTTGAAGGCTCGTGTTTTTCCTGAAAAGTTCAGTTTTGTATTTGCTGTGTGCAATGGTTACACCTCACAGGGAATGCATTTATGGCATTTCCTACTGCACAGAGGAGGAATTTCCCTTTGTGCAGTGAAGCATCACAGTGTAAGCTGCATCCACTGCCTATTTTCTTTATTAGAATGTCTTTCCCATCAATAAAGTCTGTAAAAAATATGTAAAAAAATTTTATAAGCCCTTATCTATACAATTCAATTTATTGATTACTACGTTTCCTTCTTGAGCTTTTTTTCCCCACTGCCCTGGCAATGTTATGTGGCCAAGGGACTGGTTTGAGCCTTAATCTCTTACCAAGCAGACAGGAACCAAGGCAGGTAGCCTGTGCCTGCCCTCTCTTTCTTGCAGAGGGACTATTCAGGATGAGAGAGCCACAAACAGCAGGGCACCTTTGTTCTCAGGGCAGGAGGAAGAAAGCTGTTTTAAACCTGGGTAACTTCCCATTCCTTCCTTCCAAGTCTACCTTTCTGTCCAAAACACTCATCGCTCCATGCCACTGAGTTTGCTAAACTTCACCTATCTTAGCTCTTGCTTCTATCATGAGCTTTATGGTTTAAGTAGTGAGAGAGGTGTGTTGATGTAAGTGATGGCCAGCCAGCCAGGCCACGCATTTAAAGGCTGCAGCAGCTGCTGAAGGAGGAAGGAGCAGATCCATAAGGCCCCAAAAGGTCTTGCAAAAAGACAAGGAGAGGAACGTACTTCTAGAAATGGGAAATGCTTCTGCTTTGTAGGAGATGTGAGTGCTGACCAGAAGGATGCTGCTTGTCCCAGGGGTGAGTCTGGAGCTTTAGTGTAGGTGATTAAACAGTGCTGCTGTAAATAAGATGCTGCACACAGGCAAGATCGGTTCACTTAACTAGCAACATTCACAAGAGCTTGGACAAGGTTTCCAAGACCTGGAACAGGCATGGATTCTTTTTATTTTTGAAAACTAATTAATTATTTTATTTCTCCCTCACATCTTACTGCACCTCCCTTATAAATCTCACCAAAGCTGCCTTTGATTGAGATCTCTTCTGAGGCGACCTCAGGAAAAAGAAGCTCTGGAGTTAGAAAGCATCAGTTCCAAGAGCCTCATGCAAGCAAAAAAGGTACAGAAAGTGTGCTCAACAAGAAATTCTGTTTTCAACTTGGAATTTGAAGAAACCATGTGAGGATCACACTGAGAATCAACTTTGCATGTAGCTTATTATGTTCAAGTAGCAAGAAATAATTTAAACACAGCTGAAAACTGCCCACTTCTGGATGCAATTATATACTAAAAAAAGAACTAGAATTACAATCTAACTAAACTATATACCAGACTGCTGTCAATTTTACATATTTTCATCTTTTTTAAGGTTTGACACAATGTTCTTGATCACCAAGAGCCAAACCCCCTACTTACTCCCTGCTGGCCACAAAACCTCCAGAAAAGGGAATCAGAAAGACACTCGGCCACAAAACCTCAGAAAAAGCTCAGACACACTCTTCTTCCTTGTTCTCCAGGTTTACAAATCAGGTATCTCATGCAAAGGTATTCATGAGTAAGTGGGCCATGAAACCTGAATTTATTCCTTCTGCTCTTTAGCTAGAATAATTTCTAAAGATTTAAGTCCACATGCTACTCTTATCGACCACTATCAAAGGAAGATTTAGTCCATAGAAAGAAAGAGATCATAGGCCACAAACAAATTATTTGTCCAGTTCAGTTGGGTTTCAATGACCTTCTGTGACCAAAACAACATACAAAGTGGTAAAAATCAGTAGAGAAGGACCAAGAGCAAATCCTAGAAGGAAAGGTCTTTCCCCCTCTCAACAAGTATCCAGAAGTATGCGTAGCTTGTGCCTGGATAACAATCTTACTGAATAGTCAGAATATTTAGATAAATATATAACAAAATAAGCTTTCTTATTGCTTATGCTTGCATTCCTAGGGGAACAACAGAAGTCAGACTATCAAATCCTATTAGCATTAAAAAAGTACATTAAGTAATGTTATTCTAAACTGAATTTGCAGTTACTTATGCAAATACAGACCCTTCTATAAATCAGCACCAACACATCTCCACATCTCCTCTTTCACAAGATAACAAAGGAAAAGTAGTTATAGACTAACAGGTTACCTATTGCTGCTGTGGATTTACAGTTATGTTTTCTTCTGTAAAAAACCCACCAAACCAGCCGAGAGATGAAATATTGACCCTATGTACAACAAATGTCAGCAAGAGGATAAATAAACTGAAATAAAAGGGATTTTTTTCTCTAAGTCTTCTGTCCAATGATTTCATTTATCACTTGCACAATTTTTTCAAGATAAAGTGCAAATTCTTAAGTCAATAGTGTTTCTTTAAAGGCAACAGCAGCTATGCATAGTAAAGCACAAATTTAATAGTATGGCCAACTTTAACTTATGCTTTTCCACTGCTCTGACCTGCTCTACCCTTCTGACATTTAAGTCTCACAAGCTCAAGCTCAATTTAGCAGGACAAAGTCAAAGCTCATATGTAAAATGATATAAGCTGCATGTCACTAAGTAGGTGACAGTTTAACTTAGTGAGACACAAGGATGGATGGGGCTGGAAAATTTTCAGCAAGGCACTCCTGCCTCCCACTCTTCCAACTTTCATACTTTGAACTGAGCAAGCTGGCTGCATGCAAACAGGCTTTCATTTGTATTGCTGACCAGCTACTGAAAAAAAGGAAAAACTGCTTGCCCAAGTCATGAAAACAGACGGTCAAAGCACCCTCACAAAACAGTTTAAACAGTGGCATGCCATAGGAGAAAATACTTACATGAAACAACAGTCTTCTGGGGAGAAGAAAAACTACTTGAAGCAGGATATTGGGGAGCAGTTGGAGAAAGAGAGCCTGGTGAGGTTTGGAGAACTGGAGACATTCTGGGCTCAGTGCTTACAGCAGGGGACTCAAATGCAAAGTCTTCCCTTTTCTCCTCAAACCTGGTCCTTCTCCTGGAGTCATGTTGTACTTCATCCTAGCCACCCAGGTGTTACTGTGGCCTGGAGATCAGTTCAGAAATAAGAAGGACCAGACCAAAGGTACACCTGCTCCAGTAGCCCGTTTCCACCACCAGCTTGAACTAGATAACCAGGGAAGAGGTTAAGAACAAAGATGCAAATAGTGATGCTTCCCCAAAACTCTCTCCCAGTCCCTAGGAATTTGCAGCTGTGTAACTTGTCTATTCTTCTTCCCCTCTCAATCATCTCGTTTCTTACTGTGCTGACTTGCCCCTGGAGCCACTCCCTAACTTTGATCACTGGTGTCTTCCAAACTGTGTTCTCCTGTTCTGTTACACTTCTTTGGTGTTGGAGAGACCTGAACTGCACACACCACAGATGTCCCATGAATTTATAGTGGCAGGTGATACTCTCGGTCTTGTTCTCTGTTCTTTTTTTCTAATAGCTACAAACATCAGATCTGCTTTTTTGATTGTTATTGAACACTGCGTTGACATTTCCATGGATACATAATAACTTCCACATCTTATTCCTGAGTGGTAATACTCAGCTCAGTGCTTACTATTTTATACATGAAGTTAAGATCAGTCTTCCTTATGTGGTATATTTTACAGTTATTTAAATTGAACCTCACCTGCCATTTTAATGTCAAGCGTGAAAATCATTTTGCAGTTCTCCACAACTGGTCTTCAATAATTATCAATTGTCAATCATTTTGAGACATAAACCTAAAGAGTCATTATGTAGCTCACCTTATGCAAGCATAAGGAAAAAATTACAAATTTTGCACTTTAATATACAAAACATTTTTAAAAATCATCTTACAGACTGGCTAATTATGATGTTCATAGAAGCTCAGTCTTTTGGGTTACTATATACCTGTACCTCAGTAAAGCAAATCAAGTGAAGCTATAGTGACCTGTTTGTGAACTGTATTTCCCATAACCTAGAGACAATATTATCCTGATTATTCAAAGCTGTGAGAATGCACTCAGATGACCAACACGAGTAATGTCGTACCTTAGCATCTTTCATTTGTTTAGCAAACTTCAAGTCTATACAAAATGTTAATCCCAGATTTCCATCCCCTTGTGAGTCTACACTGGACAAAACCGTCCCAATTTAAAGACCAACTTACATGAGGTACTCAACTAAAATTACCTAGCCTCAAATTTTGACAAGAGGGTGGTTACTGTATTAATTATTTGAATCTTACAGATTTCAATCTGCAGTAAATTCCATCTTTTAAAATAGTTTGAACAAATAGGACACCAACGGACAGCACCAGCAATTCTGGCACTGTTGTACCTAAATATCAAGCAAGTATCATACTTCACAGTGTTCTCAAGCACCTACCTCATAGGTAGAGCTCAATAAACATGTTTGTAATAATCTTTACTTTTATATACATATATATACACATCTAATATACAGGCAGATAACATTTAGATAGTAACTACGTATTATATATATGTAAAAACTTTCATATGAGCATGTATATTTAATACACTTTCATGAGTTATTTTACTTTAAGGCTTTCTAAAGGTCAAAAGTTCTACATACAATCATGGTTATCTGGTCTTTACGTAGCTTTTCTGTGAACTGTCCAGTTTAAGAATACTTACATAGTTTTATCTGGATTATATTAGAACAAACAGAAGTGCAACCAGTCCTCAATCAACAAACACATCTAGCAGAAACCACCATGGCTATAAAGTAATCATCTTTCATTGCAAGCAGCTGTTTACTAATAAACAACTACATGAGAAGCCCTTGAAGGAAAGGCCGTAGGAGGAAAAAACAGTACTTTAATTTAAAAAAAAAAAAAAAAGACACGTAACTAAAAGCATTTCTGAAATGAAACCATAACTCTTTCTGGCATCCTTCCCAGCTACTATTTGATTCTATGCCCTGTGTGACATTTTATATATCCTCATACTTGAACTACCCAACCATATTTCGTTTCTTCCTTCTACTGGTTTTTGAACTACTGCCACAATGGTGTTGCTACATAAAGGAAATGTACCATTTCACAGTGCTTTATGCTTTCTATTTGTAGTCTGATTGATGCGGCTGTTTAAAAACTATAATTTATCTAAAAAGATCGCCAGGTATCTCAATATTTTTCATGAAACAGGACAGGATCCTGCACTGAGTATTCTGAATTTTGAACTGAGATTTGCAGCCCTTGTGTTGCCCGTTAACATCTCTGGTTTTGTGAGACTTGACCCCAAGGTCTAAAAATTGTTATTACCCTAATTAACTAACATCATGACAGCATCCACTATGCATTGAACACTGGACAAACAAGAAGTTAGACGACCCCTTCCCCACAGAGTTCAAACTTCAAAAAAAAAAAAAACAAGTAAAGGATGGCAACGCACTAACTCTGCTAGCTAAAATTTTTTAGAAGACACAATTATTCAAACACAGATCTTCCCTAACCCGGGACACTTGTGTTGTAGATTCCCACAGCTGAGCTTGTCACTCTGGGTTCTCTTAAAAATCAGTGGGCATTTTTAAGACAAGTCACCTGATCCATTTTAGATAACTCCTTCAGGGTGAATACTGAACTGTAGATTCCACTCCCTAAGGGGAGCCTCTATTAATTAGCGAGATTGCTTGCACTAACTAGTCATGCAGCTGCACCGAGTTAGTCCACAAAGATGCCATGGTACACACAGATCTCACAGAGGAATGTGCCAGTCTGCAATAGGGATTTAAAGGCAGAAAATCTTAAGGGACAAACTTATTCAAGCAGCTTGTTCAGGGCTTAACGGGTACATAAAAGAAAATGAAAGCAGCAAGCAGAGAAGCATATTGCAAAACAAAGGAAAAAGTGTAATGGAGTGAGTAATAGTTAATGATCTCTCATTAGTTTGCTGGAAGTAATACTTGGAAACAGAACGGAGAATTTCAGAGAAATGCCTAGTGCTACACCCTGTCCACAAAGAGAAGACAGAAGAAATCCATCAGGAAATTATTTATATTTCACTAAGCCATCCCTGTAAAAGAAAAAAATGTGCTCACAAATATCATCTAAATTACCTTAACATACTCATCTTAAGCAAATCATCAACCATCTGAACTTACTGTGTGCTGCCTTGCTACCTGAGGATCATTCAGATCGTGTAAATCCTGAAGAACTGTTTAAATAACTGCAAATTCCCCAACTTCTCTTCATGTAAAAAAAAAAATTAAAAAAAAATCAGTGTCATCCTTCCTCTTTTGATTGTCCCTCCTCAGTGCAAGTACACAGCTGTCCAAAAGGATCAAGTTTCATCTTCCCAAGCCATTTCAGTCGAGATGGATCCCATACTGCAGTCTATAAACAGCCTTAGGTACATCATTGGTTATGAACTGGTACATTTCCTAAGCAACATCATTAAAATACAAGGCAGTTCACTGAACTTGGAAAAATAGTAAGAAATTATTCTCCAGAGCATAACATCTGGTATAAAGGAGGAGAAAAACACTGTTTTCAAGTGCACGACATGTAAGAACTGGAGGCTAAACCAAAACCCATTAATCTATCTCCACCCCCATGTTCAAAATGAAAAACAGAAAAAAAATACCCTTTGGTGCTTCACATTAGGGAGACACAAATCTGAGATGCCTCCCATCTGTTTTGTTTACTGTTTTTTAATAAAAAAGCAAAATTACCCTGTCCTTTTTTCCGCTTTTAGTAGAAATCCTGAAGGATATTCTCAGACTTGTTAGGTCCAAGGTTTTTATACTGTTCTCATCCCATTTTATTTGAGTGCCTGTCAAACGTAACTATTCTGCTTCCATGAACCTATGTCTGACCTTTTCAGGTATTACTAAAACTATCATGACCAACCTTACATGAACCACAGATCTGGCTGAATTTAGGGACCTGAGTGGGGAGGTACCTACCTCTGTGCCCCTGTAATAAACCCTTGACCTGGGACCCCTGGTACAACTGTAAGTAGCCCATGGGCTTTCTAAGCTCCTGCTATCCCCAGGACCATGGACCACCAGACGGCAACAGCACTGGCCATGACCCCTCTGCCTCATCCTGCAGTATCGCCATAGGAAATTGGGTAGAGTTGGACATACTGGCTTTAAATCACTTGGCAATTTCCTTTCACTGGAGAAATTCCTGCCTTCTAGTCAGAGCTTATGGCTTATCTGCATCGTCAGAGGAATGAGTCAAAATCCCACCTGCGGTGCTTCGCTCACGTGGGTATGTTGGGAAGGCTGCTTGGACAGTGCCCTTAACCCTCACTGCACAAACATTGCTGTAGACACTTTGAAGAGTTACCTATTGATCTTAGATGAAGAACTGTGACAAAAATTGTCTTCCCTGGGGACAAGAAGTGTTTGAAGCTGGCTTGTGAACACCCTTCCTCCTATCCAAATGTGTCCCCATTGTGCTCACAGCCCTGAATATCCACCTTTGGCTTAGTTCTATCTGGATGAGATTTTGTTCTATTTTTCCTTTTATTTTGCAGAGAAATCCTCTATGCCATCGTCCATCAGCTGAACAAGTAGTAGCTCACTTCACAAAGCTTAAAATAGTATCTGTAATAGATATTACTGTTCCTACTTAGTTAAAACTGAATATAAATCTGGTCACCACTTTTAAGGAACATAGAAATGTCATTAAAATCCTTGTGTGACAATGTCACAGAATCACAGAATCACCTTG
Source organism: Tringa solitaria (assembly GCA_026413425.1). Classification (NCBI taxonomy): domain Eukaryota; kingdom Metazoa; phylum Chordata; class Aves; order Charadriiformes; family Scolopacidae; genus Tringa; species Tringa solitaria. The sequence continues at coordinate 18,293,437 of JAOXJM010000012.1, forward strand.
GTTGGAAGGGACCTTTTAAGATCATCTAGTCCAACCAATTAAACAAAACAAAAACACACCAAACCCAACAAAAACAAACAAAAACCACACACAACACCACCCAACACTAATCCATATCCCCGAGCACCATGTCAACTCCAAAAATGTCAAATTATATGTGATTCATATGACTTTAAGGACTAACTTTTGGATATGTATGGACTGCAAACCAAGGCAGAAAATGGATTTTAATATCTGGTTTTGTTTTTCTAAAATGGTGGCTGCCTTCAATATAATATGTGGTGTTTGTTTATAATACAGATCTCTGTAAAATTCTCCACCCGTTGTAGGTGTGGTTGAATATATCTTGGCTTTTTTTTTTATTTAAGATATTGAGGGACATTCTCATGTTCATTTTAATCCAGGACTATGAGTTTCCTCAACTTTCAGTGAAGAAAACAATGAAAAGTAAGCACATTCTAAGATTTGTTTCCCACAGTTGAGATTTCCTTCTGCACAGTTGAGTAAATAAATTCAGGTACAAAAACGATCACGTAAGTTAACTTAAATAGTAAAACTGTAACTGTTCTTCAGCCTCCTGCCAACTTTCCAGGCAAGTGGCTTGAAAGTTATTTCAATCTTATTAGAAAGAGGAATATAGTTTCAAGGTCTCAAATAAAATGTGCTATTGTTTTACTCTTGCAACACAACAGCACATAGACATTCCTTCAAGTAACATTTTCAGTATTCAAAAGAATTACATGAACTTTAAAAGTGGTATGAACTCTGATGTCCTCATCTTAGTATCTTATTATACAAAACTCACTGGCAGCAATCATAAATACACTGCCTTAGCATAAACAGAGGGTAAAATTCCCCTCCTCTCCAGGCCTGAATACAAGCGACTTCCACAAAAATGCCGTGGGAGCTTTCCCCTGGGAAAGGTCACACAGTGATACCACTGACCCTGGCCATCCGAGGGACACTGAAGGTCACTGCTGCCCAGTCACACTAAGCTGATGGCACGGATCCATGGGTTTGCCCCACCACCGCCAACTTCATCTGTGCTCTCACAGCCATCCCTCCCCTCCCCACGCTCTCTAGCCTCACCACAGGGAGGGGAGGCAGCAATCCTTTGAAATTTTATGAAGGAAATAGCTTAAAAGTAACATTTCTATGCAAAAATTACAGTGTTAATTCAAATATACAATGTGCTTGCATTCCAGAGAAAAACTTGGTAGCAGGCATTCAAGCGTTGGCCTCGCTTCAATGTTCTGTGGCAGGATAGAGCCGTGCAAGACAAGCAGAGGTCCTGGAAAGAAAGGGTGCACCCCATTCAAGGCTGATCTCTTCAGACCATGAAAAAATGGTCAGAAGCCTCCAGAGATGATGAAACTGAGGCTTTAGCAAGTGGTGAAACAAAGCACAGAGTGGGTATTTGTGGAAGGGATGATTAGTGAGATTGTGCTGGGTCTGCAACAGCAACAGAGTCGTGGGGACGGTGTATTCCTGCTGCGGGATGAGAAGAAAATTCCTTCACAGCATTTCAGAAATTCTGCTTCCAAAACCAGGAAGTATCATTAAAAGAAAGACCTTTACGCTGAGGCTGGGAAAAAGTTGAGATTCATTTTAATTCTTAATTGAATTCATTCAGGCTGAAATTTCAGGAAAACAAACAAAAAAAACCCAGGAAAATGTCTTTCTAAATTCTTGGTAACAGCGTTTCTTTTTAAAAAAATTCATCTTCTCTGCATTTAAACACCAGCAAAAGAGCCTGAAGATGAATTCTCCACTTATTTTGCAAAGCCAATGCAGCTGACAGTGAGATGCAAATCTTTGTGGGGACACCCACACAAACTTGGAAGGTCCACCTTCCACCTGAGGCATGGGGAAAATGTAGCATCAAGCTTGCTACAGTTTAATGCAATAACAGGGTATTTATGAAAGCAGACTGCCTAGACTATACAAAGTATAAACTGGATAGAGGCAACTTTTCTTTTTTTTTTAAACTTAGGCTATTATCAGCTTTTATTACAAATTTGGTTTGCTTAAAACAGAAGCAAGATCTAAGAAGAAAAAGGGAAAGACAGGCATTACAGAAAGAAAGCAGAGCTGGATAACAACATTACAACTGACAATACTACCAATTTATCCCTCACTTGATTGGAAATTACAAATTGCAAAAACTTTAATTTTTGATGATGTTTTCAGTAAAGAAAGTTTTACAAGAAAACTACAAATTCACATGTAAATGTATTTTAAAGCAGATAGGGTTCAGATAAACTCTGGAACCATTAGTCCAAACTCCAAACTATCCATACAGTGAAGATCACCACACCAACCTCCAACTGGTCTACACACAACTAAATCAAAGCCTAATTTCCCCAGGCACAGACATGCAGACCTCCTGTACATCATTCAGACCATCCTCCTCAGCTACTAGAATTAAGCTCCTCAGCACCAGCAGCTTTGTGCAGCACTGGGTTTGCAATGCCCCTCTCCTGCCGCATCAGCCCTGGTGCACAGCAGGAGTTTGCTGAACCCCTTCTACAATTCTGTATGCCTTTCAGCAAGATCCCTGCTATGCCTTGAACCCATAGCACTACATACACAATACCTTGCTCCCCTTCCTTTTCTTACATACTGCTATTACTTTGAAAGCATATCAAGGATTATTTTCTGCTTAGAGATTTCTCATACTACTTTAGCAAACATAGCATTTGTCCTTTTCTTGTTTCTAGTCCAAGTCCTAACAGAAGTTCCTCACTCAGACTATATCATTTTGTTCTCATTCTCCGCCACAAAACTTATTCCAATTTCTGTCACCTTCTTCCTGCAGAAAGACCCCCATTTCTCATTCTCCTGCGCCAGCAAATAACTATCAATACGGTGCAATGTCTCATTTTCAGGTACACTTCTATGCATTGTTGAACATTACTCCTGTGAAAAGTTATTTTGTCTCTTCCTTATCCCACCATGCCCCAAAATAATTTGGTTTTGGGTTATTTCTTGATTGCTTTAAGGTGTATTGTAGTTTTGTCCATGTTCAGAAAAAATCACTGTAACTAGATCTATTACTTGCAAGTGACAGTACACAAAGCAAGGGTAGACTTTGGTGGTACCTTACAAAGTAACAATTTCAGGGTGAACCAATCCTGACATATCTAACATTGCCATAACTTTTATTGATACAAGCAAGAATTTTCCCAAGGATAGCTAAGGAGAAATTAAAAGTTTTTGTCAAAGTAGAAAATTCCTCTGAATCAAGGGCATCTTAAGCCTGGGATAGTTTTGAGCCAGTGATCACTGAGGCTTTTCTTGTGCTTGTTTATGAAAGCTATATATTCATACCCTGACTGGGATACCAAGAAAATGTATATTATTACTCTAATTATAAATGGTGAGTTCTAGTTACACAAACTCTACCCTAATTCAATTAACTCTGATTCTTTCTCTTGTAATATTTCACTTACAACTCGTATTTGTATCTTAAATTTTCAAGTAACCGAAACTTCTAAGTACTAAAGTAATTTTTTATTTCTGAAATAGCTCATTCTTGTTATAGTGCTGTATTCAAAAGCAGCTGGGTCAAACCCAGTTCCTTATGAACAGTCCTTGAAACATTAAAATTGCGTGAATAGCCAAGAGCCTCAGTTGCATAACCAAGGCCAAGGAGGAGCCAATAAATCTCTGCCAGTTAGCCCTATTCATCAGTAACGTTTGTTTGACTAAAGTATATCAGCTAGAAAAGCAACCTGTCATAGTTTGAAGATTTAGAGAGACGAAGAACCTTTTGCTTGCCTTGATAATTTGTCAGAATAATGAATCATTTCTACTGTGAAAAATGTTGTGCATTACTCCTGATTTGAATCTGCCCAACTCTCCAGCTAAAACCTTTAGTTATGATTTTCATTGCTGTTCTAAAAGGCCAATATAAAACCAGTATATTTTCTCCTGCTTCAAGAGACTTATATTTCTTAATCAAGGAGGCTCTCTATTTTGATAAGGTCAATGGATTAAAAAAATCATAGTTTTCAGAAAGAAATATTTTCACCAGATCTCACACCATTTTGGGTGACTTTCTTCAGCAATGCTGCCGTGGTCCAACATCCCTTCAATAATATTGAGTAGGAAACTACAGCATGCATTCTTGTCACAGTGCTCATCCAGAAGTAAGGCTATTCTTAAGTCCTAATCAGTCTCTTCCTGGAAGATAACTCCTTCTCCTTTTATGATAGCATCACACTAGGAATTCTGAACTTGCAGTCCCAAAGATCCTTACATCACTTCAAGACTTAGCATTTTCCAGGGTGTAGCTTACCCTGTTTCTGGAAATTCCATCTGGCTATAAGAACATAAAAAACCACTATAAGAACAATAAAAAATTGTAATACATTGCCCAGAAAAGTGGTGGAATCTCCTTCACTGGGAATATTCAAGACTCAGCTTGACGGGACATGGATAACCCTAAGAGACCTATTTCTCTGCTTTCTACAGCAGTTCAGATGGTATCCAGAGGTCTTTTCCAACTTAGACTTTGCCATGACACATGATCACACGCTTGCTCAAATGCATTCAATTCATTCTCTGTTAAAGTTTCCAAAAGTTATGTCAAAAGTTTACAAAATGATTTGGTTTTGTAGGTTTGTAATGGCACTGCTAGTTCTCTCAACACCAACTCAGTATCTTCTTTTAAGCTCTTACGTGTGAAAAGTTTGATCCATGTAGTACTGCAGTATATTGAACACCCGTATTAGATACATCAGGTATTTACACACTAATTGGCTCTTAACCACCAAAAAGTGACTCTGCAAGCAGCTGTGTGCTTCTACACCACCACCAGCAGATTCGGCCACAGAGGAACTGTGTGTGGGGCACACGCTTCTCCTCTGTGCACAAACCCATGCACACGCTTCGTAGGGTGGCTACTTGGCTCTGATCGTTAATTACCTTTGGCTTTATCTTTCAGCCCAAAGGATGTTTCCACATCTGACTAAAATACTTCCTTGCCTATTTTATTTGTAACTTTCTTTGTAAAGTCACCATTCAACACTTGTGTCTCTTCACATCCTTAAAGAATTGCTTGCCAACCTTTTTTTTGTGGTGTTATTTTAACGATGAACTATTCAGAGAATAAAAGATAATCTCTTATTAAAATATGATCTCTGAGGCTGGGATGATTTTATAATTAGATACTGTGTAACTGACAGGACAATACATCAAACACCTAGAGCAGAAGATTGCAATGCAATTGTTTGGCAGCCCAAGCAGAGGGAATTTCTACACCAAAATCCAGATCTCAGCAAAAAGCTACATTTCTGTAAAGGCTACCTGTTAGCATATTCTCAACAACTGTTTCAAGAGATGACCATATTTAACATTCTTCTATATGGAAAATTTTAACTTTCAGCTATATTTACCTCCTCGCAAATTAACTCATTTCACCACAAATTTACAAAAAATATAAAATAAGGTTGAGCAACCAAACTCAATGTTTTGTTAAACTAAAGCTGTCAAACCAGGATGAGAGCACTTTATTACTGACCTTTGGAGCAATCCATGGATTTCTTCAAATGTTAAATGTCACCTACTTCTCCATCTGCTAGTCCCAGGGGGCAGCAAGTCTTGAGGCACCCTGATTGTTCTCCTTAAAACTTCCATTGGAAATCATCCAGACGATAGCCTTCCCCTGCCTGCGTCTGCAGGTAAATCACATTCTCTATTTCAGCTTTCCAGAAGGAGCAGGAACTCTGCAGGTATCACTAATCTATTTCCCACAGTATCCCCCAGCTGGTATCACAGCCATTTCCCATGACGGAAACCACGTCAGATCACCTCTTCCTATGGTCCAGCCATGCCAGAGGCTAATACACCTCTGGCTCCTCTACAAGGGGTTGAGGTTGGGAGGAATCTCTATCTTTTTGATATTTCATCCTTTAGATAATTTCCTGGATGCTACAATAATCTTCTCTCTCCAGCTATCAAGACAGTGATACCTAAGCACTTGCTACTACTAGTCTTTCTGTAAAGGTGACTGCACTCTACAAAATGCTTTGTGGCAGCCTGCAGGAGGGAAAACAAACAAATACCCTGCAAAAGAAAGAAAAAGCGAAACAACTGCATCACGGTTTGCTTCCATTTTGTTCATCTAATACTGTGGCTGAACAAAACCCCCAAAAGTTTCTTGGCCTGTGAAACAGTATCTGCAAATTTTTAAACAATGAGCTTGTTCTTAATGGTTGGACTAATTCAAATTGTATAAAACTGCTTAGATTAAGACTGCATTGCTTTCATGTGAACTAGCACAGCTATATGTCAGAGAGACAAATACAGGTTTTGTCCTGTTGACTCTCAGGCTGCTAATTATTAAATCGGGGAGAAAGGCCCTGTTACATGGCTTGTGATCTTACCCCTTATCCTTTCTGACCAGCACAATCTGGCAGAAAAGAAATAGCTCTGCTGATAAGAAGGAATATCTCCCTCTCTTATAAGTGAAGGTATAGAGGCTGCTCTCCTTCAAGTCAAACAGCTCGTAGCACAGTATTTATTTAAGAAATTTTCCAATATGATGAATAATTAACTTGTTTCGATTGTGTCTTTTTGGATTAGACTGAGGAAAAGAATTACAACCCCCACAATGTCTCCACATCTCAGCACCACTTTTCTTTTGATCAGTGCACTTTGGACTCACAGAAGCAAATTGCAATCATATTATCAATCAAAAAATACTGCTGAAAAACAGCACTTACATTAACAATTTATTCAGACACTTTTGAAATCATCTGCTATGAACAACAGTTAATCCAAACATCCACACGGGATGGTGAAGTCAGTTTGATGTTTATATACTCCTAGTTATTGAGACCTTCCAGTTAGGAAGAGCTTGGTTATTATACACCATCTGCCTTGTCACATGTTGACATGTAGCTTTTAGGAAAGGCGGTGGAAAAAAGGGTGTCTTTATTACACTGCTGACAACCAACTTCACTTCCATGGAGGATATTTGAACATCATGGCTAGTGTGTGTCTGAAGCAGAGGCTTAGAGGAGAAACAACTGGCGGATCCTCCTCTTAGATGAGAACAAAGTGAAAGGAGAGATAAGAGATATCGCATGGGTTGTGGGGCTGGGCAGATTTGTTCTTTGCAATGTTTCTTGCTGCCTGATAAGTCAAACGATCAAATAGCAAAGCTATGGTTATAACTGCTTACCTGTCTCAGGTATTAATAAGAAAATTGGAAATTCTCCCTTTATTTGTGAACCAAGGCAGTCTAGACATGTAAAAGACAAACTGTGTTTTTGTTGAGAACAATATCACAATACACTGGTATCCTGACATTCTTCTCTGGTCATTAGTTTTCGCAAGGATTTTAATGGTTCTGCTCTTAAGTGCAACACCCAACACACCTAAAAGTGACTCAAGGCATCCTGGTACCATATCTGCAATCAGAAGAGGCTCCTGAACTATCAGCCTCTGATTTAAAAGGCAAAACATTTTCAATGGCTAATCAAGGCTTTTCTTCCCCACATAACTCTTATTCAACTTTCCCTCTCTCTTACATTTCAGATAAAATAACTTAAATCTGCCTATTGCAACAGGGTGCTGCCAGACTCAGTTACTTTGCTGAATTTGGGTGAACAAATGCAGGTAATTTTCTGGCTGGAAGAGCTATCAGTATGAAATCAGGGTGGATGTTTTAGGTAAATGAGCAATAAAACAATCTGTAAGCTTAGGTGTCCAAACATAGGTCCTTGCCATACATTGAGGTAAGCAAAACTAGCTCATCACCTTCATCTCCACTGAAACTATTTGAAGGCAGAGTGAACATTTTGAAATTATGACTGCATTTTAAAAGACCTCTGAAAGATCACAGAACCCAGACATTCAAGAAAGTTTTCAAACCACAGGGAAGATAAGCCCCAAAAAAAACGCAGCAGCGGTTAGACAAACCTCACTTGAAAGGCTTGATAATTTTTGTCTGACTGCTTTTTACAGAGGAAGTTAGAAAAGCTACTCTGCTCTCAAAATCTAGTAGTGTGATCCTAAAAGTTTTTTTTTAAAAAAAAAAAAAGGGAAAGACAATGACAAAGCATTTTGGCAGTACCCAGGGAAGTCTGACAGGCAGCAACAGAAAGCACAGATCAAAAGAACACATAAGTTCTTTTATTGTAGAAAATACCTAGAATTCCATGTTTATCTTGCCACAATAAGCCACTGAATGGTTATCTAAGCTGCTCTTGTTTTTCCAGGCGACTCAATACCTCTGTAGGTTTTACCCCGCATTAGTTTTAGTCTGGCATGTTTAAAATGCTACACAGCAAGTAAATCTAATCTAAAAGGTTATACGTTTCCTTAGGAAAAACAGTCTTCACAGAGAGTGATCACCTTAAACAGAAAATCTTTTTGGTATCAATTCAGAATTATTTGCCCCAGTTTCTACAACTAAGATCACACAGCTGTGATATATCACAAAAAGCCAAACCCCTTCTCTCTCTAGCAATACATTGCTAATAGGTATTGTGAGAAATTCACAAAAGTACATTAAAAAAACCCAACCCAACATGAGAAGCATCTCACAAGTACCTGTTTGAGTACTTGTGAACTTTCTTTTTTCATTTCCTTAGTTCTCCTTTTATAGACTACTAAAAGTTTCCCTAAATTCCAAGCTGGCTTTGCCTATGTAACACAGTCGCAAAGAAATCTGTCTAATATATTACAAGTGGAACTATTCTTGGCAAAGTACTATCTCTGAGACAGGTTTAAGTTATGCAGAAACAAGACTGAACTTGTGAGTTCACAGTTTCTTTAAAACAAAGCAATACCTGCTGTCACAGCATGAGGGGAAAAGATACCTCAAACCCAAAATATTACAGCAGAAGCAGAAGACAACATGGGAAAAAAGAGTAGCTCGCTCATCTTTGCTGTCCAAGTATCTTTGGAGTGGAGGTCTACTGCTCTCTAACCCCTTCAATTCAGAAGGGGCCCACAAAGTAGCAGTTACTCCAGAGTCCTGGAAGACTTCCAATAAATAGATTAAACCTTACATATAAACACTCCCTATAATTAGAGAAGAAAGCCTCTTGGTTTTGGACAGCGTATGACAGATTTTGAAACCATGAGATGAAGTCAAATTGTATCTTAACATGGTTCAAGGGAGGCCTTTCTTCTGTAGCCTGTCAGTCTCCTTCATAGGAACATCTAATAACTACTGTAGTAACCTGAAGTTTTTTGTGCCTTTCAAAATCAACCTAGAAACACGTACAGACAATAGGATAACATTAATGAAGACTTGCAGACATTCTTTCTTACAGGGAGAAGTCTTTTTAAAAAAATTTATCTTTTCAAAAGCTTCCATTCACTCTTACAGAAGCCCCACAGAGGAAAGACCTGGCTCTTCATCAGAGCTGTACCTGGCTGGCAGAAGAGGCACCAGAGGAGCAGCAAAGAGCTGAGAGGCTCCTTTTTCTTCTCGGTTGTGCCATGGGAGCATAAGTGGCTACCTCCTCCTCAAAATCCATCCTCTCGGTAGCAGACTGCCACTAGCATGGAGAGACAGAGCCAGGAGCCGCACGAGTTCCACTGCAGATTTTCCAGAGGTGTGCATATGCAACACAGCCTCATCTGATGTGAAATTTTGTTACACATCCGGGTGTGTGAATGACTCATATATAAAAAATACTGGTTTCTCATGGTTGCATGCTTGCATACGGGTGGGGATTGAACAAATACACACTTGCACCCGGGCTAGAACTACCCTTTTTGTGACAGGATTAATACCTAAGACCAGGAGGTCACAATTTAGCAGTGAAAAAAGGTAAAAAGATACACAGTAAAAAGACATATGCAAAAAGCACGATCAAAGTAATACAAATGGTTAATGCTACGGTGAAACCTCTTGTGGAATTAAGCTACACCAACAACCAAGAAACATCCGTGACCTCCGCAGTGGTCCAGCGTTACTGAAAGCTGTTCCTCAGCCTTGGGAAGAAACCTGACTCCTACTGGCAGCAGGGTCCCAGGCGCGGCGTGGGATTAACCCAGTTGTTCGGGACCGGATTGGGAAGCGGTGGCCAGGAGCCCTGCCTCGGTAGGATAGCCCACCAGCTGCCGGGCGAGAGGGAGCTGCGAGAGCCGGGCGTTCCAGGGCGCAGCATCGGCAGCAGGTGCCCGCAGGACCTGCCCGTGTTGGACGGATGGACAGACTGAGGGCGCCTGCCACTGCCTCTGGTGTGGAACACACTCGGTAAAAATAAAACCGAGGGGAAGTACGCATAAACCAGAAATAAAATGCTTGCGTCTGATGTCAGGGGAAGAGCGTGTCCGTCAGACAACCTGCTAGGGGTCTGAGCCAGCTGTACTCTGGTCAGCAGGAGCGTTTCTATTGACAAGGACACCAGCGCCACGAGGGCCAAGAAAAACATTTTGCAATCTGCGCCTCCTTGCTTCATCCCACCCCACCCTTCCACGAGATTCAGAAGGGAGACGTTCTCCACTGATCTCCCGAAAGCTCTTGATGCTGTTTCTATCACATGTTGTCCTGCCTGGAAGAAAGAGACCTAGGGGTTCTAATTGACAAGTGGCTGAATATGAGCCGTCAGTGTGCCCAGGTGGCCAAGAAAGCCAACGGCATCCTGGCTTGTATTAGAAATAGCGTGACCAGCAGAAGCAGGGAGGTGACTGTTCCCCTGTACTCAGCACTGGTGAGGCCACACCTCAAGTATTGTGTCCAGTTTTGGGCACCTCAATACAAGAGAGATATCGAGGTGCTGGA
>JAOXJM010000012.1:18304286-18320512 GCA_026413425.1 Tringa solitaria
TGTAGAGTAGGGTAGATGGTTGGACTCGATGATCCCAAGGGTGTCTTCCAACCTAGATGATTCTATGATTTAAATTCTCCACCGACAGACACCAACAGAGAGTCCCGGGGCTGCTTAGTGCAGAAACCCTTCTCAGCCCCGCTCAGGAACATGCCACGGGCAGGCAGAAGGCACCGTCCTGCCTGTACCACCAGCGCTGGGCTTAGTATTAGGCAAAAAAGATGGCAACTTGGATTAGCCACAGAAAACCAATTGAAACAATAATGATCCTTAGTAAAAAGGCCCAGAATGCTGCCAGCAATTACTGCCAAATCACGGTACCTGCAATAACATGGTGATTCCGGTCTAAGCACAGAGGAACGGCGAGGTTCTCCCATATGCCTGGGTAGTAGATGTTGACATAATACTGTCTTTTTAATGCAAAGTTATGAAGCAATTTTAATATGAAATAGCTTTTTAAAAAATGAATACATGATATGCATAATGAAATTAGCACACAACGTCTGTGAGGTTTTGGAGGTTTGTTTGGTTTTTTTTAAAGACTTTTACGGAAAAATATAACCTAGATCAAGAATTTACTGAAATTATCATTTCTCTGTAAAAAAGAAAAGGAAATACAACTGTTTTTAAAATCTATATGAAAATATAATAAATGTCCTAGCTTTTCAGATACACATTTTTAATGGAAGTGCTTATACTACGTGTGTATTTTTAAGTTAATTTTTTTACTTTATGCTAAATAATTATTCTTCCTTCCAAACAATATTTACTGTTATTTAAATCAACCAACCAATGTCTTTCAACTATTTCTTTATTCAGCCAATGGGAAATAATTGACATTTCTTACTACTTATTCTAATCAAAGTCAAATATTTGTTCCTTCTGTGAATAATTTATTACTAATTGCAACAGTCGGATGTATGGTATTTTGTGTTAACTAAAAATAGGCCTACAAATGAATAAATGCAGCTGAAATTATGCTTTCAAAGCACAGTGGAAGAAAGCCCAAAGCTCATACATAGCCATTGGACAGCAGATCTGTTTCCAGACTTTAGACACCCACATACCCACAAAATAGGTGCAATTGGGAAAAGTCTCTGCTTATTTATCTGGCAGTAAATGTATCTGGAAATGAATTTATCATGTGCAATTTAAAATCAGACTCAACTTCTTTCAAATACAAAAAATGTTCTAACTCTTTGCTTTTTCACTGCTTACTTCTTCCTCTTGCTCCCTTTCTCCTTCCTTGGAAGACAAGATGTCTCCCTCCAGACTGAAAAAATACTTAACTGTGATTGAAATTGAATTACGATTACTTTTTCTATTTTGAATGAAATCAATGGGAGAGCATGCAGACAGTCTATTAAATGTATATGTAAGAAATGTAAACCCCCTAGAGGCTGAAATATTCTTAAAACTTAACTGAGCTCTGGAATTTACAGTCCCGAGACATTAACATAGTCAAGAATTTAGCAATCCAAAACAGAAATGGACATTCATACAAGTATCAAGACAATCCAGTCTTACAACTAACATGAACATAACTTTGGAAGATAAAATAAATCTCAAGATGTGGGACAAAATAGTCTGTAACTACTAAAGATCACAACTCACATGATGCACATGGCCAATTATCTAACACCCACCTGCTGAGAGGTTGTTAGAACCTCCCTAAGAACCCACGGCAGAAGCCATGGTGAAAAATATATGATGAGTCTTTCTGGACTTCAAACATAAGCTAAAGAATAGCTTCTCTATTCCTTTCTTTAACAACTAATTTTGATTTTTAGGTCAATTTTTTTTAAGGGAAGTGCACCTATGGCAGTGAAAACTTTCCCTAAATTTAAACAAATGAAAATACTCAGTATTTACTAAGGCAGCAATCTCCTAGTGAATGAATAGAATCACTACAATCCACAACACAAGAGCACACACAAAATGCAGCAGTACAAAAGGTACTAATTAATGACCAAAAACCCCCACAAAATCAAAAAAGGACCCTTCAAAACATAATCTCATCCAACCAAAAGTCCCTGTGTTGGCTTGAGGTGTCAAGACTTAATACCATCAGATTTTGAATTTAGAGAACTGACCCAACGATAGGGTGAACGTTAAAAAACACACATCTCAGCGGCTGCTGTCAGAGTGACAGGTGTTGGCTGCAATTTTAACAATAGCACTGCTTCTCCTGGTGTACTCAACTCTTTTGAAGAGAAAGGAAATTGGACTATATGTTCATAAGAGATTTGCTTGTCTTATTTACTCTTCTTCTCTTATTTGAGCCCAGAAAGAAGATTTAAATCCCAGGGATTATGGCTAAACCAAGCCAGTTAATCAGGTGATTTAGGTGCAATCTGCCTTTGTTAGAAAATCAACTGAAAAATGCTGTAATGCAGCAGCAATGTCCAGAGCTGCATTTACTTTGCTAATGACTGGCATAAATACGTGCTCCCCTCCCAAGTGACAATGTGCAAAGAGCACAAAAATGTTCCCAGTGGGAAGCTAGCAAGACTACGCAGCTGAAAAGAGAACTACCAAAACACATTCACAACCATTTGGAGGGAAATGATCTTGAGACACAGCAAATATTCATAAATATTGAGGCTAATCACAGGCTACAGAAGGAACCTCTGACCAGTGACCAGGGAAGTTCCACTGTAACCTCAGCTCTACCACCAGCATGTTCCGTTGCCCTCACACAACACCTTTGCCTCTCTGTGATGCTCCTCATCTGCCAAACAAGCAATGCTCACACGATCTGTAACACGCCTCCAGAACTTCAAGTAAGAGAGAACATCTGTTCAAAAACAGCACAGCCAAACATGTCTGTAGACCAGGGCTTCATTTTTACTTCTGTCACAAACTTTTTGTGCTCTCATCAGTGAATAAGGGGCTTTAAATGAACTTCAGGGTCGCTGACAAGCCTTCTCTAGAATGGTGCTCTGAGGACATCTACCAAGCTGTCCACCCCTGAGAGGGGCATGAAGCACAGCAACTTGAGGTACTTTGGTTTAAAAGTTAAGTTGGAAGCAGCAGCAGTGGCAAAGCACTCTTCATACGTCAATCTACCTCTGCAGCGTAAAGAAGGAGAAGATTTGGCTAAGCCTAAGCCTGAACGACATTCAACAGTTACATCTCTGGGCAGAGAACCTTGACAGCCAGGCTACAGCCACATGGGGCTAGCGCTTTCCATCACTGACTCCTGAAACTTTGCTGCTGAGAAGAAAGGAGCACAAAGTGCGCATGGCCAGGAAGAGCATGAAGAGAGGAGCTCAATTCTGCAGTCCTGTCATGAGGTGCATTGTTCAGCAGCTGGCCTGAGGGACTAGCCACAAGGCTATGGAGGCCAAACACTGTAACGTCATTGCCCAGTGGCTCAACTTCAAATGGGAAAATGTAGGGTTTGCCTATCCCAAAAACCTCCAAATGAAGGAAGGCATCAGGCACAGGTTCAGAGGAGGCAGGAGGTGCCTCTACCACAGAGGTGGTCACTGGCAGGTCACTGCACAGGACACAGGCTCTCCTCTCCACCACTGCTGAAGACATTAGTTCTGCCCTGAACCCATCCACTAAATGAGGCCCCACTGACTGCTTCGATGCAGTTTTTGGTAGTCATCTACAGGGGCAACCCAAAAAGCACCAGTACTAAGCTGAGTATATGCAAAAGCACATCTGTAAATGCCTCAGGATATTTTTAGTTTTCTGAAATGTAAGGAATCTCAGGTGTCTACAGTAACTGGGAGAGGTTTCCATGGGCAACTCTCTTGAATGCAGCTGCCTGAACTCTGCTTTAAGGGATACCAAAATCCTAGATTCCATAAACACCGAAACGATATTACTGCAGGCATTTATTCAGTCAGCTGGATACAAAGTATTCTAAAAATACTTTGTCATAAAATTAGGATAAAAAAATACACGTACAAAACTCACATGAACAAAGATAAGGATATAACAACTACCTGGGACTTCTGACTTACAAACAATACATGCTACTTAAAATGCAGAGGCGTTGCCACAGAAGAAAAGTTACTAATCCTGTTGGGGCAAAGTAATTGCACTGCTGTGGGGTTTGCATAGAGGGGAGGGAAAGAAAAAGAAAAGGAATTGCTTTATTAGTCTTTTTGCAGCTTTGTTTTGTTTGCTTTTTTAAAAGAACAGCTTTTTAAAATTACTTGTAACTGATAGATGTAAACGAAGAAACTTAGGTTTATCAAAGCAAGTATTAATACTTCAGTTAAACTCCACTGACTTCCAGAGATACCTTAGGGCTAGGAGTTTAATATGTACTTTAATATATTGCCTTACTTTTTTAAAGGGTAAAATTTAAAGACTTTCCACTGAGACATTCTACGAGGAGTATTATTCTTCTTCAACATTTTCACTTACAGTCAATACAACATAAATCCACTTTACATTGCTAATGAGCTAGCTCTTTGTTCATTTATCTATCAAGTTATTTATAAATATCTCACAATCACAGCGTTATCTGGGGGCTAAAGAGCATGCTTCAACTCAAAACAAATGGACATGTCACCTCATGTCCTTCCATAAACAAAAGCTAAGGGCTCAGATTCCGGCAGAGATTTAAGCTTATAATCATGTTTCGTATGTTCAGTCTCACAGCCTTACCCAGGTGCATTTAACAACACAAAACAAGCAGTTCTCCTTAACATACAGCAGCACTGGAAAGCAATAAATTGTTGTACCAGATGGTACATGAGACAGGGGACACGTGTGGATGCTGCGGAGGGTCCCCCCTTCCCGAACACGCAACGTGCTCGGTTGGGCTTACAAAGACCATCCAGGGAGGACGGCAACCATTCGGGCAAGGAGATAGTACCCATTGGCAGAGAGGAGGCAGCAACTCAGAGAAATCTCCTGAAACTATTTTGGAAACTTTTTTTTTCCCCCCTAAACAAATACCTACAGCCTATGCTGACACAACAGCAAGTTCTAGCCGTATGACACTGACCTCTCAGATAAAAATAGGCATTTTTTGATGACACATTATATACAGCAGTTTATACAAGTAGTAATCCAACAAAATGGATTTGCTCAATGAGAAAAATCTGTAGCAACGTATATCCAGAACAAAATCACATTCTTCACACACCTGTGTACATTTTAAAAGCAAATGTAATATTTTAACTCTGTTTTTTAACTGGTACAGACCAGAAAAGTATTCACACAATATTAACTCTAAATCAATTTCTCCCTACATGATTCCATGCCATCAACCAGCAAAGCTGTAATGAATGCAAAATATGCTAGTTCATTTGACACATTGCCATTTGTACATATTCTAGTACTAAATAATTAACTCGCTGACATTGGGAGAAAGGTTAAATTGAAATTAATTCCATATTATTCCCATTGCTGCCTTAGTTTCAAGATATAACTAGGAGCGTAAAAGCAAACGAGCTGTGACCAAGAAAAATTAGTTAGTGATTTCTCACTTTGTACTCCCTTCAAATCCATTCACGTTAATAATCAATACATGTTCCAAAAAAGTTTATTTAACCTTGCCGGATCAGGCAATGCAGAACGTCAGAAATCCTTTACACACTTTTTTCAACTGGAATTAGATAATGTGCTTACCATATTCTGCAGCCTCCTCATTCCCTAAATCCTACTGAGGATTTACATTGAACTGAAACTAGTTTCTCTCAAGTTTACATTTCTCAGGTGCCATTAGGCAGAGCCTACGATTCTTCTCTTTCCACATTTTTAAGCTGGGACATTAAGTACCGCAAGCCCCCACCCTTTCCCCACCTAGATCTATCCCTTTTCAAACTAAGCCATTTGAACCAACTACACTTTCTGGCCCCAAACCTGCTCCCCGTTATCGTATCACAGTGGTGCCAGCCAGGGGGCTACCCCTCCCCGTTGATGTTTACTTGATCTGTTGTGATTGATATAAGCGCAAAGTGGTTGCAACTGAGACCCTCTCCAGAGGGGCTGAAAATATCCCCTTTTCTTTATACCTAAAAACCCAAAAGTCCCAGTAGCATTTCTGTTGCTGGACTTTTACCTCCAAATAGGGCTTATATTTACCGAAGAAAAAAAATCTATTTAAAAATGCCCCAGCCTTACACCGTGATGTCGAAGCATATACTCAAAGTTTGTTTAACTGACTGATACTATGATTCATTAAAAAAAAAAAAAAACCCAACAAAAACTCAGTATTTTTGCAGATATCAAATGCTGGAATAAATGCTGTTGTAATTTTAGGGTTCTATTTTAACAGTTAAAGGAGAGACATCTGGCAATAATCTAAAATTTAAATACAGTGTCTCCATTCTTAGTTTCTCCTCCAAAACACTACCTAGGACATTTTTGCAGCATGATTCATATAATCAGCATAATACATTACAATGCCTTTCAAAAAATTCTGAATTCTCAGTTCATTCAATAAAGAACTAATTTTCAAAAGAGAAAAGGGAACATGCCATGCCAGAAAACTCACTTTATTGACTCAGCCCCACTGCCAGGAGGAACAACGTGGTGAAGCAAACTCCACGATTTCAAAAGCACTTTTTTACAGCGAGGGCAGAGAGAGAAAGAGGCTTATTTACCGAAATGTGAGATTCCACAGGTGAGGCCAGAGACGGTCTGAAATCCTCTTCCTTTAGTTCCAAAAGTTTTAATTTATGATGAAGCCTGTAACAATCCTTTCAAGCTGCCAGGTAAAGCGCACGCCATATCTCAGCCGCATTTTCTTTTGCCCTTTTGCAGCGTAACTTTGTTATTTGCATAAAGCTTAGCTCTGGCCTATGGGACTTTTTTGAACATCTACATGTTAGATTAGCTGTCTTGACATGCTCTATCAAGCATGACATCATGGCTCTCCATGGCAACCTTAACCACACCTGCCCAGATGCCAGAGTTACCTGTTGTGTTCAGACCTAACTGAACATAACAACAAAAAAACCTCAGCCACCATTTTCTAGGCACTCAGCCTTGCACAGGCACCGGAAGGGTGTATTTTTTTTTTTTTTTTTTTTTTTTTTGACTGGTGGAAATCTAATTTCATTTGCCAATAAATTTGTTCTCCACGGAGCACTGGCTGAAACGCTAGAGCTGTTGCCGACCCTTCCACATTTCCCACTGTATTTCCTAGTCAACAATGAAAGAAATCTGTGGTGAACACCTTCCAGCTAATTTTCTAAAGGCATGCTCAAAAGCTCCAGCTCTGAAAAACTTCTACAGGCTCATTTTTGCTCTCTGCCCCTCAGAAAGGCTTTTTGTTTTTTATCAAGTCGACTTGTAAAACAGGTTCACAGCAGGGATTACCCCCCTCCCATGGCCAGGTTAGCATTTTAACCTCTTAATTACAAACTCTTTTTCATCCCAGCAGCCGCTGGCCCAGCTTTTATACTTGTTCCTGCTCTTTCCTTCGCTGCTGACCGGACTCAACCTCACCGAAGCGGGTGACCACGTCCTGCCATGAGCTCAGCAGCAGATGATTCACACCATCTCAAACTTCAGAAGGCCCAGACTGTTTTCCTCCTTCCTCTCTCTTTTTTTCCTTTCTAACTTTCCTGAGGATTACGTTAGCGCCTTGCTTTCATTAGGCCGGACGAGGCAGCCTTGGCAGAAGCAAGGCAGCCAAAGCTCCTGCAGAAACTTGCGTTACCTACAAAAAAGAAAATTTTGTTCCTCGGCTTTCCAGGCTTCCAGGCGGAGGGAGCTCTGGTGCCCGGCCACGGGGTTGTCTTGCAAGGGGGAAAACCTGCAACCCCCCCGGCTGCTGCGAGCTGACACCCCAGTTCACCACACAGACCAGCTCAGCTGCTGGGTATTTGCCTTGCAGCAGTATCCCAAGGCCCTTGTGCAAATAAAGACGGCCCCTGTCTCCGTGAGCTTTCCTTTCCAGAATAAGATATCACAAACAGGGTAACAAACCTGCGGGGTGGAGGAGGGATGATCTGTGTGCACAGCTGGGAGGTTTCGGGTCACCACGTCAGCTAACCATCAGTAATCCCCAGTGGCATTTTACCTGGCCATGATTGTACTTCTGATTTGTGGCAGGTTATCAAGAGTAGGAACGGGGCCTCAGGAGGCACATCCACGGAGGGATTTATCTGAGCAAACGAAGCCTGGAGGAAACCATTAATACACAGTGGAAGATATGGACAGCATTCACAGCTGACCTTGCTGGTGCAGGTGATACAGTATGATCTGACAACTTCAAATATTTTTTTCCTGATGTTTATTTTCTGCAAACCTGATGTTTACTATCTGCAAACACAGATACTTATGGTTAAAACAAACAGGAGAAAAAAGTCCACAAAAAAAAAAAAAATACAATTACCAATCTTGATTTTCTGGTCCATTTTTGTTGGCTATGGACCTGACAGGGTTTAGAGCAACCTGGAAGACAAATTATATGATATGCAAGGCATTATCTCCTAACTGCAAATATTGGGATGTTTTATGTTCCAGCTGCACTATTTGGCATAGAGATTAGAAAATGGTGTTGCATTAGCTACTACCCTTGATAGATTCCCACTGTGGATAATTTTGCCACTTTCCAGATACTGAAGCAGCTGGAGAAGTAAGAAGGGAGAAAAGGAACTGGGAAAATAAACCATGACATTTTAATGCATGTCTTCCCATACATCTTACAGATTTTGTTTATGATACATGTTACATACACATCCTACTACACACGTATGTAGTTTGTCTGCTACACACATACATATATGAGGGGCTGGGTGTAGGAACTATGTATGTTAAACACACATATACACCCTCCAAAGCAAAACTATATTATGATCTTATTCATGGAGCAGCTCAGTAAGCGTGCATTATACACACACATAAAGCTATGTATATATACAGATATACCCATATGTATCTATACACAGACATACATATATATACACACAAACACAAAATACACACATACGTGTATGTGCACGCCTAGACACAACTGGTAAGAAAAAGCCTCTCTGAACTGTAATGCCATGACCATAATAATCTTACTGCATCTGATGAGTCAGACTGTTGATACATTACATTCCACCTAAGCAAATTTCTTACCATCAATTGGTATAATTTATTTCTGCATGTTTTAATGTGGCTTCTGTTCCGTTTATCTTTTTTTTTTTTGTTTTTAAGTTATGCTGAATGGATGGGGCCTGTAGTCTTTCCCATTCCCAAGAAAGATAGTTTGATGCTCTAATAGTAATTTTAAAGTTATTTTGTTTTAAAATTATTTAAAAACTCATTACATACAATACATACGTCTAATCATAAAAAATTTAAAGCAGGAGACATTCGCATGAATTTTACCCTCAATAAATTAGAAAGGATGACACATTTTAAACAAATAACAGGAACAGTTACTGCATTCCTTCTGTAATTTATTGCCTTCAGAAAAGACTCAAATTACAAAATGTGTAGGGTGTAATGCTGTAGGCTGTTCAAACTGGGTTTGTAGTGTCTGTAACACTGGAACTAAATATTTACATGACTCCAAAAGATCTAATCTCTGGATTTCACCCCCCTCCCACCCCCTTTATTTAATTTGTATGCTATCTTTATCCACCACCCAGCACATTCCACACAGTCGCTAAAGTTCATAGAAGAGATAAGTGGGGAGGAAAAAAAAATAATCAAGACTTTCAAAGGAAAGGAGGGAAGCTGTTTAAAAATAAGGAATAGATCATCCTCGTTAGAGCTGAAGTCTTGCAGTAATTTTAGCTGGATACATATGGATTCTAGCAGTTGTGTTCCGAGGCAGTGATACCACCTGGGATCTCTAGAGACCCTGTCAAAGAGCAGTTGGGGGCGGGGGGGGGTCTTTCCAAACCTGTAACAACGGTCTGATCCCCAAAGGTTTAGAAGGCTTCAAAAGAGTCTGGGAATTCAGTAAGAACTCCCATAACAGAGTACAATATTTTTCCAACTTGTTTTTATCCTTACTTACAATTAATTTGTTGTTAGTGCTGAAATACCTATAAAACACTAAGAAAAAAAATAACTTCTATAAAAGTTTTGCTGTCAATCATTTGTTAAACTAAGAATAACGAGCACAAGATTTTTGAGCCTGAACTCTAAATTCTGCTGGTTGACTGAAAAAAAATGAATTATGGAATAGAAGGTAGATTGTCTGTAAAGCTGAACAAATTAAACTCTAACATTGCACCCAAAACCAGAGCCCAGAGTTCGGCTGTGAAGAGATCCTTGTACAGCATTCCCCGAATTCAGAAGGTCGGCGTGACAGCAGCCTCCACCTGCTCTGAGAAATACATCAGCGTGTCACATCGCCTCTGACCCTACATCTACTTTTCCCTGCTGAAAAGCAATTGCAGGCAGGCGAGAAGCAAACCACCTTAAGGTACGCTGCTGACAGACCAATGTGGATGTCAAAACAGCTTGGAGGAGGCAGATACCTGTGGATAAGTCCATTCTGTTTCTATTAAAAGACTCAAAAATAGAAAAGAAAGCAAATGAAAGGGTAACAGAGACAGCTAAATCATATAGACACACTCTACAGATATTTTCTTTTCTGCCGGGCAGTGGTGCCAATACTGAAAGTATAACAGAAGTTAACAGCTGTTCCATATTTTCCCTTTAGCTGTGAAAAGTAGATGGAGACCCATATACTAAGATCAAGAGTCTCACCTTCATCCCTATTTCCGTGTATACTCTAAAAAAAATAATAATGAAAAGCTCTTCAAAAATGTCAGTTTCAACAAACAATTCCAAGGTAATATTAAATAGTCTCATTTTTATTAGTATTTCTTTAAATTCCAAGGGAGCAACTGAATCTTAGGCTACATCCAACAAATCTGTGTAATGTTTTGCTACGTTCTCACCTTTTGTAATGAGGTAACGCTCAATTTTGTAGGAGTTATAAGGACTGTTCAACAAAAAGCAAGATGCGAGTTCGACTTTCATACCTGATCTCTCAGTCTCTCCTGGTGTCCCATTATTGCTGTGGCGTGGTGGGGGTATTTCTGTTTCAGATGCTCAAGAAAAGCCTCTCTCTTCCTGTCCATTTCTGAGGTTTGCATTCCCAGTATTTCTTTGGAACTGCGGGGGCCACCTACTGTATGTCTTCGAGGGATGTTGCGGGTGGACTTTGAATTAGAAGAAGTGTGACTGTTTGGGGTTGAAAGGAGCTCTTTAGATCGGAGACATTCTGCATCGTCTAGTGATGTTACATGCAAACTGGTTTTTGCCTGGTCTGAAAAAAAAAAAAAAAGCCAAACATTATATCATAAGAACTTAATCCCAACATTCACATCAGTAAGAAAAAGAAAATAATCGATATAAAAGCTACATTCTTTAAAAAGTCTGGTAGTGTTCAATGGCATGTTCTGCATCATTAGGCACACACACGCTGTAAGAAGTGGCCCAAAAATAATCACTTATATAAGCTCTATACAGTACTTATATATTTTTAACACACAACCGCAGTATTGCCTCACAGAAAAGTGAGCATCAGTAAAGTAGATGTTCCTTTTATATCATCTTTACCACTATGTGACTGGAAAAGAAGATCTGACAACGCCCTTATTCCCTGACCTTTAAAATCTACAGGATGCTTTCCACAAGAAGAAACAGGTTTCTTCAATAGGCTCCAGTTCACTTAATGGTCCAGTAACTGGTATCCTTAAGGATATTAATTGATAAAATTCCTCTGACAAAGCAGATTTTAAATCCTTAATCTTTTTTCAGTGTGTTTTCCACATGCTCCGAAACACCTATGAAATAAGATGAGGGTTTTGGAGGCTTTTTTTCCTGATTTCTGACTGTGATCTGGTTTTAAATTTCACGGATCTCCCTTGGATTTTATACGTCTCAGGACAGCGGGCTGGAAAATACTTCATCGCTTTTTCAATAAACCATTTCTTAAGAAGCAGAGTAAGAGCAAGTTTTGTGTGATATAAAAAAAAAAAAACACCAAAAAAAAACCCACCAAAAAAAAAACCACCAAAAAAACCCACCAACCAAATCTCAGATAAATTTTACCACTTAAAATCTACTTTAAGACCAAAGACCAAGAGGACGTTTGTAAAGAGATAGGCAGACAGGACATGGTGGGTATGTAAGTGCTGGCTTATCTTCAGGTAACTGTGTAACATGAACCCTCTGGTGCATGAAAAAGTGTAGTCTGGGGCCTTGTTACCTAATACCTTTGAAAAATCCCTTGCTCCTTTGTCAGCAAAGAAAAGAAAAAAAAAAACCACAAAAAAAACCCAAACCCAGAAGCACTGAAAAGGCCTCTCCAAGCCTGCTGTGGCCTTCCTCATCTCTTCTGGGCTGCCTCAGCCCTCCCTGTGAGTGTTAACCCTTCACAGCACCTCAACAGGAGCAGGAAGCTCCCTCCCCTCTGTGTTTTTAATAGAGCTTTATTTCTCTCTGATATTTTTTGCCTCAGACCCTCCTTTTTCCCCCCCCCCAGCGACCGCCTCCCCCGCACACTGCCATTTATACGGCGCTGCTGTTTGGAAACAGGCACCCACTCGCTTCTTTTTATGGTGCGTTCAGTCAGTCTGACACCCTGCCCACCGCCCGCCTCAGGATTTTATGCTGGGGATTTTTCAGCTCTCTGGTGTGCGGTGGCAGCTGCCTGCCAACTCCCACGTAACACCAAGCCCTAAGTAATCGGGTCAATTCTCCACCGGTGGAGCCACTCCTCCACATATTTACACGAGGAACCAATTCCCTGGGGTTTCACGACAAGACTGGGCCCTGGAAGGTCCTCAAAGACTTTGCATGTTTCTGTAAGCTCCCTGTATTGCTCACAGATGCCAAAATATCAACAACATCCTCTCACGGAAACCTACCCCGAAAGCAGAACCGGACACGGGAGCTCAGATTGCAGGTGGCACCACGCTTTGATGAGCACAAATCCAGGCCCAACTTTGGAAACTGGTTTGGTTCCTGGGGAAGTTTTGCTCTCATGCAGATTCAAAATGCCTTCTCCAATCTCCACAGAATCTTTTAAGACCTCGTTAGAAGCACAGTCCTCTTTAAACCTTCAGAGCAGCAGCCTTGTGTGTACGTACACACACACTCACGTGCAACTTTTCCAAGCGCAACTCAATTACAAAAACACCTAGTCTCACAGACTGCTGAAAATTCAGAGCACTGACCGCCAGGTACAGCCAGCTTTTTTGAGAAAAGTGGCAAAAAGGAGAGTTCTGCTTGCAAGAGGTTAGCGTGGCTACTCCATATAACTCAGTCAAAATGGTTTCTGAAAGCTGCAGGGTCACTTCAATGGATTTTACACGGGAGGAAAAAAGAGGTGGGATGGGGCTGGCTGGAATTTACCATCTTGAAGTTGTTGCACCAAGAGCTCGGAAGCTGTATCCCTGAGGCTGGAGGAACAAAGGCAGCAGACATACAGACACAAATAAAGGATTTCCTTGGAGCTCGAGGGAGTCAGCGCGAGCGTGGGTGACGGAGTGCAGCAATTTGGTACAAACCCTTAAAGTATGGTCACAGCAGCAGTTTCAATCACTGCACTGGTGGCAGGCACTTCCTCAAAAAGGCAGGTAAACCCACACGGACAAGCACAACTGAGAGCTCATGAATGTGTATTTCGGGTCCTAAATCTCCCTCATGCAAAGCCTTTCCCTGCTCTGCACTTCAGTCATTTCAATAGTTTAAGCTAATTATGTGGAACATAAAGAGACAAATCAAGTAAAGTGTTTTACCACTATTTGTTACTGGGTGAAACCTTGAAAAAGAATAAAAAATAACATATTTTTCTTATACCATATTAGAAAGATCAACAAAATCTCTTATTTTTCTTTCATACATTTGGAAAATACTGTATAAATACCAGTGAAAAGAAAGGAATGTAAACTATGCAAACTAATTGCTAGTCTTGCCAGCGAGCTGACCTGGGCACTCAGCGCGCTCCCGCCGCGCTACATCCCGCAGCAGCACGTGACACCAAACTCTCTGTTACGTTTCAATACGGGTCTTTCCCCTAGTAATTGCTGAAAAAAGTCCTCCTTGGCCACTTCCTAGATATGGGCAAGTGACTTTGATGGCCAGACTGGGATGGTGAAACTCCCCAACCCCAAGTGTACCTCGGGGCACATAAGCTGCTGTTGTGGACCACAGTGCTACAGGGAGGAGAACCCGGGAGAGGTCTTCTGGATCCTGGAGTTGCTCAATAACAGCCTGGGCAAACTTTCCGTATCTTCCAAGTGAAGATAATAGGCCTAGAAAATCAATGCCCACAGATAACTGTGAAATGTGTGAAGGATCATGTATGGTTCCCAGAAGAGAGCTAAGAGTAGCAAAAGGATAAATTATGCAAGTAGCCTCCTTGGAAAAGGGGTAGGGAGAAACCAATGGAAAACACAGAGGTGTGAGATAAGCTTGTCTCCCTCTCTCCCTCCCTCATATTCAGTAGCTAAAAGCTGAAGGTCTTTCTGTTCATAAAGTAGCAAGTCCAGAGGGCAACAAAAAGAAAGACTTGCTGATTGACAGGGGAGGGCTTTGGTTATCTGAGGGCTTGGGTAACCCTTACACTTGAGTTGCTTCTCTGATTTGAAAACAAATTTTCAAGATTTCTTAACATCACCCATTACTAAGGTGGATATAACTACAGGAAAGGTCCAGGTCTGCAGCCCAGAAGTATGCCTAGGAGTATCAGGAAGATTATCATAAAGGATTAATTGATGTGAGTTGGAATTTTTTTTTAAAGAAAAGTCCTTCAACGCATCCTGGTATGCAATTCCTCTAAGTCACACGCTCTGTGAAGTCTGCAAAGGCCAGGAAAGTCACTTTGCTTCATTACTTTAAATTTTGTGAAGACTTTAATAGTCCTGTTTTGCAATCCAGGTGACAAGAGAGAAGCACATTTCCAGAGTAATTTGAGAAAGCAACAAGTATGGACCTGACACGTACTGATACTATGAAAATGAGCCTTGAAGCAAACCTCATCCAACACTTAAAGTTTAGAAAAGAATCCAGTTTTAACAGCGTGAGTCAAACCCACCTCCATTATATTTATGCTAGCAGTAAATTTGAGATTATCTGAATCTTTCTAATTTATTCCAGTGTCTTTAAATTAAGTCTGTTTCCAAGGAACTTTCAAATGTAACTTTAGGATATGGGCCAAAACTACTAAATTTGGTAATGAACTTCCAGCATTCAAAATTTTTGCGAATCAGAGGATCAGTCTGGTCAGACCTCTGTTTTTCTAGCTCCACATGTATCTCAGGTAGCTTCATTCAACTCATACAGAAGAAATCTGTTACTCAAGGATTGTTTTTTCCTATTCAGACACATCCTTTAAGATTTCCATCCCACTAAACATAAACATATACAGAGAGAGATGCACGTGACTGGCACTGCCCAACATTTTAAATTAAAAAAATGATTCAAAAGAGCATCAAGCAATTAATGAAACCCCCCCAAGAAAAAAAAAAAAGAAGAGTGTTTTTTGATCCTAAGTCTCTATGAGCTATTTTCTGATATTACACACCTGTAAACTTGTGTGATTTTTTTTTCAAACCACATGTATCCAACCATGCAATATTTGTTTCACAGAAGCACAGTAACACAACTTTTCCTTAAGTGCTTATGAGGAATACAGTACACATGAACCGGGAATGTTCACAGGTGCTCCACAAATACGGTAATAGATGTAGATTAGATTAGCTATTTGTCACGCTACCCCAATGTTACGCTCCACGTGGAAGATCCCACGTAGAATTCACCAGGAAATAGTTTTCATTCGCTTTTAGACAAAATATATAGTGCCACGGTAATTGCACAAATGCATCACAGCTGACCCGCCGTGAAAACCACGCTCATGATTCCTTGGCCTCGCTCCAAAACAAACCCAACGGGTTTCACACAAACTAAACTCACCCTGTGACAATCTGCTGGGAAGCCCCCTCTTTCTAACAGCCACCCCGAGAAAAAAAAAAGAAAAAAGATGAGCTCAAACCTATTTTTTTGGAAAGAATAGCTCTGCCGTAGGTGAAGCATGCAGAGCATTTCAAGGGAAGGTGACATTATCTCGCCCCCTCCCTGTCCCCATCCCGGGAGCGGGACCCTCCGCACCGGGCAGCGTCCTGCAAACTGTGACAGGAACACAGCCTGCTCCCGGCGGTACAGGGTAGCCAGAAATCGCTCTAAAGAGCAAGTTAAACTCACAGAGTCGGGGCGGTAGGGCAATCTGCAGAGCCATTAGCACAAGAAAGACCAGCTTCCACACACCCCCTCCTCCCTCCTCCCCCACC
>JAOXJM010000012.1:18320762-18336479 GCA_026413425.1 Tringa solitaria
CGCACACACACAACCTCAGCCCCCCCCTCCCTAAGCGCCCCGCACGCCCGCGGTGCCGGCGGCGGGTCCCCCCGCGATGGTGGGCGGCGGCGGCGGCCGGAGGAGCCCCCCGAGGCCGGGGCCCCAACAGGTGATGGGGGCTTTTCTGCAGGAGAGCCCCCGGCCGGCTGGCTTCCCGCGGCAGCCGGGGGAGCCTTATGAAAGGGAACATTTCAAACATGATTACAGGCCCCAGTCCCCGCTGGAATCCCAATCCGTAGCCTTTTAAATCTCTGTCATGGGACAAAAAGCCCCTTCCACCGAATATTTTTTTAAGCTCGTAACCGCCAAGCCCGCAAACATTCCTGATAAATGCTCCTCTGTCTTTTCGAGCGTCTAGTTTAAAAGTAATTCATTATTATAAGCGCTTTGAGGTTTTGTTTTCTGTTGAATTCTTTCAAGCTGCTCAGAGAATGAATTAGGGAAAAATCAAGATACAGGAATTCAACTTTAGTGAAGCCAATAAAAATGAATGGTAGCAATATGTAAGCAGGGACTTTGGTTAAGAGGGATTTTGAAGCCTCAGTAGCAAAGCATATAGAAACTTATAACTAATTCTCTTTTGGCAGATCAGAGGCAGGAAGCCTGCATGAGAATCAATAGGTCCACTGGGCTGCAAGCAAAAAATAACGTGTCTGAGAAGGATGAGATCAAATCCCACAGATTCCAGCAGATGCCATATGTGTTGATTTAGTGGAGAATATCGGACCAAATTAGTCTATCAAAATCATAACGCAGAGCCAGGGACGGTGGAACAAGCTGAGTGTTGAGTTACAGCCTCACGACCAGAAAGTTTATCCATGGACAACTTCTGAATTAGGTAAAGAACAAAGCATAACCGAGATATTAATAAAAATATGCAATTTCTCGTTTAAATCATCCTCATACTGGAACACCAGATAACAGTTAGTACCTTGGATGTCTTTTTAAACAGACAGCAAGCATAATCTGGTCTTCCAAGCTTTCTACAACTCTGACTTAGATATAACATCAACTAAATTGCTTGCAATGACCTCTCAACCATCCAGACCAGACAGGCTAGGAAAAATCCCCTTCTACATCTCTATCTGGCTGAAATGTCATCCTGTCTACTTAGATTATTGAATGCAGAAATGTTTAGTGTATATATAAATTCAATACAGAAGCTCAAGGAGAAACACTCTCCTCATGCCCCAATCGTCTCCCTTCCAGATAGAAAAAGCCTTTGAGAAAATGACAATTAACAATTGATAAATGAACAAAACTATTGTTCACTAGATGAGACATACATATTCTCTAGCACTTAAGCAATATTTATTTTCCTTTTTAACAATTAATTCTATATGGTCTCGGAACCTGGCAAAAGTCCCAGAAATCTGGCATGGAAAACATAGAAAAGATGAAAATACAATCTAAACATTAGCACTGCTATTTAAGGTCTGCAGCACAGTGCTCCCAACAGAATACTCCTGTAGTTGTCCTGCAATATAAAGAAAACAGTATGATACACATTGTATTTAGAGTAGTGTTTTTACTGGCCATAGGTTACTCCTGCTCATTCTGATTGCGGACTATTTTAGGAGGAGAAGTGATGGCCAGCCATCCCACTTATCTGATGTTGCCTTTTGTGATATGGAGGAATGTGCCTTTAACACTGAGGTTTTCCAGAGTCTGCAGAAGCATGATGAGCCTCTTGCAACTTATATTCACAGCCAGCTGGATGGAGAAGAGAGGTCTTACAGGAATAGTGAACACCACCAGCTTCAAGAAATAGAAAATAACTCAGAAACCCCTGATGAGAAAAGAAAAACAGTGCAGTTGCCTAGAGTAGCAACATAAAAGCTGTACCAAGATATTACCTGTACACAGGGCTCAGAAACTGAGAGTCAGGAAACTAAAAGCCTTTAAAAAGACCTTATCCTGAAATGGACAGCACAATGGAAAGCACAAAACATACTTGCCTACAGATGCCTAAAAGGAAGGTGCTTTTGCAGCTTCACACATAAGCAGGGTTAGCTCTGGAGATCAGTACAGTTTGTACCAAGAGCCCTAATAAGGCTGAAATCAATGCACTCTAGCCCCTCAGGAGGCTTTACCTCTATCCATGTGGGGAAAAAAAAAACCCAAAAACTAGAAAATTAGTTGACGTCTAAAAAATATATATAAAAAATTCATTAAAATTAAAATATCTACTTTTAGCCAGCCCTGTTAGTTTCCACAGCCAAGAGCACAACAGAGAGTTGGTCTCTTGACTCTCTCACTGAGGTCTCCTAGAGTCTCTCAGTGGGGTGTCCTAGCAAGCAGCCAGGTGCCTCTTGGGAGGGTACCAGCCTGGTCTGAAACTGTTGCTTTCATGGCCACCGCAAGATGCTCCCACTGCTGAGACTGACAAATGGTATGGCTGATGCTTGTAAGGGGCCTGAGCAGCATGGACCCACAAAATGCAGAGGTGATCTAAGGAAGATTGCTTATTTGATTGTGGACGTGTGACTTGAAAACTGGGTGTCACCTTATGAGAACTTCTGTGGCCGCAGAAGCAGTCTCTGGAAGGGGATTAAAGACCATTGTCAAAAGCTGAAACTAAACACGGCACACTTCAGTGTCATCAAAGTCAAACAAATCAGAAGAGCCTGCCCAGCCTCAGAAGGGCCTCTGCTGCTGCTCAGGACAGGGAACAGTTGGGACAGTAAAGTCTCAAAACATGCCCTCACTTAAAGGGAAAAGTCTTTGGTCCCAAACTGGATTTAATTAATATATGTAACAATGCCATTCCTTAAGATGTTACCTAAGTCTGTTTAAAAGAATGAGTGAAACTGCTTTAGCAGCTGAGAAACTGGAGACAGCCAGAACCATTACACTGTTAGGCTCAAATAAGAAGCTCCCCAGAACAGTCACTGGTATGAATCATGAACAACAAGTTAAATAAACTTGATTAACCAGTTCACAGCACGCAATCAGCATTTGTTTATCTGCGGTAGTTCCTTTTAATTATGGCACTCAGATCTGGACCCATCAGTATCAAAATAATGCATGGAGAATAATTGCTAACGGGTTATGCTGTTTTAATTGTGTTTAAAATTAATGTCCCAGAGCAACTTAAACACTTCTGGGTTTAGCATGTGCATAAAAGGAACAATTAACAAATACTGACTGTGTTCAATTAGCCAAACTTATAATATACAATGATGACTCCATGGCTCTAGCAATTATTCACAGCTAAAAAAACTGGGAAGTTAATTATTAATAGTTAAATCAGAAGAAGCATGCCATAATTAAAGACCTGTCTCAATGTCCATGTGAAATCATGTAGCCACTGAGAAAAACAGAATGAGTGCTCTCTGCAGGAACCAGCCTGACACTGTCTAGCCTACTAGTCCAGAAACACCAGTCCTATCCTGTAGTCCAGAAACAAAATAAATGTTAGACCTGGAGTGATGAAGCAGAAGTCTGGGAGGAATTATGAGCACTCAAGAGGGTCACTCTGCAGCATCTCTCCAAGCCATGACATGGCCAGAGATTGCTTGGGCCTTCCCTGGAGGAGCAGAGCATCAAGAGGACACTCCAGCAGGTCAGGAAACCTTCCCTCCATGCCAAGGAGTTGTGGGTGGCCATTTGCTACCAAGCTTTCACATGGAGAAAGTAACTTTAACTAACTATGGAAAACCAGCAGCGAGGGTAGCAAAACTCTGATTTCCACCTCGGCCACCAGAGAGCAGCTTCAGTGCTGCGTTTCAGTTGAGCACATCTCTCTTCTCCTTGGTGCTCAGGGAGTTCACTGCGGTCCTTGCTGTGGTCTCTCGATGCTTAATAACTAAAAAAGACTCACCCCTAAAAGAAAAGCACTACGTTCAGATAGCATATTATCAAAGATGATATAATATTAGCCACTAGCATGTACAAGCAGAATTAAAAAAATCTCTGAGGTCTATCGATATGAATCCATGCAAGTAGATCTGGGGAGGAAGAATATTTGCACTATTTTAAAATTAATTGTTTGCTGATTTGGTATTGTACAATAAGGAATCACAGACTTTTAAGATGTGGAGGGGGGCTTTATGATAATTTAGTCTCAACTGCCTAGCAAGGGATTTCAATGAACTGGGACCTATCTCTAATGTAAGGAAGTGGTTAAACTATTCAGTGGTTAAAGAAAAACATCTGAACTTGGTTTTAAAACGTATGATGACAAAAAATCTAATACAATCTCTAGGATTATTTATCATGAATATAACCTTTGTGTTAAAAAAGTTTCAATATTTATAGTCTGTACATTCCGGTTCAGTTAAGAACTCTCATACTTGCGAGGCAAAACTAGCCAAAGAAGTAAGATGGTAACACTCCAGCTGAAACAAAAAAGAAAATTGAGTACAAACTTCTCTACACACCTCCTCAACAGAATTTCATGGTGTCTTGTCAGACCTACAGGTTTCAGCTCTTCAGAGAAATTCTGAGACTGACAGTGGTGCCAAGAGGCAGCACCAGCCTTAATCACTAAAATGACTATTAAAAAGAGTCACTAAGAGGCTGAAAATGAGATATTCAGGCAGAAGATACATTCATCTTCCCAATTTCATTTCAAATGGAGCTCTGGGGAGCAGCTATAATCACCTGCTGCTTGGCATCGCCGAGCTCTCCAGCGGAGATGCAGTGTCCTAGCTCACCTTCAGCCAAAAAGCACTGTGCTGTTACATGCTTTATGCATCTCCAAGTAGCAAAGCATCCTTCATTCACTCCAAAAGCTCAGAACTCTCACACCTGGACACCTACATCATGTATAAATAGGTTAGGTTTTCTGTTTTCCAAGCTTTATTCTTGCTTCCTCCCCCTCCAATTTTTTAAATAAAGGAAAAGGTCTGAAAGCAGTAAACACCGGTGCACACCCTAAATCACACTGAGAAAAAAAGACCGTGGTCATCACAAAGAAGAACTAACATTCAAGTGGGGAGAAGGAAAAAAAAAAAAAAAGGTGATTCGTTTCTTTCATCCATAACTTTATCTCCCTCTCTAATTTGGGACCATCCTAACAAAGCTAACTCATCTTAGATATACTTTAATGTGACTTCCCACCTCCCAAGGCAAGATGGAACAGAGCTAAATAAGCATAATTACAGGACGCATGTTTCTGGCTCATGTAATGCAACACCTTATTTCACACTTTTTACCACCCACCCTCCCCCTCCTTGCTTCATCCCACTGTACTTGACATCAGTACACTGCCACCCGTGCAGCCAGCTTCCAACTGAAGACCCTGGGCACACTACAGCTCCTCCTCCTGCCTGCCAGCCTGGCAGAAGAACCTGGCTCTTCACACATCACACTTTCCATACAGGATCACCTACGGTAAGGAACGAGATCAGCCCGCAAACACAGAAATAGAAAATACGAACATCTGGTTTTGTAAGGTAGCAAACAAATAACTCTGTGAAAGGGAAATGTGCCTTATATCGTGGAAATTTCAATCACTAGAGTTTAATCAAATGAAATGCAGTATGTGGGTGGGAAGGAACAGTGTAGGGAATAGTTTCTGAGGGAGGTGGAATAAAGGGAGGGGAGAAGGTCACTTTTAAGTCCATCTGCTCTACATTCAAATTCTATTTCTCCCTAGCGTAAAGCATTTTGGTTTTGATCAGTTCCCTTTTGGATGAATTCACTCAAACAGAGCTTTGGTGAGAGCTGGGATTCAAACTGGTCCAACTTTTTAGTATTGCCAGAACGACCAACTTAATGCCTGAAACACCGACTACTGCTGGTTTCACGGATGTCTGCAGGATGTGGTTGTAAAGGTAGGTGGCGGCATGCTTTAGTGATCAAAGGTATTAAGAGTTGCTCTCTGCAAAGTACAATCATACTTAAAAAGTATCATGAGAGAGCCTTTATTTCAGCTGCTACCAAGTACACATGGAGTTTATAAGATTGTCAGGTGACGGCTGAAGTTGCTAGGAAAGACCAAGTGCACTTTGATGGAGCCTGGGTCCAAAAATAACACAATAGTTCAAATTATGTTGTGATTACCCTAACTACTTAATTATCCACAGGCAATTCTGATAAATATTCTACCAAAACCAATGGTTTAAATAAAACAACTAGTAAATAATGATTAGAAATTAACACAATGGTACCAGTATTGCTAACCCAGAGCATTCACGCAATTCTTGATGATAGTTTTTCTTGAAAAGTCACTTTTTTGGGAACACTGTTCATTTTATTCATCTCTGGGCTGTACCAAATCATATCTTCAATTGTTCTCCACAATGTCATTGGCAAGAACTAGATGTTTTTTCTGATGCTCAAACTAAAGTCATGGCAAAGGCCAGCGGCACTCTGACCTAATGAGTTGGACATTTTTAGTTGTTCTTACTACAGTTTCTCCCTGTCTCCTGTCAAAAACGCAGTACTACACAGCAAATGACAATCCAAACACCTGAAGAGAGATAAAGACAAACAGAATAAATTCTTACAGTTTTTTTTCCACGCAGATTGGATTTTCAGCCCAGTGTGGATGGTCACAGGTTGCTGTTTGCGAAGCTTTTATTTCTGCTCTTTGGAGAACTCCAGCTCCTGAAGTTGTAAGATGTAAGATGCAAGTTGTAAGATGTAAGAGCAGAGGGCTAGTGGAGAACCTGCTACTTGTAAATATATCAATGACCTCTCCAACAGTATGTACATCCCCTTCCTTCAAAAGTGCCTCTCTGACCTTCCCAGATCATGCTGATGCTATCATTAAGACTGCTGATTAGTAAGAAAGCAATCAGAGCTGACAGCAATGGCACTCCTGTTCTTTATCAGGCCTGCCCAATCTGTTCTGCTGGGATGCACACTTATTAATTCACTCTTCAACATTTAGGATTTCTTAGCTTTAGGGCAACAGGGACCATTTGATTATCTTGTCTGACTTCCCATCTATCACAAGCCATTAACTTTGATGTGGGGTCCTCACACGAAGGCCAAACACTTAGATGAGATGAACAAGATGTTACTGATCTCAGGAGACCAATGCTGCAGCTGCACTAGTGTTTGTTTCAAACCCCACCACGCGTCCAATGAGATCTACCCAGATGATCAGCACAAGAAAGTGGAGGACATCAAGCTCCCAACTGACTTAACCCTGAGGAAAACTCTTTCCTGTGCCTTTAATTTCCCAGATCAGACATCCACCTTAAAAAACCCCATAGCTATCCTAACGTCAAAGCTGCGGTGCACACATCCAGTCACTGTTTCCAGCACAGCCAGTCTCTTATGCTTTAAAAAGTACCTGAGGGAAAAAAGAAAAGTACCTGGAAACATGCCTAATCCATTGTACGTTGAGGGGGACAAATCCTCCTGAATGCAGCACGTCACCAGCAGAAAGGCTGAAGCATGGCAGTTGATTATAATCACTGTCTTTAATACAGAGCTGCCAGTGCTACAAGCGTGTTATTTTGAGGCGTTTCAGCACACAAGCCCATGAAGGCGGTTGACGGAGCTGATGGCTCAGGCACACCATGTCCAGCAGCAAGACAGCCATGACCCTCCACCCCGCGACAACGACCCCAGTTAAATAGGGATCTTCTTCCCAGCCCCTGGGCTAACACAGCTTTGCAAATATACCCATTCTCATTTCACAGACTACGTTATAGTTAACTGACTGATGTTTAATTACCCTCAGTGCTAAGAAATTGCTTCCTAGTTCTTCAAGGTAAAATTGACTTATCCTCAGTGTTTAGACTTATTCCCCCTTTGTCAGCCAGACCCACCAGTGCTGTAGGACCTGCGCTCGGTGAGAAAGCACCTCACAGCATCGTTCTCAACCACTCGCATCAGCTGAGCTCCTGAAGATTTGCATCATACATCAGTCTCGC
Source organism: Tringa solitaria (assembly GCA_026413425.1). Classification (NCBI taxonomy): domain Eukaryota; kingdom Metazoa; phylum Chordata; class Aves; order Charadriiformes; family Scolopacidae; genus Tringa; species Tringa solitaria. The sequence continues at coordinate 18,328,619 of JAOXJM010000012.1, forward strand.
TTTTCATCTTGGAAAACAAGACTTTGCCTCTTTTAACTTTCTAGTATTCCCATGTTCTCCTTGCAGTACAGCTAGCAGTATTATCAGAGCCTGTTCTTCTGAATTTAATATACTAACAGTAGCAAAAGGGGTACGTGACCAAAGTTTACTTCTGAAAACACCGGTGCAGCTGGATGCTGCACGACAGCACAGAGCTCCCAGGGAAGCGGGTGTGAGGCTGGAACACTCTCCCCAGCTGGGACAGGGAGCCTGTGGCCACGGCTGCCTCCTCCCAAAAAGGGAGAGAGAACATATTGTGGGTTTGGCAAGGGCAAAACGTCCGAGCACCGAGCGAGCAGCAGTGACACGAAGCTGGTGTCATATCCTATTTCTCCTACAAGGGGAAGTCTGCCCCTTCTGTGCAACATTTTTGCAGAAGATAAAAAGGGAGAAAAAGTAGCAATGATCCGTCTCATCAGGCTCCAAGAAGCGCAAAGAATTGCCTGGGGTGAAGGCAAGAATAAGCAACGTCAGCATAGAAAGGTGTCATACAAGGTTTAAGCTCATTCAGAGCTAGAGCTTCTGTCTCTCTCATGAATAAATGCATAACCCAAGACAATTTAATTCCAACAGTTTTGTATTTCTTACAAAAACTTTTCAAACAATGTGATGACTCACAGGTGAGCTCTCCACTGACAACATAAAATGACATTGTATTAGTTATCTCCCTTTACAAACTGCAAGTGTGCACTGAGATATACAAATATCTCTCATAATATAGGACATGCCTTTACATGCAGCATAGCTGAGGATAGGGAAGAGGCAGTAAATAGTGACAATGACAGATTTTCTTCACTCCAAAGGAAAAGGTTATTAAATACTAATTGGTAACTCAGACAGCTTTTACTGCACATGCATATACTCCAGTACTCTGATTTACAAGACTTATCTGCAGAAGTATAACTTTGTGATTTATTCCATTTTATTTATGATTTTCATACTACTGCCTTAATCTTTCATAATTAGCATAATAAGGTCCAGTGATAAATTCACACTTTTTTTTCCCCCTCTTTTGCTCTACAACTGCCATTAAAAGATAGTACTTCAAGACTGCAGCTGGAATAATATCTAAATCCTTTTACCAGTTGGAGGAAATTCTGGGCAAAGTGCTGTAAGGAAAGAAGTATCAAAATATCTTTGAGACAAGATGACAATATTACTTACATGCCCCAATTTCAGTTTCATAAGCTCCTAAAAATCCTCTCTCAGAACAGAGAGTAATACAGGGATGCCCTTGGAAGAGGGCCTTGGGTAAGCGAAGGATGAGTTTGCAACCTATGAGCAGTAACCATTCAGTGCTTTTAGTCTGCTTTTTTGCAAGAAGTCTTGCTGTAAGAGCTCAAATGAAGAATAACTGGATCCTGGTAGAGAAGCTCTGTCAAGAGATATCCTCTGTCCAGGGCTATGGGAGTAAACCTAAGTGCAGAATGAGAGTTAGAACGGAGGGCTTTACAGGTCTGTCATCACTTGAAACACCTAAACCAAATTTCCCCAGCATTGGACACACTTAAGATTCAGCTGAACAGGGTTCTGGGCCATCCTGGCTTTTGCCAGATGATCCTTGGGGTCCCTTCCAACTTGGTATTCTGTGATTCACATCTGAGGAGTTTTCTAAGGAAGTGCCGAAAATCAGCCAGAAAATACAGGCCGAATACCACAATTAGGGGGTAAAATGCTAGAGGCAAAAATTATCAATCACTTTCTTTCCCCAGCCATCAAAGAAGCTAATTTGTTTGTTTTCCCCACTCTGCAAGGAAAAGACTGGGTGGTCTTCTGACTTTAAGAGTCTGAGAAATATTCCTCTGGAGGACAAGGCCACACCGGGCCTGCTGGGCAGCATGAGGTCCTTTTTCAACACTGTTTTGCACTGCACTTGATTTTAGTCACAGACATGAAGACTGTGGTAGTGCTTTGCAAATCATCACTAAATACATTTTTTCCATAGCACCATGCAAATCTCAGGAGTGTTTCCAAGACATGAATAAAGCCTTGTTTGTTGAAAGGTAGCATGTTTTCAGTTCCTCAGCTATCTTCATCAGCACAGGACTGCCATGCTGCAGGGATTCTTTATTTGGTTAAAAACTAATTCCCCTTCATCTTGCAGAAGCTGTCACCGGTTGTAAGAATATAGCAGCTTTACTCAATACACGACAAGTAACTGTTGATTCTGAGGCTATTAGTTCACTGAAGGAGTGACGTTTCAATGAAACATAAACAGAAAAACTCAGCCGCTTGCAGACAGCTTAAATAATTCACATTCTATTTTTTTTAAATACCTAATACATTGCTACATATTCAGACTTTTAAAAAAAAAGAACTAAAAATGTTTATATCTTCAGCCCCTTCTTAAATAATGTACATCTGATAATACCTATGCTCAAAACCATGCCATTTAAAGTCTAAGTTGTTTGCATACTGAAAAAACCTAAGTCACGGAGTGTTCAGTGCTGCAATTCAGCTTCCTTTTGCAGTAAAAAGAAACTAGGAGAAAATGGGGCAGGAACCAGACTGAAAAGCTTTCCGAAAGCTGCAGCTGCAGCCACAAGCTGAGATTTAAAATCAGACATTATTTCTTCTCCTCATCTTGTGGGCTCTGCCACAGTTTTCAATAAACCACAACTTCAGCCACAGAGGCATCATTGCTCAAAATTTTCTTTTGCTGATGGAGCTAAAATAAGAACCATACACACTTCTCCCTGACTTCAGAAAGCAGCGTATCTCACCCCCCAACAGGATTCTTAACACATTGCATGGGGGCAAAGTGTTAGGTAAGTAGCAAAACCCAAAGATGGCCCTGTGAAATTAATTTAATGTTGGAAAGAGAACCTGAAACAAAAGATCATATGAGTCAAGGAAAGCCAAAGCAAGAACTGTATTTCTATTTCCCAACCCAGGGAGAGAAGGGCCACGTGACAGCCAGCAGATACCGTTCCCTTGGATTTCCATGTAGCAACATCCCTTAGTAAAGAAACAAAGAGAGGAGATCCTCCTGTCAATAAAAACCTGAATAAAGATAGGAAAGACCCCATAGGAACAAAAGCCAAATTTCCCAAGGGGTGAAGAATACCATTGGCATCATGGAGTATGCACTGGTCCAGGCAGCTCTCAACATTAGTGATCTAGAACTAGCTGAGGGTATAAGTGAGGTGACAGAGCTTGCTGAGAACATTACATTATTCAGTGGAATTAAGACAAGGGCTGATCATGAAGAAGAGACTTCACAAGATTCACGGACTGGCGGTAAAGTGACAGATGAAATCCCATGTAGATAAATATAAAGTGATGCACATTGACCAGACTATTACCACTCAAACAGAGAGTTTGAAGTTATAACCATTCTGTGAAAATTTCAGCTCAGTGCTCATTAGTGATTAAAAAAACAAATAGATGTTAGAAAATGTTAGGAAAAGAACAGTGAACAAGACAGATAATATCATTATGCTACTGTACAAATCCCCAGTCTACCCACATTTTGAATATTGCATGCACTTTTGTTTCACTCCAGGTCAAAAAAGATATAGCAGAAATAGAAACATTAAGAAAAAGGCGGTGTGGATGATCAAAGTTATAGAACAATTTCTGTACAAGGAACAACTAAATTATGTAGGACTCTCCATTCTGAAAACAGATGACTCAAACACCTGTTTGAGGTCTATAAATATGAGTGACAGAAGCGGAATAGAGAAAGGCCCTCAATACAGCCTATAGGGTCATCAAATGAAACAAACTGGCTAATGATTCAAAAATACATTGATGTGAATATTAATTTCACAGAGCACTACACAAGTGCTGGTAAGCTGAGGACCTTCTTGCTGTAGGACATTGCAGTCGTGGAGTTTAAAAAATATAAAAAAAAACAAGTTAATGGAAAAAAATTCCATTGAGCACTGTTAAAAAAGGACATAATCTTCGGTTTCTTTCAAGTAATGCCTTAATCACATATTGCTGAGAGCTGGGAGGATATTCCAGAAGTATCACTACATACTCTACTTGATCCTGTATTTTTCCTTAGGTAACCATCACCATTCGAGAGAGGATGTCAGGCTAGACCTATGGTCTGACCTGCTACAACTACTAAGAAGCTCTAATGCTGACAGGAACGCTTTGTCATACATGCTAAACGTAAAGAAATAGAAGCAGTTACATTATAACAGAAAAATAACAACCTCAGACCTAACCAAAACACTCTGCTGTGCAGTGAGAATCGTACGGAAATCTCCTACTGGAGCAAGGATACGGGAGAGAATACAATACGTTAAGTCTTATCATCCCATCTGTTGTAAAAATGGCCTAAACATTTGTCTACACAGGAAAGTTAGTGTAGTGGAAGCTAGAGAATGAATTTGCAGTGCTTCAGCTATTCCACAGAGGTGGCAGACAACGCAGGGTAGATTTTCCAGGGCATCAGCATCTGAAGGCCTGGCTACCATCAAGTGTCAGAACGCTATTAAACCCTTTGAGTAAAGGGATATGTACGGCTTTGGGGGGCTGAGATCATCTTTTCTCCCTCATTAACTCCCCACTACCGAGAGGCCACCAGGGAGGACTTCAGGTGACATGACTCAGGCTGAAGCACAGGGTGGCATCAAGCCTCCCTTGTCCTACCCCATCTTTCTGGGATATGGGACCCAGGGTGAGGGCAGGCAAGGCTGTGCAGATCAGCACACAGTTCTCCACACCGTAGTACTGGGACCTGGTAGCCATAGGATCATTGGCAATTTGCTTATTTAAAAGCATGAAATCTGAATATCTACCCACACGACCTCTCCATGAGGACATCAGATGTTTTGTCACTGCAGTTCTTTGGAAATATGCTTTTACTATTTCCTTACCGTATTGAGATGTCTAACCACCTCCCTGCTTTCTTGTTCCAAGAAAACAGGAGAGCTTTTTTTTTTTTTTTCTGTTAGTCAGGAGGGTTTTCAAGGGCAAAGAATAATACACCTTTTATTAAGCAGCTATGCACGGTAAGAAACTTTTTACTAGCAATTTCTCAAGGAATGTTATGACTGGCTGACTTGAAAGAGGCCTATCCAGAATCCCATTAGATTTTCAAGTACTTTAGAAAGCAGTTCTTACTGAATTATCAAACTTGTAGGAAAGCAATGGCAGTTTCATATCTGAGATTATGTACTTTTGTGTTAACTGCAGAAACATATCAGACTAGTAAGGAGTGTCATGCACTTGGAGCTACCACAGTAACAGGGAGCTGCTGGGATATGTTGGAGAAGACTTTGTAAACATTTTATTTGCATGATTAAATACTGTTTTTCAAAGTGATGCATATATGACATGATATACAGTGATGTATCTCAGTAACTCTTGACCCAGAAAATCTGACGTGGTTAAAAAAAACAACACAAAAGGTTCATGGGTGTGGAGCACACCCAGTTCATAACATCTTGCATAAGCAACCTTTGCATACTGCTGCTTGGACAGAGCAGCCAAATCTGTCCTTTGTTGGAGAGCAAGTTCACTGCATACAGACCTGCACAGGTGGCTGCAGGCTGAAGCACAGGTTGTTCTAGACCTGTTTTACACCCATCTATAATAGATGTATAATAGTGTCAATAGACACTGCAAATCAGAGCACTGTTTTCTAGCTGATGGGGCTTCTTAGATACCACCAAAGAATCCCAGAGCTTCCTTCTTCTGAAGGGAAGCCAACCTGCCGCACCTCACCTACTCTCAGCCATCAAAAACACAAGCAACTAGTGTAAGCTATTCACCTAGTAAACCACAGGGCTGAAACAGGAACCTGCTGAAGGTTACTCATCCCACACATTCTAGACACCTATTTTAGGATGGGGTGAATTAGTCTCCTGAGACGTCTCTCCATGATGCTAAAGCAGCATATGAATTAGACTAAATGCCCCGTGCATATAGGGCTGGTGTAACAGGAGGTGACTCACACACAGACTCACTGAACTGATTGTTCAGTGGGCAGCTTTCCATTGGAGACAGTGGTGGTCTCTTGAAAACATCTGCACATATGGCTTTTTGGATGGTATCACACTTCCTTAAATAGTTTGGAGAATAAAATAAAATTAATTTTTTATTTGGAAAAACATGTACTGTCTATACATGGAAATATCTTTTAATGCTCTTTTTAACTTTTCCACAATGTTTTAGACAGCGGGTGATTCCCATGTAGACTGTTTTCCTCAAAAGCCAAGCATATATTTAATACTAAATTTTAGACTCATGTTCCAGATTGTCTGTATGAGGACTTTCCTATTTCTACTCTTGCCTAACACTTTCTGTCATACTGGTTTGCTGCCAGCAGATTAGACAATCAGTTTCTTAAACACTTCTCTCTTGAAACAAAACAATCCAACCCAGAGCATATTCTAAGGAGACTTTCACCATCATAAAATGCTGTTTTACAAGGCTGAGGACTGTCTGTCTTTCCCTTGCACTACATTTCTGTTTGCAATCCTGCACCAGATGGAGTTGTTGAACGACTCCTGGCTAGGCTTTGAAAACCAAAGCATGAAGCCTGCTCTTAAACTTCTGTCCATAACACTTCATGAGTGGTTGCTGCGGCGGTGCCAGAAGAGTTGCAAACAGCACTTCCTTCTACACTTTGACCCCAATTTATGTAGACACATCCCGGCATCCACACCGGGCTCTGCTGAGCAGCACCAGGATCTCAGGTCTGCAGAGCATATGGCACCAGGCAGAGAAGGTAACACTTCTTCCTCTCACGCAACGCACACACACACGCTGTGACTGCCTGCTTAGCTGTTTCTTCTCTCATCTCTTGGCTCACCATCTTCAACATATTTTGCTGACAACATAGCTTACTTTACCCCATATAGCTTCCCCCATTCCCCAAAAACACATGAAGAAAAACTACGGCACTATGTAGAGGTGAAGGCACAGTTAAAAAGGTTAAGGTTTCAAAGCTGTTGGTAGCTGGAAAGAATGGATGGTTGGACTGGTGAGAGGCAGAGAGCTGGGCTGGGGGGTTCCAGCAGCTGAAGGCTGTTCAGCATCAGTGTGACTACCTGCAGGGAAAACGAGCACCCACCTCCTGCAGGCGTTGACGCTGCCATCCCTGAAAGCACACAGCCCAGCAGAAGGAGAGGGAAATCGCTTCCTGTCTTGCTACTTCGTCTTAAGACTTGTCCTAGCTTTTCACTTTGTGGTCATCAGACGGCTATGCTCAATGTCCTGCCAATGAAATACATGCAATTTTTGCAAAACTAAACAAACAGTTTCCTACCATGGAAAGTCCCAAAGCACTGAGAAAATAGGTTGCTCTCCACCCATTGTCTGTTTCAAAACTTCCTTTGCAGCTTCAAATTACAGCCTTCTAATGAAAGTAAGGGGAAATCAGACAAACGGGCAAATCAGACTTTGCCCATAGGGATATTAACAACACGCAAACCACCTTTTAAAAGAAAAAATAAAAAGCATTTTAAAAAATTTGTCATTTTCATTTGCCTCATCCTCAGTGAAACAAAATGAGCCCCCTAGAAGAGGAATGGGCAAGAAGCGTGTTCTGTGCGCTCCCTGCGGCTTGTAACAGGGGGAGCCGTGCCTCGGGGGATGGGCAGCGGGGGCAACAGGCAATGGGCAGCGGGCCATGGGCAACGGGCAATGGGCAGCGGGCCATGGGCAACGGGCAGCCGATGCGCTGTTGCCCCCTCCTGGGACACCCTCCCGCCTTCACGCCCTGTGGGGTCCCAGCCAGGCAGGACCTGTGACGTACTCCTGATGCCAACCGTAGCATTTTATAAAGAGAAGGGAGGAGAAAGGCGAAGTGGTCGGGCATTGGAATAGGCTGCCCAGGGAGGTGGTTGAGTCACCATCCTTG
>JAOXJM010000012.1:18336579-18370256 GCA_026413425.1 Tringa solitaria
GTTGGACTCGATGATCCCAAGGGTCTTTTCCAACCTGAATGATTCTATGATTCCTCTCAGCAGTAACTACGCAGCTCCTGAAATTATCCTGGAGAGCGAAGTTATCCCAGAGCCGCACAGGGCAAGGACGGACGCTGTCAGCACTGTCACTAGCAGAAAGGGTGGGAGTGCCAAAGGGGGGAGAGAGGGAGATGCTGAAGACAGACAGGCTGCTCCTAAAGAAGTCTCTCTGGCTATGTTTGGAAGACGCCTCTCCCATGGCAGAGGATACATAATTAAATTAGAAACAGGCAGACAAACAAACCAGAAACGTTCCCAGCCAGTTTACATCTGGATCCAAAACAAAGTTTTCTCTATAAACCTGAATGTCCCACTGAAAAAACGTTGAGAGAAATTATTTCTTTGATGTTTTTATCCCTTGTACCAAAGGCTCACACCTGCTCTGATGGGTCAGCGTGCTCAGGTTCCCTCAGACCAGGAGAAAAGTCTCTTGGTAGTTAAACCTGAGGCTTGCAAAGCCTCATCTAACCCCAACTACTGCTTTTGTCCATTGGAACAAAACCAACCACACAGGAAGACATTCCAGGCTGCATAAATCAGAGCCACTATAGTGCTCAGCAGACAAGGAGCCAGTGCTGCTCTAGAGAGCTTCTACACTCGGTCCTTGCTGGTCTACAGCATCTAATGGCCAGCCAGCTCCTGCTTCAGCCTTCTCCTCCCATGTAACTCCAAACAGTGACGTTACAGTTGGGTTGCACAAACCCAAGCCTGAAGTTACCTTAGCAATCTGCTTTGATGTAAGATCCCCATCTGAGAGAAAAGACCAAACATTTTATCAGGCCTGGATAAGAAAAGTTAAAGTTATTCTTAGGTACTGCGTTTGGGAAACCTCAAACCGTGATCTTAAATACAGAGGAGTAGAAGTTCTCTGTAAGGCAGGCATGAAACAACTTAAAATCTCCAGTCTTTCTCTAAGATCTCATTTGTTTTCAGGGTGAAGCCTCAGACTGTTGATTCAGACTGTTAGCCACAGCCCCAAAACTGGCTAGACCACAAGAGGATCTGCTGCATGCCAGCGTAATAAGACTGATTAACCACTTAAGCTCTACTTAAGATGTCAAAATCGGTCTTAAGTGGAACACAGTACATTTTACTTTGTAAAAACTTATGACACTTGTTTTTGTAGTGCTGATGCACACAGGCATGCACACTTGGCACTTTGCACACTCACTACAATGGCATCAATTTGAACTGCTAACTTCTGGAGGAAAATTCAACTTTTATAATTGCTTTTTAGTTACTGGGGTTGATGTCTGGTTGAAGATAAAAACAAAACAAAACAAAGCCTTACACCAAATACAAGCTGTGATGCTGGAAGAATTTTGAACTGCTTGTATAAAATACCCACATATGGGACATTCTGCATTACCTCTTAACATTACTGCATTTTCTTCACAGGGATGGGGTTAGATTTAAACCTCAAGAACGCATTAGTGTTGCCTATGGAAAGAAAAATACCCAAGGAATTTATAGCTGATGTACCAAAAAAAAAAAAAACCCAACAAAAAACCCTTAAGCTTGACTTGGCAAAGGCTTTACACATATTAGATAAAAGACTTAGAAAACAGATGCTCCTTCTTACCAGCAGCCAAGATCTTCTAATATCCCTACAACTTGTTAATCAACTAACATATGGTACCACTTTAGGAAAACACACCATTCTGATTTTGCATTTACATGGTCTGTTTCCTACAGAACTATTGTCAAGATTTAGCCATTGTAATATAACCTAGTATTTTTTTTCCTATATTTTAAATTAATCAATAAGCACAGAAATAAAAAGAGAATCAATTTAAATCCAAACAACAAGTAAAACTCATTTTCACGTGGTTTCCAGTGATGGATGAACTCCCTCTTACCATGCTGAACCTCACCAGTCTGTACAATAATGACAATTTGCTGCAAAATTGCAATCTAAAAATTCTGTTGATGTTGACTTAAAAGCCTCTGAAAGCCCAATACGTTATGGTTTTTGGGCAAAGCTAAACTGTCAAGGCAAAATTGAACCTAGCTTGGTAATATCTGCACAAGGTGGTTCCCACATATACATATCTTTACTGTGTTTTAACTTCTATTTTATACACATATGAAGCATTACTGTCTTCTAAAAAGACACCATAATTTACTTATACACAGTATAATACTTCTAAACACTTATTAGGTAAAAAATTAAAATATAATTAAGGTTTCTTTTTTAATTAACCCTGTGCACTTATTTAAGTTTCAAACCAGTATTGCTCTGCTGACCTAGTCTCTCTCAGCCTGCCACTGGCTTAATTTACTAGTACTTAGCTGCTGAGCCTTAACAGCTTCTGCCAACCTTACAGAAATCCAGTGCAAGTCCATTCACAACATCACATACCTTGCACAAACCCACCACCACTCAATCCAGGTGCCAGGTTGTGATTTCTGCCACTTGGCCGCCCCATAGCGATGTGAGCAGCCTGCTCCCCAAAGGCATTTTGAAGACTCTGCTCCCCAAAGGTGTTTTGAAGACCCTGCTTACAGACTGCTGCAACAGTTAGAATCACAGAATCATTTAGGTTGGAAAAGACCTTTAGGATCGTCAAGTCCAACCATTAACCTAACACTGCCAACTCCATCACTAAACCATGTCCCTCAGCACCACATCTACACGTCTTTTAAATACCTCCAGGGACACTGACTCAACTACTTCCCTGGGCAGCCTGTTCCAATGGTTGATAACCCTTTTGGTGAAGAAATTTTTCCTAATATCCAATCTAAACCTCCTCTGCCACAACTTGAGGCCATTTCCTCTTGTCCTATCATTTGTTACTTGGGAGAAGACTTGTTAGCTGGGAAGAAGTCCACCCCCATCTTCACTACTTCTTCAACACTCAATTAAACCCAGTGTTTTTTGCACCACAGGTGGGTTTTGGCTGCTGTGGTTCTTTCTTCAGTGGCACTGTACCTCCGCAGCCCTGGGGCAAGGTGCCAAGGGTCCATTAAAGAGGGTGCAAAGGTGTGGGGCACTGGGTGCTCCGGACTTTGCAGCAAGCAGCACAAGTATTTTGCCCCATCACCCTGCAGACAAGGTGACATCCAAATAGCTCCGGTCAGAGCGTGGAAGGGAACGACTCTCCCCGCCCAGAGATGGAAACTGTAAGCAAGAACTAAGAAGTTTGGCAGAGAAAGTCTATAAAGCAGTAAAGCTTGTGGGAAAAGCTTAAGGAGGGCATTTATGTTTTATGTTTGCTATTTAAATTAAAGATAGGCAGTTTTGAATATATATGGTGTATACATATTCTGCTTTTTGAGGCCGTTAGGAGGGCTTGGGTTTTCACTGGTTTTTAATGCTTTTAACATCAGACACAGATGTAGCACAATTTAAAAAAACACTTCCAAAGTACTGTCATATGGAACCTTGTTTATGAGTTCAAAAAGAACTGCCTTACAATGCCACTTCTCAGCACTTGTAATGACAATAGATGTGGTTCTATTTTAACAGAAGAGATAATTGTAACATTTCTGACTACCTGAAATAGACTAAAAGCACCCAACATGTTTTAGAGACAAATTACCAATTTTCTTTCAGGATTTCCAATAGCAGGATAAAAATGAAAGCAAGGCATGTTAATTCCTGAAATTTGTCTAAAATATGTTTTAAAAGTTGAAATCTGGGCTTTTACTTGCAAGAAATACAAAGGCCCAATGTTACAGGAAAATAAAGTGATGTAAGAATAGGGAAATAAAGAAAATTCTGCAACCCTTAGTTATTTGACACTTTTCCAAAATATTATAAACTCATATAGATAGGCTAGAAGAAAATCTGACATTCTCAATTTATTCATGGTTAAACTTTGAACTATCCCTATATACACCTGCACGCACAAACACAGAAAGCTACACCTGTATGTTTCACAGCATATCTCTCCCTCTCTCTATCGCCCATCACCAATTAAATTATAAACTGTATCAAGAGCCGCAAGAATTTCCTGTACAGCCTGTGGTATAACGGTCCACTGAATTCTGGTATGGGTTTCAGGCTACTACTCATAATAAATGATACTTTAAAATGAATTGCAGAAATGCTCTCTCAGTTAAATATTTAATTTTCATTTAAAAGTAGTAACAATCTTCTTAAACGGATGCATGAATGAAACGAACATTAATAGTTTCACATTTTGACGTGCACATCTGATGGAGACCTTTAAGAAATCCGAAGCAGGTGATACTGTCTGTGGAAGACAGAAGTGAAGACAATTCCCACCTGGCCAAGACCCAATGCAGAACATGGAATGGGACAAGATACTCCAGGCTGGAATGCATCTCTTTTCATTGGCTAGCACATACATGACAGGGACGGTGTGTGAGGGTGGCACACCTGGGTATACAAGCAGCTTCACGAGCAAACTAACTTCACACCTGCAGCAATATTTTTGGATTGAAAGTGGGTTTTTTTATTATTATTATTATTATTATTACTTTCTTTTGAGTTTTGCTGCACAGAAGTTCAAGTCCCTCATCTGCTTAACAAACTTCAGTTCCTAGGGGCAGCAAAAAGGAGAAATGTGAAATTTCAACAGTTTAAGTCTTTTGGGGTGCAGAGCCCCCTTGGCGTTTGTGTCGTAGCTCCTCCAAGGGGTCCATAAACAGCAGTGGATTCCCAGCCGCTGGGATAAAGACAAATATCCTATGGACAGCCAAGGAGCTGGCAGGGAAGCAGGGACCCGGCAAGACCTGGCTGAGATCCTGGGCTTTGCCTCACTTCACCCAAGCTGCCTCCTCCCAGCGCCAGCCCTGTGGAGGGTAAGCAGGGGACAAGGGGACTTCAAGGGGTCCCAGTCCGCTCCAGCACACACACCCCGCTGCAACAGGAGCACCTTCAAAGTGTAATGGAGGAGCACAAGGGCTTTCCTCTTGCCTCCATAGCCAGGTCCACTGCCCACAGCCCGCGGTGCTGCCTGCTTCCAGCACCAGATCACAGACTTCGGGACAAAGTACAGAACTGGGCATTCCTTGAACACCTCGCTACTTTCAATTAAAGTGAAAGAGAAATGCATCTAGACAAACACTCTCATTCTAATATATTCGCCGAGGATATCTAGCTCTGCCTTAAGGGAGGTTTGGATTGCACTGCTATTGATATTTAAACAGGGCCCTTGATTCTAAATTGTTGATGGAAGTACCCTAAAGCAACCTGAAACATCTGAAAAGATAAGAACATTACAGATGCATGGATGGGCAAAATTACCTTGGTCTCTTAATCCAAGCTCCTGGATAATGAAATGCACTTCTAATGTCTCTCAGAGGTATCTCATCAGCTTAGGCTGATGCTTTGTCATACAAGCAGTAGCTGATCTGCTATTGTTTCCTAACTGAATATTTCACCCTTGCTGTATCACCAAATTAGTATCTACTGAGTTCAAAGATATACACAATACCCATGGTTCCCCCACCCCTTAAGAAATAAGATAAAACATACTAAGTTTGCAGTAAAGACAATGAAATTTCTAGATAACAAGATGCATGAAATCAAAACTTAATATTAAGTCTTTTAACTTACTGAACTATTCTCCTCCAGCAGACCGTTCTGCACCAGCTATTAACGACAAGAAGGGAATTTCCTCCTCCTCAGTCTATTCTTGAAATAGATTGCAGTAAGTCTTCCTTTCCAACCTCAGACTTCAACAGCAAAAGGAAGCAACTCTCAATCTACAGGCAGGAACAACCTCACGAACTAAAAAAAAAAAACAAAAAACCAAACCACCCCCCTCCCAAAATTCTAGCTACCGCTTTATTAAAGGTCAACACGGCCATTTAAGAAAGAAGATCTCTATAAACTGTTTTAAAAGTCTCCCTACTGCAGAAATCTAAATCACAGCATAATGCTTACTTGCCTTGCCTTTCAAGTCCGGAAAGCTCTTTGTTAAAATCACTTACAGTAAGGAAACAAGTTTTCACTCACTCCGTATGTGTATTTTTATAAGCAAATCTTGTAAATAAACCAGTAACACTTTATGGAGGGCAATAGTGGGCAGACTGCCTTTGCCGTGAACTTTAAATGAGAATCTCTACATCAGCCCCACATAGCCTGGCAAGATCTGGGAATTCACCCCATACAATAGGGCCAACAGTCAGAAAAGCAGCAACAACAAAAAGGCTCAGGTAATAGCCTCCTGACAACTTCTCTCCAAGCAGCTATCATTAATAAGCAAAGAAAAGAAAATATTTACCAAGTGGCTGTATAATGTGCATTGCACAGCATGGAACAATCTCATTTCAAAGATCTTAATTAAATGGAAGCTGAATCAATAGCTAAACCATATGCTAAACCCTGAGATCGGCATTGTCTACAGCAATGATGAAAGGTGGGCATTAGCCCGCTTATCAGACTGCTGAGTTCAGTAACTGAGAGAATAGAGGAGTCCTCCCTTTTTGGGTTTATTTGTTGTTTTTTCGTTTGCTTTGCTTTTTTTTTTTAAAGACACAATGTTCTCTGTCCCTTCTTCATTTCCTCAGCCTGGACCAGATCCCCTCCTCTCTTAAAGGCTGGGGAAGGGGGCTTTGCATGGGATTTTGGCAAAGAGAGGCCGGTGCTGCAGCTCCAACACCACTTAAAATCTTAAGAAGAGTAGGAGGCCTGAACCATCCTTGTATAGCCCATGCCTTCTCCCTGGGATCTGATAATGAAGCCTGAAAGCTCTGCTGTGGTATGAGCACTTCAACCTTGACACAGCCTTCCTAGGACTCTTCTGTGGAGACTGTGTAGACAAAAACAGTTATCCCTAAGATTTTCAGTAGCATTGGATGGGTAAGCACAGGTTCCCCAATACATCATGCCACTCCTAGATTTACCAGTCCCTTATTTTTTTATTTTTCCAACCTCACTATAGATTTGAGAAACAGAGAAACCATGATCTAGCCTTTTAGTACTTATATATGAGACAAAAGATTTGTAACAGCACAACAGAATCCTTGTCTTTCATAAAAAATGAGAGACGAAGAACATCCTTCCTGAGCACATACCTTCCCCTGCCCTTGATCAATTTAGGACAATCTGATCCATGATCAGGAAGACCAAGTGCTCTGGGCTTCTCTATGGAGGTTTTACTTGCTACATCAGGAGCCCAGGCTGCTCATTCAGACACTGAAGTTAGATGACCAAAATTCATCTTTGAGAATAACAGACTAGACTGGAGTTCAGCCCCTACTCAAAGCCTCAATGTAACAAAATGGCTTTTCACAACAGAGAAATGCAAATTATGGGCAGATGCTCCATCAGTGCAAAAGAATGATCACAAACTGAAAACAGAAACTTGGAAAAACAAAATGTGCAGGAAATCCAGAAAGAACAGTGTAGGGGTCAACGTGACAAAGGAAAAGAGCTGAAAGATACTCTCTATTGGGAAAAGTATGAAGAAATACAGGAAAAATATTTCCATAAGTTATCTGGCAAAGAAACCCTCCATTAGGAAACAGGGAAATAAAACTGAGCATGCTTCTGGGAGAAACGCAGAGAGAGGCGTTTGATGGTTCATGGCTACCTGCCATCTGATGAGCGGTGAGTGCTCTTACCATATAGGCAGAAGGTATGACAACACACCAATACCCTGAAATCCTGTCCTGGGAAAGCATGTGACAATACTTTAATTAACACTGGCAACGCTTGAACCTCCCAAAACATCAATAAAATTTGTTACAGATCTATTCAGTTGATGATGATTTTTATTTCATATGAGAAAAAGGAGTGCCGTCTCAAATTAATTAGGTTTCCATACCAAAATCCAGGTTCATCTAAATACCAGACTAAACACTAACAGATGCTATCGTGATTTCACATTTAAAATCCAAGACAGCGGTTCCCAAAGTAGGATCCCAAGCCCCATAGGGGCTGTTGCAGGTTACTCAGGGCTCTGTAAAATCCCATTGAAATTTCATTTTACAATGCCCAGAAAACACCCTTAGGGAGTAAAGAGAATGCAATAACCTTTCCTACACCCACGGACTTTGCCCTTGCTTGGAAGAGATCGAAGGAGGGTAGTGGCTGGACCCAGTAACTGACTGCATCCAGGTTGCATGAAATTGCTATTTAGCAGTGAATGAACTTTCCATAACGCTCTTTTCCATATCCCCATCTCACTCATCATGTTAGCTCTGATCATGAAATTACAGAATGTTTGTTTGCTGCTGCTAATACTTCATGCTTTTTTAATGAAAACCATTACTGACTGTAGCCTCCTCTGTCAGAGTCACCCTGGACACAGCTAGGATGTGGGTGGGGAGAAGCAGCTGCTGAAAGCTTCATCGCAGAACAAAGTTTCATCCCAGTCCTTCCAAAAACTTGGTGTGTCCCTGCTTTGCCTTAATTCCCTTCCAGAAAGTACTGGTGTAACCTCTGACAACCTGCTTTGGATGCACACTCATGTATTGCCATAGCTGCTGCAGAAATATCCTTTGAAGACTTGACCTTGCACTTGTCAAGAATAATGCCTTAAATAACCCACTGTAACACATTTCATAAGGGTCCTCTGCAGGAGTAAAGTGCCAGTATCACTGGGAGACTTGTTTCAATGATGCAGCTAATGCTTTTACCTCTGTTACAGCATTATAAAAACTAATAAACTAATACTTATATTTCTGGGTTTGACCATCCTTATCACAGAGAGTGAAATTTTATAGAGATTTAATTCCATCTTCCAGACAACCTGAGCTGTTCCAAGAGATGCTTAGACGTTAGAGGAGGGAAGAGGCTTTCCCATATCCAACATGCAGCGATTTTACCACTTTTCCTCACTTCTTGGACCTCTGTCCTCTGCACTCCCAGCTACAGTGGCCCACCACCAGTAGGAACAGTGGGAGTTATCCCCTCTCCATTAGCCTGCAGTCCAGCAGCCAGGGCACCACCCTGGCAAGAGGAAGCTGTGGACAGAAAAAAAAACCAACACAACAGTAAAAGGAGAGCCTGGTGACAAAAACGTGTGTGCTTGTTAGTTCTGTAGTGACAGCACGGTACCTGGAGCTTCTCCACCCAGAAAGCAGATTAGAACCACAGGACAAGAAGCAGGTGGTCAGGTTGTTCTCTGGGATTTAAGGCATTTAAAAGGCCCCATGGGTGGGTGCTATAAGCTATCACCCTCTCACTGCCTGTGCTGGAGTGTTTGGCATTGCAAGAGACAGGTAGTAGATGTGATGCTGAAGTCATGGGCATTACTCAAAGCTAGTGACTCAGCATAACAAAGACTACAGAATATCAGTGACAACATTCCCTGGTGTGTCCTCAAAAGGAGGTTTCTAAGATGAAAAGCTTCTTAGAGTCATTTGACTTAAACTCTTGCTCTGAATTGGCTGCGTCCCCACAATGGACAGGGACAAAATACAGCAACTATTAAAAGACATAGGAGCTGCGCAGTATCCAGAGTACTTTAGACAAAATAAGGAAGTAAAAAATTTGTAAATTAAGAGCCCACTAGACTAGAACAAAGAGAACTGCACCAGCAGGTTCAAGAGCAAGCAAAAGCCAAATGCTGCTTTAGACTGGTGACAGATGAAGTAGAACAAGACATCAGAGACAGGAGTCTGGGAAGCTGACTGTCATGGCTTCAGCTTGGATGGAGTTAACTTTTTTGCTAGAAGTGCTATGTTTTGGATTTGGGATGAGAAACAGTGATGATAGCACACTAATGATTTTAGCTGTTGCTAGGCAGTCAAAGACTTCAACTTCTCACACCGCCCTGCCAGTGAGCAGGCTGTGGGGTCACAAGAAATTGGAAGGAGACACAGCCGTGACAGCTGACACCAACTGACCAAAGAAATATACCATGCCATATGACATCATGCTCAGCATATAAAGCTGGGAGAAGGAGGAGGAAGTGGGAGAGTGTTTTATTATTATTACATGGAAGTTTGAAGTGCTGCTACACGCATGCTAAGAGTGTTGCAAATATTTAGTACTCAAAGCCATGAATTTACCTCATGAGTGCACTAAAATGCAATCAGAAAATGCATAGCTCCATTTATGCTATCTTCTTTTGCTTTTTACTACAAAACCAAGGGGAAAAAAAAAAGATTGCTCTAAACAGAAATGCATTATCAGAGTTTGGAAGCAGATCTCAGGAAAGCAACTCAAGTCTTTAAGGGAGCAAAAGCCAACTAGCAAGAAGTGAAGGAAGAAGCAGCCACAAACATCTAAAAATAGAAAGTCCAGTAGGAAGTTCCCCTACAGAGATTTAATCTGCTATTGTACTCAGATCCTGCCATTACGAGTTAAAATCTACAAGAAGCTATCATCTTTAATACATCATCTCCTTCCTACTGTTCTTTAAAGCAAAGAAGCTGATTAAACATCCTGCCACACTCCGGTAACCTTAACAGTGCATTTCTTCATTTCACACTGTAAAAGGTCAGTCACATGTTAAATTGCTCTTCTTTGTGTGAATTTACACTCAGCACAGGACTAAGTCAATAAAGGTTGTACTTCTGGTCTTCCCAACAAACCAAGCACTAAAAAGTAGTAGATGGCATCTCATTTCAAAAGGATGTTAAAAATTCGAGTATTTCTCACTCTTCTAAAAAGTTTGACTTTCACATTTGCTTAGTGAAGCTCCAGATTAACTAGTGTGGTATATTTTACTAGGATATGAATCTCTCTCAAAGCACTAAAAAAGCAAACACCATTACCCTCATTTTGCAAAGCAGGTAAGAATCTTAAAGGTTATGGCTTTATAGTTCCTTAAAATGTAAGTTTAAAATCAGAAGAAAGTTTTAAGGCTTTTAATGAAAAGAGCAAGACCAACAATACAAATGTGAAAATATTAGACATCTAACATATATTAGTATTTATTTTCTTTAAGAACTGATATTATTCCATACACACCTTTACAAACAGCTGAACTACTGCCTGGGAAAAAGTCATTTCTATACAGCTGCCAAAGTCCCATTTGCAAAAAAGTATAAGACTTGTTTTTAGTTTTATGGGAAATATAGCCATGGGATCTGTGAACAGCAATTTCTGAGATCCTTGATGTTGCCTGACAATTCTTTAAGGCTTTTGTGTGTTTGGGTACCTGTTGAAGTTGGTGGGAAAACATGTTTGTTTTTTAAAGGCACAAGGTTGGAGCTTTTGCTGGGTAATGCTTTTCACGTGCAACATCAAGGGTCCCAAACCATACTTTTAATCACTTCCCTCTCCCCCCACCATGAAAACAAAAAACACAAAAGTGACTTCTCTAGATTATCAGGACAACACACAGGGATGGGACACAGAGGAGGATATTCCCAAACGTTTCCTACACAAACACAGACAGTGCTCATAACTATTTCCACCCTTGCAGGGCAAGAGGTGTTTCAAGTGGTAAAGGTAAATGCTCTTTGCACAGCAAGAATGCTACAAATCTGGCTAAGGAAAGGAGTGGTGGGCCAAACAGCTTTCCAATATGCACAGTAAGTATGAAAACCAAGCTGGTTTTTGAGTAGGAAACCAGCAGATCTGTGACTGTGATTCCACACTGCTGCTGTCAGGGGCAACAAGGAGTCCTGGACACAGGAGTCCACTCTCTAGTGGTGGACACCTAAACAAAAGCAAGATGCCAGAACTTCAGAGCAGCCCTAAGGCCAGGAATATGGGCTGGAGAGCTCTAGCAGCCCCTGGCACCATCCCTCCTTACCAGCCCAGAAGGGTTGCAGCTGCGCAACCAGCCCCAGGCCTGTGAGGCACTCTGCACTGCTGTGAGCCAGGAGGAGTTGTACAGATGAAAGCTATGGCACACTTTGCACTATCGCTAGGCCTCCGAATACAACCTGTGGTGTAACAGCAGTTAGCAGGCAGAATCTTTCAAATGAAAATGAAAGGCAGGACTGACCTGCACAGCATCTCCTTTGGTTTTAGGTGCTTTAAGTACAGTGACCCGGATGAAGAAATGGATGGACTCCATGCCGCTCCGAGTACATCAGCTGTGCTGTCTTACCTGCATTCCAAATATATCCAAACTCTTCAAACTCCCCTTCTCCTTTCCTTCTCATTAGGCTTTTAAGCAATACTAGTACGCTTTGGTGCACAGCTAGGGTGTCCCTTCGGTATATGTGACAGTAAGAAAGGGACAGGCAATTATTTACAGCTATCCACAGTTAATAGTGCATACAGAACTCCTGATTACAGAGAAAGCACAAACCCCATCCTCACAGGATGAAAAGGCAATATATCACAATCTGAATACACAATGTACTTATTGCTCTTGGTATTTGCATTTGCTAACCTTTGAATCTAATAACACAACATTCTATTCTATTAATACAGTGCTTATATATCATTTCCTTTCTTTAATATACAAAGAAAACAATTCTATATTGTGAAACAACTGGCCAAGATACTGCCGGAGCATCAAATCCCTTATTGTTTCTCAAAAAGATGCACAGAACTCCTTGCATATGGGTCTCACTGTGTTTCCTGCTGTGGAACGCACACATCTAGTCCCCAGAGAAACTAAGCACATGCCACCAGCCATGGGAGGTGACAGCGCAGGCTGAGAGAACCCCTGGCTACTCCTTCACAAGATGAGAACAGAGAGGGTCTAAAAGATCCCTCAAAAAAACCAACGACCTTTTCAGAGGTAGGAAAGGAAGAAGCCGTGTAAGAGAGGAGCAAACCAAAGGCTGCTTTCAGGCCACCCCAGCTGCTGGGAAGGTGAGGAGCCACCTGCACGAGAAGGACCAACCTACCCCACACAGCTTCACCCCGCACAGCTTCTCCCCATGCAGCGCCACGGTCCTCTTCTGCAATAGAGGAGCTTCAACATGGAAGAGAAATTAGATTTGTGGGCTCCCAAGACATACACTGTAGTTTCATGAACTTTAACCTGGCATAAGGTGGTAATGCCATTGCAAGAAGACATCCCTTCTTCCTTCAGCCACTCTCTTTCAGTCCCTGTCCCCACAAACTTCTGCACAGCCAAACCCTGAACTGTCACAGGTCGGGAAACTGACCCTGCTGAAACTAACCTTTATAAAAAGAACCCCAAAACTAATCACCTTTTTTTTTTTTTCTTTTTCTGGGTTGGTGGTTTCACTGCAAAACATCTCTCACACTGAGACTCTATTAGAAAGGAGGATTAATTGTAAATTGGGTTAAATACTAAAACAGTGAATTGGTAAAAATATTATTCCATATACTTTATTGGAAAGGTAACAGTAATTTTCCCCACCAATTTCAGTGGCAATATGAATATCTTTTTATGCTTTTAAGTTAATTTAATTTTTCTTTGATATTGTGCCTGTTGAGGACACTTAGTAGGTATGCTGAACGTAAGGCACAGAAGACAATTACTTTGCTCTACTTGGCAGATGTAGCCTGTAGGTATGATGATCTTGCTACATCCAGTCCCATCTAATCTCAAAAGCAAAGCGGTCCTGAACACACTCAAGTCTGAATCAGAGCTCTTATGCCCCACAAAAATGCAACCACTTCTGGTGCACCATATGGCAGCAATCCTGTGTCAGCAATACTGTACAATAGTTTTTCAGAAGAAGAATGAAGAGCAAGTTCTCTGCTTGAAACCAAAGAGAGATTTATCCCACAAAAGTATGCAACACATCATTACCCAAACCGGAACGAAGGCAGGACATCAGCGCTCAAGTGCTATGGGAACTTTAACGGTGAAGGGTCAGGGATTTGATCTGATGTCCAAGCAAAATGCCAGTTACAGTTTGCACAATGCCATCAGACAGACAATGCAGTTTTGCTGAGAATATTAATTTAATGTTACGGAAGCAAAATATTCAGCTATGAGGTTCCATTATACTTGAAGCCTTTGACCCTGGTTTATCCTGGGGTTCAAGCCCTGATAATCTGTGTGCATGAAGCTCATCTTGGTGGATAATGGAAAATTCTGCTCCATTTCCTCTGGGACTTCATGCTCATTAGTCACAGCATACCAATTAAAAGCTTTGTTAGAGAACCAGAGGAATGTGACACAGCACATGTACAAACCAGGAAGCTTCATTCACATATAACATGGATGAATGGCTCTGTATGGAAAGCCAAGCATCGCATTAGCAGGTCGTGTGCATCAGCATGCAAGATCAACAAAAGACGTGCAAGAATTTTTAAGTCAGCACTCTCGGTAAGCAAGAGATTTTAATTTTAAACAACGAGAGTTACAGTATTTTTCACAGCCTACACCTTCCTTCTAACCAAAGGTAATATAAAATAGGTTCAAAAGTTATGTTTTCTTGCATCGCTACTTTGGCGATCATCTAGTACAAAATCACTAACCACCACCAGCTACCAGCCAGATTCTTTTCCTAACCATCAGAGGTGAAACTAGGGTTAGTGCCCTGGCAAGCTACTTATGAACTAGAATAACAACCATTTTCAAAAGGGATTATTGCCACTATGAACCACTCTCAAGTATCTGTAACAGCGATTCTCAATTAAGGAAAGAATAGGACTCAGCGTCTGCGCTCTGATCACGCAGTTAATCACTGACCCCACCTCAATCAAAACAAAAGTGGGATTTAACATGCAGATTTATTTTTGCAACAGTTTGTGTTGGCATTCTATGTTAAATCATTTATTATGAGACTTGAAAAATAATGGTCAGCTACAGCTGTAAAAAAATTCAATTTTATTAACCCTTAATTCTATTCCAGCATTTTCCCCACAATGACCGAGCTGCTCCCAGGAGGTTTTAGGGTTAACAACTCCCATCAACAACATGCTATAAACCCAGCAGAGGGAATAGCTTTAGATTTCAACTTATATTTTCATTTCTACATTTCAAATGCAGCATAATGGCAATGTTTAGCATATTTCTTATATTATAGACAGAATACTTTGTGGAATATTCCATCTGTGACAGGGATGATTGCATTATGAAAACTGCAGGATGAGCGATGCATCACAGAGGAGAAGGCGTTTTTAAAGGATAGGAAGGTCTTATAGCCAGCTGAAAGGACCTTTGGGGAGAGATTTGTGACACATTCACACAAGGTCCCTGTTGAGGACAGCAGACCTTCTTTGCCTCCACCATCCCGGCATCCTCTCATGCCCCAGTGAAGCCTGTGCCATCACTAAGGCCTCATCTGCCCCAGTCTGGAACTTCCCCACTCCCATCCACCTCTGAGGTTGCTCAATTGGCTCAAACAAACCATCCAGCAAAAAACTAAACTACTGATAAAACCCCCAAAATAAATCCTTAGGGCGACTAGCTCTCGATTGGACCTTACTAATGCCAATCACTGGCTGGACGGTAACAGTGCCCATGTCACCAGCTCAAACAGTGACATGTCTGCACTGGGGTCCTATTTGCAGACATGACTATGGCAGCTCCCATGCCCCAGTGGGGACCATGACTCTTCCCTACACAGGGTCTGACCAAACACTCAGTGGAGTCTATTTCTCCTCCAGCCTAGTAGGAATATTGCTCTTTTCCTGCCTGTTCTCTCACCAGCACATTTCCTACATCCATAAGCCAAGATGGTGGCCACGTCCCCAACACCTCTGGAGCCCCCACTCTGGCCCCGAGATCCAGGCCCTGGCAAAGGACAACCCCTGCCCCATCTCACCCCAGCAGGCACCAGCAGGAAGAAGAGGAGAAGTGGACTTATGCTTCCTCACCTGAGCATCACCAAAACCCATTGGCTACATGCATTCATCCCACCAAGCACAAAAAGAAGCCAAACTTTTCTCTTAAAAGCTCCTTCTTACAAAAATCTTAAGCCAGTCTCTTTAAAACCTACAATTCGTGGTGGCTGAGTTTGGGAGCACTTAAACTAAATAATTTGCTCGTACAGTAGGAAGAAAATGTCCACTTGGGCAAAAAAAACCCCATAGTTTATGAATCCATGCTGTCAGGAGTGGTGGCACTGCAACGGTTTGCTGAAGGAGCAGGCTCAGCTGGGCTTGGGGGACTCCCTGGGGCCGGGCTGAAACCACATCCATCACCAAAGACCGCAGCCCCACCACGATCCCCACCCCCTGCCTTTGCTGTGTTGCACATGGCAGGCACCAGGGAGAATCTCATGAGAACTTGTGAAGAGGATGGCATCTTCTTCCTCCCCAGGTGTCAGAGGAATGGTGGGAAGCAAACCCAATGACAATTCAAAGGGAAGTTACACAAGGTAAAATCAGTAAACAGGATGGGTCCTTCTCCTCCCCCAGATGCTCCCAGTCACAACTGACACTTTCTCTAAAGGCTGTGGTTTTCCTTACATTTAGATCTGATGTGAAGGTGTCGTTAGTGAAAGTAGAAAGACAACATGAAAAATGAGATGGCAAATAGCTAGCTGCTTTGTCTGCATTCAAATAATAGGATTAAAGCTGCTCAGAACTCCTCTTTTTCTGCCACTTTTCACAGAGCTTTTATTACAAATCCATATCCTCCTTGGGAGATGTGGGGAGGAGAAGCTCTTGAAAATACTCCGTGGTATTTTGAACCTAAAGAACTGAGAAGTTCTTGAGTTTAGGACATTCCTGTCCCCTTCCCCAGTGAAATCCAAAATAAATTCTGGACTATTCATTTGCCTTTTGGATTTTGAGCATTTAAGTTATAGGAAGGTAATACTTCCACACTTCCTATTTTGTAACTCTAAAGTCAAGATTCTTTTTTTCTTTTCCTGAAATCAGAAGTTTAAATACACTTTTAGGATTCCAGGAGCTGGAACACCAAGAAAATCAAAAGCTGGAAAAAGACATGAGATTTTTTTTTTTCTAGGAACACCGAAGATGGCTTACTTAAAGCATTTATGGGTTGACAGTCATACTAAAATAAATCAATAAAAAAGGAACAACATAAAAAAATTCCTTGCCCAAATGTCTGTTATTTTGGATCAGTCTGATGGTTGCTAACACACCACACTAATGTTAAGTGGTTGCAGGAAGGCAATTTTCACTTAACATTCACCGGGGCAGGTCATGCACAGTCTCTCACTAAAGCAAAGTATCTGCTCTTTTATTAATCTAATTTTTCATGTTGCTTTCTACATTGTGTTTGACGGATACAGCTGCAAGTTAGACCATTATCTTGAGACAGCTACAGTCTCACTCAATGAGATTAAACATATTCTCATTTGAAATGGAATTTTGTGTAAGCCAAAATAATTAAAAAACTACCAGTATGTGCCTATCCCTCTAATGACCTACTTAATAAAAAAGTGGAAAATTACTTATGAATGAGTGAAACAGAACTTCAGGATGAAATATTTTCATTCAGATACCTGCTTACAGCCCATACAAAAAATTTACTAATAAAAAAAAATAATACATGTATATAGACAGGTTGAAGTAACTTACACATTTTCACTATCAGAAAGATGAAAATAAGTTTCAGCATACAAAACACAAGTAAACGAATGAATTGGTAAAATAATTCTTTCCTGTATAGGGTATTTCACATTTTCTTTAAAGTAGCAGAAGTCCAAAGAAAAAGTACTTACTTGCAATTTTCTTGTTAAAATAATCCAGAGTTTCCAGTTAGTGAACAAATAGAGAGTACCTGTGAGTTATTTTGTGGTTTTTTTTTTCCTTAGGGGGTAGTGAAATCTTTTGAACTTCTTCACATTACATTTCTCATCATACCCCATTCTAGGTTAAAAAAAAATAATTTTTTAAAGAAAATTTTTATTAGAAGTACATATTTTTCTAAGGGATGGAAATATAACCCAGCAGAATCACCCTCAGCCTTTGAGTGGGTCCCTTTTACTCCCAATGACATTTATCGTCACCTAGCTCATGTTATGTTCCAGCGGCGTGAGGACATCTGAAGGAAAATGGAACAGGCTCTGAAGTTGTGTGTGCTACAGGATTTCCTGCTGCAGCCTCTCCCAGGCGCAGGTTCAAGGAGCAAGGAATGGACTTGCTTGGGTTGTCTGTTTGCAGGGATCCGGAGCATGAGCCCAGCAGTGGAGGGATGCTCTTGCTGCCTTGCCCTGCCACCCCCAGTCCCATAGAATGCTCATCCCTAACAGCAAAGGGGCATTTTCTACCTTCTAACAGCTTCCACATTTGGAACTTTGTCATTTTTCTAATCACACTCCAGTTTACAGAAACACACAAATATATTTGTGTAGCACCTACAGCCTGTGCTTAGCTGTTTGTTTCTATTCTTTCCTTTCCACAGACATCTGTCCTTCCTCTCTATCCTTATCTAAGATAAGCAGCTTCAGTTTACACACAGGGTACCTTGCAAAAGCATGGCCTGGAAAATTAATTCTTGAAAGGATTAATATTTTTTTTTCCCTCTCCCATCACAAATATGTTTCTGTTTCCGGAGATGGCACGTTTCACTTCACAAACAGAAGGGGCACTGCCTGCTCTGGCACATGGGAGCATTTCTCTTCTGTGAAAAAGGAAAGCTGCACACAGCCCAGCGCAGGAATAATTCTAATTGCCAAAGTAACATGGTCTGTCATATTGATGCAGCTGGAATCTCGGAAGGTAAACAAAACAATTCCTCTTAAAAAAAGAAAAAATAATAAAAAAAAGCCTTCTGCAGGCATTGTGATACTTTTAAGGAGGTTTTTTACCATTCTTTAGTCTTTGCAATACCAGCCTGGCCATTTGAAAATAAAGGAAATTTCTACCACTCATTTAGACTCATTTTTAAATGCTTTCCCCTTACGTTTTGCACAGACTTGAAATCACATGCAAAGGCCTGTCCTTCAAATGCAGTAATAGAAACCAGGGAAAAACCTCTCCTTACCTGCCTTTCAATTCACGGTGCAGTGCAATGGAAACCCTTCCAAAGAGGGCTCCACACTTCTGTCCTGAAGCTATCCCATACCAGCATCCTACTGTGTGCACGTATCAGTAATTTTCCTCTTGAGGAATCAGATCAATCCCCTCCCCTCTAATTTTTTCAAATGTTTCTTCCCTACCACCAGCCTCCTGTGTCACACACGGGCTCCTCTGCCTCTTGATTGCCCTCTATTTTTATAGCTATGGACTTGGCCATCAAAGAAGCTTTAACTTTTCACCCCCAGGACTATGTTCACTCATTCTCAGTGCATCCAAACACAGAGAGTGGTCCATACCGGAAAGAAATACAGGGTAAACATTAATGCATAGAGAACAGGAGAAACAAGAACAACTGAAGCCAGATGCAGTGCTGCAGCAAGGGCAAATAAAAACCCTTTACAATGGGGAGAATAAGAGGTGAGAACGCTGAGGAAAGACAGAGGGAAGACAAGAGAGTAAAATGAAATAAAGCGAAGGGAAAGAAAAACATGACAACAGTGAATAGAAATAAGGCTTTTTAATCTTGAACACAAGACAAACTTTGACAGTCTGTGGCATGTGCAACCACAAATTTTATTATACAAGCCTGTTTTCACAGGCTGATGCTGAACTGAATACTCCACTGATACTATATTCTACTATGCAGGCTCAGCTGTTCAGGGGCTAAGACTATGTAATTCACATATAGGAAGCCAATGTAATTTATACATAAGAAGTAGGCAAAATAAGAAAGCTGTAAATCCAGCTAGAATAGACAGGAACTGACTTTTCTTACGTTGACGAGAAAAGTTATGTAACTTCATCACTGCTCAAATAAACGAGCAAATAGCAAAGCTGGCTATTACAGTTTGCTAAAGCAGGATCGCCTCTATTTATAAATTCTAAAAAGGAAATGTACATCTTTAGATATCCTTTCTCCATTGCTTTAGGGGGCTTTACAAACAAAAAATAGAACATGTAACTTGAACTGTCCCACTTTCAAAGTTGGAGCTATGTAGTACATCTCCCCATACTAACTGCTCTCCCAAGTAAGAATTTGCAATCTCTCTCAGTAATTGAAGCAAAGAGAAGGAGATTTAAGCTTTGATAATGATTGGTGAATTTCAAATAGTTTGGATAAGCAACCCCCAAAAGTTCAAAATGAATATTCAGATTTTGTTCCACAGCATGGTCTGCAAATTGAGGATAGAAATCTCAGATGATAGCTATCTTAGATCTCCTCCAAGATCCTCTGCATGCCCTAGTTATGTCTAAACAGGAAATAACAGAAAAACACCAACATATTTAGTTATGAAATGCAGAGATGTCTGAACAAAAAATTCATCAAAATGAAAATATTGAAGGAAAAGATTCTCTGAGAAATCACGAACTTGAAAATAGTCTAGCTTCATACTGGGCCCATTCCACCTAGATTTCTAAACTAGTTTATAGTTTGTTACTCCTGAAATAGTCAGTCTCCCACCTCCAGTGGTTTCCACTGGTGACTCATCACTGCCTGTCAGAGCAAATCCTCCCCACACCCACCTCCACTGGTGACCTTGCAGAAAAACTGGGAATAGCGTGAATCAAGGACATCGCTAGACCAAGTTCTGCATCTCTTGAGGGGCTGAGCACTTGCCTTGCACACAGGTCACCTCTCCCCTGCCTGGCAGTGCCCAGCTCAGCAGGGATGATGATGATGGGCAGCGGGGCCAAGCCAGCAGGGGTGGGAACATCCTCTCCCTGCCGGGGCCCTACACCAGATTCGCATCTCAGCTACACCATCATAGCTGAGCCGAAAGCAATGTGATTGCATCGATGTAGCCACAGTCCAAAAGGCAACTATGTGTGAAGCAGGACTACCCGTTTGAAGAGAAAATGCCAGGATAAAAGCAGCATAGCAGGGCGAGGAGCTCACGGCTGGCTCCTGCCACATGGTAGCCATCGCAAGCACCACCCTCCAGCAGGAACCATCCTGCTTTTCTGAAAATGCTTGCTCTCTTAAACATGACTATGGGCAACAGCCTAACATTTTCCTGGGATTCATTTATTCACCATACCCTCTAAGCCTGTGTAAATTATTGTCATGTACTTGAAACAAAGTGGAAAAAAGCCAAACACACAAGCAAAATGCTTAACCCAATACTCTAGTCCCAGGAACACATCATTGTATCCTTATCTTTACTCTTAGAAGGCTTCCACCGTGTATCACCTCCAAGGACAGAGGGAAAAAGCACACAGCACGCCATCAAATTTAAAGATTTGGTTTTGCTCACATAGTTATGACTTACACATTTCACAAAATCAACAAACAATTTATGCTATTTCAGATATGGATCTTTGCCGTCTCAATGGGACTTAATTCCTTCAAGCTGAAAAAGGAAGCCCAAAAAAACGTGAATAACTTAAGTGACATTATACAAAACATAGCCTAAGGCTGCCAATATTTTTCTGTGCATTGAAGACTGCATTACTGAGCTAGACCAAACGCCATTTCCAGCAGAAACCTTTCCTTCTTCTTTGCTGCCGTGAGGAGGATTACATTACACAGCACTGCACTAAGCCCATTTATTCCATTCTATTTTTTTAATCAGACTATAAAAATAATCAGCTCAGCTACTCATAGGAATCATAGAAATATTAATGCCAGACACTAACTACTCTTTTGCTGTAAGATTTTCTTCTCTATGCTAAATATGAGAACCATAAAGTTTATGCTTCCCATAAGTTGCAAGAAATTGTGTTTTACTGCAGAAAGCTAACATCAAAAATAATTACTGTTATAAACATACAGCAAAGTACAGTCACACTTGGCACATATCAAGGCTTTACGTGAAAAATTTAGCACAATGCCAGCTGCAGTATAGTTTTGCTTTTTTTTTCAGATGCACAGTATAAAAATATTTTTACCAAAATAAAGTAGAAAAAACCTCAAAATAAAAAATATTTAGAAATACAAACGGGTTTTCCTTTAACAAAATTATCCACATGGTTAGAAAGTGGCCAAATCAGATAAGCTACCCAAAACAAGCAAAATTCTGTTTAAAAGGCAATTTTGAGATGTATTTTTTGAGACATCAGAAATACATGGAGTTTTCTTCCCTTCTGAATCCAAAACACACAAATTTCTTAATTTACAAGAACATCACCATGCTACCTTTACCAGTATTATTTTAAACAGTCTTCCCTCCCTATCTTCCCAGTGTCTCTTTTTATTGGGAGGAGAAATCCTTTTTATTACTAAATCCATTCCCTGTAGGCACTGCATCATATAGAATTTTTTCGTGAATTAACACAGCTTCATCTAAAAATCAGTTAGGTGTCTTGTCCCACTGTGCTTCATATTTGGAAGCCACCCAAATTTCCACCCCACAGATTCTCAAGACCAGTTTTTAATTATTTCTTTCTGTGCTAATATTGTATTTTATGTATAAATCCTTCTGTGTACGAGGCAGCAATTATATTTCCCCTCAATTTTCTTTTTTACAGAGTCAGACAAAGAAAGGATTTTAATCTCCCCTCATAAAACAGTCTCTCCGTTCCCCAAGGCATTTTAGAAACCTGCCTTGGCACCTATTCCAGTTTGAATTTACTTTTCTAAGTACATATGATCACATTTGCACAGATTTTTCTGCATTATGCTTTACACATACCTTATACAAAACAGCATCAAGGTTTCCTTCCATTAGAAACATGTTTCCTAACATTTCCAGATGTTAAATGATCTATGCTACAACCAAATTCGTCCTTTTTCCACTAATGTATCACTCTTATGCCTCAATTATCTTGTGATTAGCACTCCACTGTCTGTCCAGTCTCTCCTCATGGCCCTGGTACAAATCCCCCCAAGTGCATGACCATCCACCTCTGACAGCAGCCTTTCATCCCATTTGCACTATTTTTCCACTTCATGTGCTCATCCCATTTCTTCTACATGGAACTCCAGTCTTCCACATAATCTGATAACTTGTGTTGTCAAGATTGAATTTTTTTGCAATATTGTTGGTTTTGTGGTACAAGCACTAGTGGAAGCATTGTTAGACTGATCCTATAATCAGGCCTTGAGAGCTCCCTTGGTGACCTCCAGCCAGCCTCCAACTCCAGTTTTGCCTTTAGCTGATTTTTTTCATCTTCTTCTCTCTCCTCTAACTCATTCTTAATTCCTATGTAAACAAGTTTCTACACAGCAGATGACAAACACAGGATTTTTTTGAAGTCCATATGGATTCAATATATGATTACTTCTTTTGTTTAGAGAATTAGTTTAGCTATCTTTTCAATTAAAGGTAATAGCTTAGTCAGGCATGACTTTCTTGTAGACATCCTACATTGTATTTTAACTCAGTTATCCTGTTTTGTGTCATTTGCTTAGCCTTTCCTTAAAACGTTTTTGTAAAAGACTTTGCATACTATTGAGATCATATTAATGCTCTTTAACTGAGTCATTTTTTTCCAATTTAAGTACTATTTTTAATTTATTCCCCCAGGTAATACCAATTCTTGATGTGATATATTTATTAAAAGTTCTTGCTCTTGGAATTGCAATTATATTATGCAAGTTCTTGGATGTGGATTATATGGTCTCTTCTGATTTAAACAATTACATAATTTAAGTTTTGCTTCCCCCTGGAGGTGAGAATTTCCATTTCTGCATAATCGTTCCTATTAGCCGCCCTGCATTTGTCCCAGGTTCAATAGTATCATTAAAATATGAGGAATACTACCTGTTACATCTAAAACCTATACCTCTATATCACTGCTAATATCAAAACTTTCATCTTTTTATCTGGCTGTACTTCCATTCTTCTTTACTTTTTATAATCTTTATTTTTTTAAAAAATAGGTAAATCTTGAGGTGGATTCTTAGAAATTTATAATTCATTCCCATGTTTTCTCATTTTAAGGTACACTTCTCCATATTGGTGAATCCCCATTCCATTCCTTGCAGACTCCTTCCTTATGTCAATACTATTTTTAGGATGATTATTTATCCAGTGAAATATGGGGAACTTTTTTACATTGTATATCAATGTACATTTGTATATAATTGTATATATTTATATTAATTCCAGCAGTATTTTGAGCCTTTGACTAAAGATAACATTCATGCCTGCTTTACATAGTAGTCCCTGCATTTTTTCTCCCAAATGTTTTCTGTTCCAGGAGGTTCTTTTTCAGCCCATCTTCCCTTTCTCAAAGCTTTATGCCTTTAATGTGCACATACACCCAACTGAATCCATTTGCCAATAACAAGCCTTCCTGGACACATTGTCATTTTTTGTATAACACCTCTTTTTCCTTCAGCATAGACAGCCCTCAGGCTTCCATGCACTTGCCTGGATCCTTACGTTGATGCACCCTCACTTCCTCGATTCGCCTCATCCAAACTCCCAGCTAGATGAGGTGGGATCCTTTCACTAACGCTATCTTCACATTACTATTTTTACCAGCAATGGGACTTGTTTTTTCTTGCTAGCCATCACCTAATAATATTGCTCCTTTATCCACTTCTGTAGTCTCATTTATCCATTTTAATTTACCTGTGACCTCAAGGCTCGTACAGGGATCACATGGGTCTCTCCTGCACTCTCTTATATTCCATTTCATCAGTTTAAAACTATTCTCATCAATCCCATAAAATGAGGAAGCTGCACGTTGTCCACCCACTGACAATAAGCTTATCTACTGTCATATAATAATAAACCAGCCCAAAACTTCCTTCACTCCACAGTTCATTTCACAACCTTCTCATGTCTTCCCTGCTCCTTCTCTAGAGACTAACAGAGCTACTGAAGATCATCTCAGCTCTCACCTTTGCCACTCCCCGTCATCTTACTCTCACTCTTGATCTGCTCCAACAGGAGTCTCACAAAGTCATTCATCACTCAAAATAGCGTTCATAAGGACTTTTCCCATTCCTCTCTAGTCTCTATTCAGATTCAGGTATTTCACACCCTTGCAGGAAGCAAACTTTTTCCTCTCCAGATCCCTGTTGGTGTTCCCATCTGTACTCTGCAGGTAATCCATAATGACTGCAATCTCAACCCAATATGCAGGAACTCGGATGCCTGTGCTCACATTTTCATTTTATTTGCTTATGTAATTTAATGCACCTAAAACACTGGCTACAGTAGAGGACAACACTGGAATATTTTAAAACAATGGGTGTATTAATATAGTGTAAGTATTAACATAATGATGCATTAACAATGCCATCCCAACAGATGCATAGCTCAACCAAAAATTCCTAACCTCTTTAATTCTCTTTTTCATCATTTCTGTAAGTCCAATTGCTGTCATTTATCAGTTCAGTCATAAAGTAACACAGATCTCAAACTATCCCTTCAATATCATCTACACTTTATCAGATGAAATCAGCTGTACAATTCCAAAGCCTTCTCCCATCTCTTGTTTCCCCAAAACCTTAAGAATGCTTTGGCTTCTTTCTACAGTTCTCTTAGGAGTCCTAGATTTTTCTTCCTTAGGAGAAAATCCTACTTAGTGATTCTCTTTAATAATCCTGTATAACTTTCCAGCAAAATTATCTGTTTCTCCATCACCCAAAGCAACCATCCAGCTCATGTTGCACTCACAAATGAGTGCCTCCCCCTACAGGTTCCTCAGACTGAGGCTAAGAAAGAAATTATATACTGCCTGATTCTAGATATCATTTTACCGTTTCTGAAACGGTCACATTTTCTACTATTTACTCTCCCAAGTACAACTCTTTTCAGATTTCCAAGTCATTTTGATCAACTCAACTAAAAATGCTAATTCTTGCATCTATCTGGGCTGGTACGTCCTAGTATCAATGGCTTCAGCATAAACACAGCTATATTCAAATACGTTGACAAAGTCTATGTTATAGCAATGTAACCATCTAGACAGAACAGTACAAAACTACAAAACACTGAATTTTTTTAATGGGAGATTTCCACTTGCTAAATGCACAGGCGAGATGCAAATATAACATCGTAACAAATGCAGCCGTGCATTTTCCGGTTTTACTTTGATGCAGTCCTAAGGACTTCCTTTGATTCTTCCTGAACCTTACAGTATCCGGCATTTTTCTCCAAGCTTAAACTTGGCAGCTGTGTGATTATACTAGGTATCAGGTTCCTTTCAATTTTACTATTTAACCTTTTTTTCATTGTTTTAAAGTAAGTTTCTGGATATCACATATAAAGTACATGTATGGTATTCTCAAGTCTGAATACCAAAACCTCAAAGTCAGAGAGCAAATTATGAAGAATGCAATGTGTACACATTTAAAAAGTGTTATAATCCTTAAGCAGTTTAATAATTTTAGTGTCTCTAATTAAAGGCTTTTGAACATTTTATGTTGGCAGCTCTCACTGGTGCGCTGCTAGAGCCACTGAATTTTCCTGTGAAATAGGTCTTACAGTTCACTGTTTCATACATTTTGCTGAAGTGAGTTTAAGCTGAACTTAAGTCCACCCTGATTCAATTCCCAGACACTTATACCTTACTTAAGCAGATTCATTCCCCACTGAATGCCAGGCTTTGGGCAGACCTTTAGAGGCCTGCAAGGGTCAGAAGAAAATCAGATCCCATAGAGGAGATGAGGAATTAGGTTTAGATGTATCACAAACTGCTCTCCTGGGATGCACAACGAGGGCCATCATTCAACTGGTGACCTTTCAGAAAGGATTCCCTGTTCCTTTAAACGACATTTTTACTGTACTCTTCTAAACACAAGCCCACAAACAATGTTTAATATTGGTTTGATTCCTGGGAGGTTTAGCACTGCATCTGGGTCTATAAGACACTGCAGGGCTGCGAGTGCCCACAGCAGTACCACAGGTACTCGTATAGTTCCAGAACTGCCACTTTAATGAAAACAGTGCAGCTCATCACCTTCCCTTCCAGACACCCCGACACCTCACATCCCAGCTTCTCAGCAGCCTCCTCTGTATACATCCTAAGAACAACCACAAATATTCTTTCAGCACATCCCAGTAGCTCCCACTCCTCATTTTCTTTCGCTCTTTGAGGGAGACAGGAGAAACCCAGCTGACAAGGAAGCAGTCTTCAGAGCACACATTCTCCAGCTCTCTGCTCCAATTGAAGGAGCAGCTCTGAAAGAAAATATATTGCTTGCTGTCCTTGCTGGCTCCAAGAACACCATTTAGCTTCAGACGAAAGTGCCACAGAGAGCTCACAAGATATACAACAGGCAGCCAATGTATTTATGTGGCTTACATGACTCTCTAATTAAAATGAAATTGTGTTTTCGTTTATAATTAAAGCTGCCCACCGCCTTCCGAGGCAAAATTCTGTTCTCAAGTTGTTCACCGTAAAGTTCTACATCTACAATGACATTCCACAGGCATTAAACAAAAGGTGAATTCCACTTACAAGTTACAACTTTTTCTTTGGCACTTTGCTGTTATCAGACTAGAGGCGGGTAGGGAGATGCTCTCCATAATGACTTCTCAGGGAGTGGAGATTTACAATGAGAAGACTCTCAAGAAACCAGAAGAGTTGTCTTTAGATGCATTATGCTGAATTGTCCAGATACAACATTTATAAGGCATCTTTCACCATACTGCAAATACCAGAACTTCAGCATAGCATGGAGGAACATGCTCCTTCCAAATATCTATTTATTTTAAAGTCAGCATTACAACGCTCATTAAGTGAGTGGAGGTATTCAGGGAGACTGAATACCCATGTAATTTAGCTGAAGCAGTTTTTAAAAGATGAAAGGAACATTCTCTAGGATGCCTCACAGGATGCAATTCCTTTAACAAATGGCATGTCTGGCTTTAATAAGTGGACACATTTTTTTATAAACTGCAAAAATGGTTAAAAGGGCTTTCATTGGAGTCAAATGTATTGGAAAGAGGACGAAAGAAATAACAGAACCTTTTAAAGGTAATACTCACATTACCATATTAAGAGGAAATCTTTCATAATATACAGCCATACCATTAGATTAACTGAACTGCAATTTTAAAAACTAATGTTAGAGACAGTAAATATACCCTACGCCAGAGTCTGTTATATTATTGTGGCACTTTGATCATGATGATACGTTTTTAGTCAATGTTATTTACTATCATTACGTACACACCTGCTAGACAGCCACATCCAATAAAGTATTAGTGTCCTCACCGTAGCTCAGCCTTGCAGCTCATCAATTGTCCAGATGAGACTGTGGCAAGCTGGGCTGGGGCTGCAAACATAACTCATCACTACCCGTGGGACACAGCACAGAAACAAGTCCTTGTACCCCTTGGCTGGTGAAATGGATGCGTGCAGCCATCAGAAGATACCTGGGCAAAGAAACCTGCTCCCCAGGCTCCTAACCTCGCAGGAGGGCTGAAACGGTACTAATTATACACAGCAACTGGGCCCTCAGGCTGTCTGCTAATGACAAATGAAGGATACCCCAACTCTTATGGACAGATGAAGTTGAAAGCAAAATCAGACAAATGACAAGGAATTGTGTTACTCTTGCTGTAGAAGAATATTTTTTTTAAGGCTAGGAGAAATCATAATTCTTGTTCGCTATAAAACAAAGCCTACGGACTTGGACTTGGCTGCATACTGAGTCCAAAAATTTTCCTGGCTAGCAAATGGCCGAGTAACCATTTAAATCAGCTGGTATAAGTCATTCTTCCCGTCCTTACAGCTGGTTGTTCCACACATCAAGAAACTGAAATCCACTTATCTATGAATATTGACTATGACCACTTAATAGAACTGCTGAATACACATCACTTTGGTTGACTAAAATCACTTGATAATTAACAGTGTTTATGAAAACTTTTAGTATCAATGCAGGCAGGATGCAATTCATATCGAATCATCCAAACCCAGTATTTTCTTTGGTTGTTTGGATTTTTTTTCTCTTTTTGATACTGAGAAGAGCTCTGTCAGCTTCATAGCACTCCCCTTCTGAAAAAAATGTGTATATATCTTGCTTGTCTTTCCCTAGCTACCAGGCTCCCAAGGGGCTTAAATGCAATGCTGACTTTACAAGGCTTGACTAGGCTAAGATCACCTAACATAATAAATGGTGGGGGTGCTTGCTTTGTTTACTTCAAGTCTATTTTAAGTCCAGTTGCAGTGAGCTGAGAAAGTAAAAGAGAAAAGCCCTGGGCTTAAACATACTTCTTTCAATACTTGGAAACAGTGAATATTTAATTTTTCTCATAATTCAGAAAATTAGAGCTGATGTAGTTAGAAGCGGGTTTAATGTTATGGAATGTGTTCTTTAGAAAATCACTGAAGACAGAAAAGGTATTTGTATCAATTTCTGTAGGAGTAATTTTGTGGTAATTTAGAAGAGATCTTATACAGTATTTTTACCATCTTAAACACAAGTGTTATCAGTCGTTTATTCAGCTTTTCCATTGAATGTAAAGTTGTCTGCATGTATATCAGCCTTCATTTAAAAATTTCTGAATCCTCTACAAAGGCTTCAAGTGTTTTTAACCCTATATCAGCATGGTGAAAAGAAGACACAGATTTCACTACAAATTCTGACTCAGAGTTCATCTTCTAAAGAGTTTCCTAACATACACCTCAGTCCCTTCCTTTACAGTGCCTTTCCCTTACCACCCAACCTTTGTCACTGCTGGAGTCCTCTTCCCCCAAAAGACACCCTGGTGCATGGCTAAGGTGAGGGAGTCCTCACTGGCCCATTCACACAGGTTGTGTCTATATTTTTGCATTCTGAAGCACAGGTCTTTCAAACACATATTTTGACTGGGGAACCACTGATCTGGCAATGAGCAGATTGCAGCTCAACATTGATATTGGCTGCAGGTCACTTCCATCTACCTTCATCACATATCTTCATGGCAGCTACAGCAAACATATGCATGGAAGATGATTCAAACTGTATTTGGGTCTGTACCTGCTTTTAATGTCCTTTAAGCAAGCACACAGATGAAGACCAGAAATGAACTTACTCAAAATCTCCTTAGAGGGTTAAGAAACTCTCTTTAAATAGTCCTGTCACAATCTAAGAGATCTTTCATCTCATATATTAGCTTCTTTAATGATGCAAGAATATCTAGCCCCATCAGCTGGTTGCATTTCCTTCCTGCTATGAGATACAATGTGCCTTCTGAAGAGATAAGGACACTTAGGAAAACTTCCTCTCATATCTCTGCAGAACACTGTCTCAGAAACTACTGAACACTTAAGCTCATCAGCCACATGTCCTAGCAGCACCATTGTATAATGATCAGTAAACATTGGGTTTGACTTTCAAAAATGCAGCATGACAAGGCTTCTGCTTGAGATATGACATTTTATCAGAATTATTACATGTAATAAATATATAGATTATATAGGATATAAAGATATGAGCTGTTAAATGCCACAGAGCAGCACAGAACAGCTCCAACTGTGATGGGTATGGCTTAAGTCAATGTAATGATAAGCATTACACAACTTTTTGAGAAAGATAAAAGACCGGCTGGTGTTAGAGCGAAAAGACCAACTGGTGATCAACAGTGAAAATTAAGGCTGCACCTGCTAAGTCCTAATAATATTTTCACAGCGGGCTTGGAAAAATCTCTACACCCTGTCATCCACGATAAGACTTGTGCTTATGGGCAAAAAAGGGAAGAGACTAAAGAAATTCAAATTGATGCTTTTGTAGTTGTAACTTACCATTTGAAATTTAACTCCTGTGCTGCTACTGAGAGGAAAATACAGAAATCATTATCAAACTGCTACTGTAGCTCACCTCTGTGGATCTTTGTGGGCCAGCTGCGATGCAGCGACGTTCTGCTCCACGTGTTGGGGAAGCAGACTGGAGCTTCCCGCACTGTCCTCCCTCCAGCTTTGCACTGGTGGAAATCTCCCCTTGTTGGACAAAAGATGATTTTTTGCATGTTCAGTGACTAGCTAACAAAAAAAACCCAAACCAGTCCATTTCAACTTCTTGAAAAATTGCAGGTTTTATGCCAGGTTGAACAGGAATTACTAAATAAAGAAAATTACTACAGGCCCCCAATCCTTGAAACACGAGGATATTGCAAAATGAAGCTCTTGATGATTTCGGGCAGTAGCTCCATGGCCTACTGGATGAAAGAGCAACCCCTAATACTCCCAGAATAAGCAACAACATCAGAATTATGTTTGAGGAGGTGATATCAGTAAGGCAGCCAAGGGGATTTCAGGCAGCTAGGAACACCACTGAAATATTTCATTTACACTGTATTAAAACAACTTGTCAGTCAAGCAAGAAGGAATTGTTTTGTCTGCTACAAACCATAGGGCTAACTAACAGCAGCTGCCCTGATGCTGAGTATGACTATTCCCTAATTTCACCGGTTGTGAAGACAAGCATGGCAGTGGATCAATTACAGTCACTCTCCAGAACCGTGTCACAATTTTCTAGCAAAGACTAGTTTGTAAGATCATGGAAAACAAACCAAAATATTTATGTAAGTTAAACTTCTCTTCACTATGCTTTTGAGTATATTAGGACACAGCAGCATTTGAACAGAGATATCCTTCATGGAGAAATACCTGTATGATTGATAAGCCTCTGGACTCCTCTAAAAATAAAGAACTCGCTTACCTGGCACAAGGATTGTTTGCACTTCTATTTACACACAGTGATAAACATCAAATTGATGATATTTAAAAAAAACCCAAAACAACCAAACAAACAACACACTATAATACAAAGAGAATAAGGGTTGTTTAAATACATTTCCTCAGGCAATGGGAAAACATTATTTTATTTTTCAGGAGAAATTACCAAGTCACCATTTTAACTTTAACTATATACTATGAAAACATGTTAATTAGATTTCTTGATTAGGAATACAACCATTCTGCAAACTTCCAAGAAGAAAATAGCAACCCTTCTATATTTATCTTTTAGACAGAAAGCTTGAGATTATAAAGAAAATAACATTTTGAATATCTAAGGATTCTTTTCCAGAGCTATTTCAGTGTCCTCCATCTACCTATAACTTGCATTGTGTTATATGGGAGAGGCTTTCTGCAGCAGAATAAAAAGGGAGAGTGAAAATTCACTGCAGCCTCTGATCTGATCCTTTGACTTTGTGGCTCTTGTACTCAACGCAAGAACCAAGTTGGGCTATGTCTCATAACTCATGTAGCTTGCACATAAACTAATAAGCCTCTTGGCTTGGGATAATCTGCATTCAGTGGATACACAAAATCAACTCTGTTTACACATGACAAGTGCCCAGGAGAAGCAGGACACACAACATACACTTGCTTTGTTGGTTGTAATTATATTATTTTTCTACTTAAAACCATCTCCTGACCAGGTAACTCCATTCTGATACTTTCGTGGCAATTCCTACCAACACCGTGTCCCTCCTTCCTTGGGAGCTGCATGTGTTTACCCCAGCTGCAAGTGGATGACTTCTGTAGTGCTACACACCACGTACTCATGCATAAGCATTACACAGGTGTAAAAAGGATGTTTTGGTACCAGAATGACCTATTTTAACCACCATTCAAGGCAGTACGATTTAAACCATTTCCTTGATCCTAAAGGACTTCCGAAGTTGTGTAGTGATATTTTTTCATGTCAGGACTCTGATTTGCCCAAAAGCTGCAGCCTTCCCCTCCAATGAGCCTGTTGTCCAACCATGGGCAATGCAAACGATTGCAGAACACGGGGCTGTGAGCTACAGAGCCCTGCGAAGGATGAGGTCAGGGAGCATCACTGAGGCCAAGGCTGGTGTTCCAGGTGATACCTCAGCTATTCAAGGTTGAAGAACGGGAAACATAATTATCCGAATAGCAATCAAATGGTAATTTAAGAGGCAAATCAGAACAGAGCTAAACTGGATCACATAACTGCACAACTATAACAACGGGAAGCACAAGGACGGTGGCAGTTGAGCCTCAGTTAATTACAAATAACATGCACGTGGTCAGTGCAAAAATCAAATCACAGTGAGATGTGCAGGCCGGAAAATGGCCAAGTGTAACACGTGATTTTACGTGGCTAGTGCATGAACTGAATGCCTGATTTTAACACTGCCTGGAACGTCCAGCATGTGGATGAGGTCATTTATCATTCACTCAGGGCTTCATTGGTAAATCTGTGTTACAAAATAATAACTGATAGGGCAGCACAGGGCTTGTTGCACTGGAAATATTTTTAGGGGAGGCTGGACTTTGGTCTCAAATTGCTGGATTAATTTTACCCCCTTTAGATGCCATTTGATCACCCACATCAGTGCTATGCTAGGCTTTTATCCTCTGCCCTAATGAAACTGAGATCTGCAAGAGAGACAGGTCCTAACTGCTGGGCACTGGCAACCATACGTAATGGGAGGCAGAACATCATCACGAAGTAACTCTCAAAAGGAGGTGATGCTTGTTCCAGGTCCTATTATGGCCAAGATGCAGCCAGGCAGGACAGCTCTTTTCCAAACTTGCACTTGAGCTGGGCAGTGCCTGCACCTCGTTCAGCACGGCTGCGGTCACACCTTCTCTGACTAAACCTTCTTTCTTGTGTTTTCCAACAAGAAGTGTGTACAAAGTTAGATACACTTAATTCAGTTGTTTGAAATCAATCTCACATAGATCTAGAAATTGCTCTATAGCATCTAGAGATGCTGCAGGTAAATCTGAGTTTTGGAAGACAGAAGGTTGAGGAGGTCCTCTTTCCAAAGTTTTCACTGCCTAGGAAGCTTTTTGTATGTCCGAGCTGCAGCAAAGACATTAGCCTGTTCACAAATTCAAAGTATCAGGCCCAAGATAAATATTACCTAAACCAGGACACAACCACAGCCTATGTCAGCAGGAGATGGCTATCACAAAACACACATTCCCCAGTAATAGTACAACTTTGTCTGTTCTTAAATATCTAGATATTAATACTCTGCATATGTCCAGCCAGCTAGCTGTGCATTCCAGATGTTTTGATTTTTCATGTATTTGCAGCTTTGCTTTTTCCTCTCCCCCC
>JAOXJM010000012.1:18370427-18403484 GCA_026413425.1 Tringa solitaria
TGGATCCATTGCTCAGTGGGAAAAGACAGTTTCTAACAAATGGCATGGGAAAAGCAGAATTTTGAATGCCTTTCTCATATCAGACTTCACTAAGACAGTCAGCTGTGACCATGTGTCTTTCATAATTAATACCAGCAATAAAATCTAAATAGAGAAGGAATGAAACCAGGGTGCTGGGTCTCCTGAATCTCATCCTAGGGGACTCCAAAAACTAAATGGTGAAAATGTCTGTGTTCTTAATATTTGTCTGAATTCACTCAGGATGGGTGAAATATCAGAAGATATCAGCGTTGTTCTTAACATTAAAACACAAGAAAGGATTTAGGAATTAAGATCAGCTAGGACGATCATCTTTCCGGGGCAGGGGGGAACTTTCCAAATGCCTAGAAGGTTTAAAAGATGATTAACAGCAAAAATGGCTCTAGGAGTAATCAGAAGCTTAAAACATTACAATGCCATTGTGTAAAAAAATGTACTTGCACTAGGATTTACAAATATTTGTCTGCAAGAAATGTAACATAATTCTTCCACTGCACTCAGAGATGGAGTACCACGTCCAGTTTGAAAATCATACTTCAGAGGGGGCATGGGCCAACCTGAGAAAGTCCAGAGGGTAGCACTACACTCTTAAATCATCACAAATTTTGTACATAGATTAAGAAGTTATATAGTCTGTATGAAATACATACTTACATCCTGCATAAAGGAAAGTGATATTGATAAGTTATGTTATGGAACAGGGATCTATTAATAAGGAACATTTGAGTACCTACAATCTGTACCACCTCTACATTTTCTTAATTTATTCTAAACTTCAAAACCTCTGACTGATTTCAGAGAGACACAATTTAAGGAAAAATCAA
Source organism: Tringa solitaria (assembly GCA_026413425.1). Classification (NCBI taxonomy): domain Eukaryota; kingdom Metazoa; phylum Chordata; class Aves; order Charadriiformes; family Scolopacidae; genus Tringa; species Tringa solitaria. The sequence continues at coordinate 18,371,291 of JAOXJM010000012.1, forward strand.
TCTTCAAAAAAATTACACCTAGCTTCCTCCATGAATATAGCCTCTCCAAAATTTCACCATCTAGATGGTTTGAGCTTTTCTTGAGTTGTGGGAGGAATTGGTGGAGTTTTTTTCCCATCCTATATTATTAGCCCTGATAGTATAAGAAATGGAAGATCTTCAGCTTCCCAAGGGGATGTATAGCATTTTCCTTCCAACCCCACCAAGTCCCAAAGGAAAAGATTTCAAAGTGGATATGCTTTTGCAATTGAAAAATAGTTCTCTAAACAGTGCAACTGCTATAACCTGATTTCCAATGCACCTTTTTTCTTCCTCTGATTGACTACTGACTTTGTAAACTGAATTATGCCTAGGTTGCAGCATGCATTCAGGTCCAAAAAGTTTCTATCAGAATTCACGCAATCTCCTCCACAGTCTGAATTTAGCTCTCTGATGAATTGTCTGAGCTGTGAGCTACAATCCAGGCTTGTCCCTGGGGTATGTCTTTCATGGGGTCTCACCCACATGTGAACTCTCTGATGTCTAAGAGCTGAGCATGCACTGCAGCTTTTCCCTGAGCATGATATTAATCAGGTCTTCCCTTCTCCACCCAGCCAGCAATTTTCCACAAAATTATAGAAAAATATAGACATGTACTATTTGACAGGTACAGAACATGTATCCTATACAGCATACGGTGTATACAGTGTATCATAGAAATGCAGCATTTTTAAGACACTTCTCCATCATAATTGCACAAATTTAGATAATGGGTCAAAAGGTTATCGATGAAGGAAAGCCTGCCAGGGAGTTTTGACATGACCAATTTTTGCAGGAAACCATGCTTAAAAGCAAGGTAAGATATACTTTATGCTTAAGTTGGAGTCATGACCTCATAGCAAATAAGAACAGAGGTTAGCCTATCATTCCTTACCTAAATATATGTCCAGACATTCAGTTTTCAATAACCATAACTCCAGTTTACATACTGCATAATTTTAATTGGAAGGAAGCATGTTCAGCTGCCCTATTCATCCTCCAGGTGAAGTCCTACATCAGCGGCTATAAAAATAAATGTACACTGATGATGAAGGAATGTCTGCTATCTCATACCCAATCCCTCTTTCTGCAATGCAACTGTAAATTCCAAGAGTTATTTTAATAATGTTCTTTTCCAGCTGGCAAAGTTCTTATCTAGAATTTTTTGTATTTTGATATTTAATAGTCCATGATATTTGTTCATTTCTAATACAAATATACTAAAATGAAATAATACATTCCTGATCAATTTGCAAAGCTGTGTGTCTCAAGCTTGAAATTTTGAACAATTAACTGTATTAGGATACACATATGATACCAACCCTAGTTTCATTACAGTTTTTCAGACTACTGTACAACATAGTAAAATTTGTTATTTTTTAAAAAAATTTAAGATTGCAGTAAAAAGTCTGCATTTTAAAAGCAAAAAAAAAGAAAGAGTACTGGCAGTAAAAAAGACCGTATTGAATTTTTCAGATAATGAAAAATTGTATATACGAGTACTTATAAGATCTGCCTTCTCTGTCTTGATGAATATTAAACAGTTGCAGAGGAAACACAGATACTGTAGGCTAAATACAAACATTCTTTGGTTTGCTATTCTTTTAATAATGAACTTCCTTGGAAGGCTAACCCCTAATCTTACATGTGTTCTGTATTTGTAGGTACATCTCTGTCAGGAAATACTGTGAAATGGAAGTTCCTGACAGATAAAGTCCTTGGCCTTAAAAATTCCATAGATATTACTTGAATGTCAGAAAGAATCATTGCCAGACTTTGCCCATGAGTCAATATCTCTTTATTTAAAAACCATAACAAGCTTGGAGATAATTAGTAATACACATATGGATTATATAGTCATTGTTATGTTAGAGTTTGTAATAAAAATAATATGGGTAAAACAGAATTAATTCTGCTTTTTATGGTGCCATTATTGCTTGCTTTGCATGAAGAGCCCATAGATATGAATCCCACTACATCCCTAAAGTCCTTTGGCCCCTATCTAATAACTAGGGATGGGGAAAACCAGTTTTGTCTAGTTTTGGATCCAACTGAATATGAGATACCAAGAGTTTTAGTCTAAAAGTATTCACCTTGCATTCCAATTACCATAGTCTGTAAAGTAAAGTGCAGAGGAGAAACAAGGGAAGAAAATCTAGTGGAAAAAACAGAGTGAAAAATAAAGCGAGGTGAAACTATGTGAAGCCAAATAATAAAGCAAATATCAAAACTCAATAAAATGGGACAGAGAAAAGAAATTGAAAAGACAGTCATTAGTATATTCTCTGCTTTTCTTGAAGGAAAGTATGGGTGACAAATTCATAAAGCTCCCCTATCAGTAACATATCCCACAGGTGAAAAAAATCATATTTTAATTGATTCAGTCTTGAAAGAGAGGATGAAAAATGAGAAGTTTACCTATCTCTATTTTTTCTTCAAGCCAGAAAATCCTGAAATGATGTTGAATTTGCAAATATAGTCACCAGATGGGAAATGCCAAAACTCAGACTGTCACTGCCACCCTGTTTCCCACCCAGCATGCACACGTGCTGTGGTACAGCCTTTTCTTACCCTCACACATCCTTGATGCCGGCAATCGTCTCGTTCTCTGCACAAAATGAACAGGACTCATTTCACATGTTTGGAGTCAAATGTTTCACCTTAACTGTTCTGGATGTGGACTTTGGGTTCACGTAACACACGCTTGTCAGACCTTGGTCTGAGGCCCAAGCAACAAATCTGGTAGCCTGGGCCTCAGTATTCCTCATTGCTGTATTAAAGCAGATACATATTTGTGAAATGGCATTCTCACAACAGTTCCTATAAAGTAAGGATCTTATTCTACCCCTTCTTCCCTTTTTTAGCAAGATGAGAAGCTGGTATCCAGCGAAATTATGGCTGAAGACGTTCATTAAATTCAGGTGAAGAGCAACTGATAAGTACAAGATGACCTTCTTGGGTCCTTTGTACTAGTCAGTACTTCATGCAGTAAAATCCCAGCTGACACTGACTTCAGTTACTGTTATGTGCGTTCAGCGCTGCAAATCAGATCCGTGGTCTCCAACTTGCACATCCAAAAAGTAAAATGAAAAGCAAACCCACACAGCCAGAATTCCCCTGTGAAAGCTGAGGCAGTGTGTCCAATATCCCACAGAGCTCTGTGGCAGAGAGATCCACTCCAGCCTTTAATAGCTTTACCTATAAGGCCTTCATTTCTCTCTGCCACAAGCTGCCTCCCTGCCTATATAATCTGACATATTGGTTAAGGACAACTCATCCCATGAACAATGCAGGGTGGGGATCCTCTCTTAAAAAAAATCCAACAACATATAGTCATCAATAAAATAAGTCATCATCATGCTTTACAGTCCCATTACAATTGTAACTGCAATTTTAGATTTCCTATCTGTTAAGCACTGAGCTTTGCTGGATTTCTGCCTGTCAACACCACTCATACATACTATCTCTTTGGTTTTAATTTAAAAGAATTTCAAAGAGGCCAGAAACACCATCATGTTGCTCATGAAGACATGCAAACTCACTAGTAGAAACTAGTCATGTGCTCACAGGTTGTTCTCCTGTGAACGGAGTGGGATTTGAAGGGAGAACACACATGGGTCCACAGAGTTTCACTGACATGACAACAGATGAAGGTTGGTCAATCAGATCCATGTCAGGTTGATCAGGACCGCAGTCCCCACCTGACAGAGCCTCCCACTCCCATTTCCCCATCCCAGCTCCTCTGACCCACCTATTCCTAAAATCCACTTCTCTTTTGCCATTTTTTCTCCTCCAAGTCCCATCCTCTTCCCGTGGGAGCTCTCAGCCATGGGAGGTCTCACCATGATCTCTCTTTCAGCCATCACTTTCAGTCTATACCTGCCCTCTGGCACCTCTCCCACCTTTTTTCCTCATCAAGACCACTTGAACACCCTGTGACTGCTTCTCGCACTCTTGCATTCCTCAGCCTGGTCCCAGGGCACTGACCTTCACTGGATTTTTCGGCTTCTGCCATAGCTGCTGCCTCTCCACTATCCAGCTCTACACCTGCTTCTCAAAAAACATCTTCCAAATTCTTTTGTCCAACACTTGGACTCAATTGGCTCCATGCAGCAAGTCCCATTTTCAGAGGAAAGCCACAGACTCCTCATTTCCGTCTCCCTTGTAATACGCTCCTTCAGAAGAATCAGTATTTGTTCTTCAACACCTCTTGCAAAAACAACTCACAATAACATCTTGCCTAATGTACACAAATCATCCCAACGCAGAGACCTAACAGGGATTAACTCATGCTCCAAAAACCAGTATGCATAATGCTATAAATACTAAAAGCACATGTCGGGTTGCAGCACTACTGAGAGCCACTAGGTTTATCTTTTAGAGAAATCTCACCTGAAACACTAAGCAGTGAGCGTAACCCTTGCTTTTAGTTGCAAAACACTATATAGCCCAATACCAATTAAATAAAATGAGTAAAAGAAGGCCCCAAGAGCTCCATAAAAATCAAATCCCTTAAAAGGGCACACTTCCTATTCTGTAAATCATAGAATCATTTAGGAAATCCTACAACTTCCTTTCCTCAACACAGCAAATAAATGAGAGAACACAAAGGGGACAAACTACTGTTTAAAAACCTTTAACTTGGTGAACACCCTACTGTTACAGGGTTTTCTATGAAAGTTTTCAAATTGTATAAAACTTGACTGGGAAATATAATTTACTATAGCATCAATACACATTTGGTTACCAGGGTAGAAAGTACTGCACATCTGCTCTTTTTTTTTCTTTTTTTTTTGCATAAAGGTTTTAATTCCTAGCATACATCACAAGATCAAAAATGAGTTTCCACATTACATGGCTAAATAAGCAAGATGGTCTGTGAGTGAGACCAGAAGTTTAAGCCCTCCCACCTTCAGTTTTTCTATTTGCTCTCTTCTGCCTTTAATAAAGTGCTTCAGACCCCGTTTCCTTTGTAGAAACAAACAGATCATCCATCTCCCTGAATAAGATTAGGTGTCATCACTTCTCCCTTCTTTGTGAAATAATAAAAGTCATATTGCAGGAAAAAAAAATAAAAATCTTTTAAACCTTATTCAGCCAGGAATAAAAACTGTAACCTTGGATGCCATGTGTGTGCAATGAAAATACACAGTTTCAAGTTACAAAGGTCTGCGATTCACACGTCTTTTTCCTATGGATTTAGGATGGAGGGGCATAAGTTTCTATTCTGGGTTGAAAGGATTCTGCTTCTCATTCATCTTTAAATATATAAAACCTATTAGAAGTGCCATTAGGATACTACTGCTTTTATTTCCTAAGAGAATGGTAACTTACCCTCATTTTTCAACGTGCAGATTAAGTGGATACTTTTAAATGCAGTTTTAAGGACTACTGTCACAAAAACTAAGTTAAAAAGAGGCAATGGTAATGCTCCTGCAGCCCATTGCTTAACAGATCAGTGAAAGTAGATTGTAATCTCATATTATCCTCCACATTTGTTTGAAACCTAAAAGCATATAAGCCTTTCCAAATACACTTGATCTGTTCAGTTTTTATACAAGAAATCAACTCACAGCTCCCTTGTTAAGACCCACCAACAGGAGTTTTACTTGCAAGGTTGGATGAGATTCTGTGCCTGCTCTGATGTCTATTTTCTGACGTTATTTAATATTTCTTTTGCTTGCTAATAATTTCAAATTATCATTTCAAATAAAGCTTCATGATACACGGTCACATTTAGACTGTAAAAGACTGTGATTTACCACTTTGACAGACTAACGTTTTTAGCTTGTATACAGCACCCAGCCACAGATGATCAACAAAAATATTTTGAGTCCTTTTATTTCCAAAATAAATGCTTTATATACCAGAATCTGTCATTTAGAAACAATAGCACACACACACACATACATACATACACACCCCTTGTTCTACAATAATTAATGTATGGGGCTTATTAAAAAGGCAGTAATTGCAAATGCATTCGATTATTTCTTTTGCAGCATGAAATAACCGGTTACCTTTCAGGAAAGGAGCCCTCCGTGGCACAAGCACTTCTGTGATTTCCACCTGCTCTTGCTGATGCTGTTTAACCAGGTTTCCTTCACTGCCAGCTCTCAAAATCTTTTCACCTAGCCTAATTTTTCGGGATCGGCTGTTCAAATCTTCTTTCCTAGACAAAGGCGATTTAGGAGCCGTATTAGCGGACAAAGGTCGAGCTAAACGAGAGGGTTTGGACATTCTGCCTGTGCAGGAATGTACCTGCTGCTCCAAAAGCAATTTCTAATAAAAAAAATTAAAAAAAAATCCTTCCCAGCTCACTTTCCAGCACAGAGGCTGGGGAGTTTGTGTGTGCAGCGCAGCTGGATGTGAAGTGCCGTGCTGCCAGCCCGATCAGTTTTAAACACCAGGCGTTGTTGGGTGGTCACGCAGTTTCCCGGACCTGTGGAATGTAAATGTGTGCTGGGGTAAAACAGATGACTCTGCTCTGGGGTGCTCAGTCCCGGCCACGCCGTGGGGAGCAGATGCTCTTCCAAGGACCGTCTCAAGCTCCCGGCGTGCGCCCACGAGGCGCCGGGGAGCACGGGAGCCGAAGGGGAATGCCCCACCTACGCAGGTACAACATGAAAAACCACCCAGGCGCGGGGTTACCCCTGTGCACGGGACCTTCCCGCGCTCCTCTCCCAACCCTCTCGGCTCAGACAAACGTTCTCTTGTTTCAGCAGATTTCTTCATTATGCGCTAAAACCGCACGGCTTTTTACGCTCCGTACAGTAAATGCCTGATGTCAAGAATCCGTTTGCCTTTGAGTTAAAGCATGGTGTGATCTTAAACTGGATTAAATGATACATATTCTCCTACCATTATATTTTCGAATTCACCAAAATAAATGAAGGATAGACAGTGAATATCATCTCTTTTTGAAAAATGGCCCAAATCCCTTATTATTAACTGCCTTTGCTTAGGAAATAACACTGCACAGAATATTGCCCGTTATACTTCCCTCTTTCACTCTTACACCTAAAAATCTCCTGGCCTCTCGCACACTACAGGTAACCACGTTCTCTACTGACTCTTCAAAGAAGAAATTCCTGACCTCGGGCTGCATTATTTCAAACCTCGGTTCCTGGGTGCTTTTCTTTGAAAATGCCTAGGCAAAGCCTGCCTAACCTTCTCTGCCAGCCCTGCGCGTGCTGCCAAGACTCACAGTATTTGGTCACATGAAAAGAAAATTCCATTTACCATAATTCTGCAAACAACTTCTAAAGGGAAAAAAAAATACAGTGTAAACCAGAGACAATATCACAGTTACAGTAAAATCTTCACGCTGAAATTTACAATGTATTCCTCAATATCCCAGGCAACCAGTATCAATAACAAAGTATGAGGGATGATTTTATTTCAAAGCTAGAACAAACACAAGCAAATCAATACTACCAAAGCTAAAGTACTAAGAGTTATTTAGGAGAAACACTTAACAAGCAAAAAGACAGGAATGACTAAACTATTACAGACATTCCTCATTTTCTGAGATGGCAGTAAAATAGTTTTGCATGCTATTTCCATATTTTGTTTCAAGAATCCCACATTAAGAAGGGAATTGTTTATACTTTATCTTTAAAGCATATTGTCTATTGCTCTGTTGCCCCATCAAGAATGGGAGAGATGAAGTGCAATACAGCACGCCTTGCCGTGATATTGATAACACTCTGCATATTATTTTATCAACATTGTAGGAGTTCTAAGTGTGTGGGAAGACTTCAACTCTCAAGGAGGGACCTGACAGACAGGAGAGTAACTGGGCTGATTAGCAGTGCTCAGGCACAGCAGGTCATGCAGAAGAAGATGGAGAACAGAAACAGGAGTGAAACAAGAAGATGAATGGAGAGTTAGTCACGTAACTGGAGTGAGCAACGAGTGAAGAAGGCAGAGAAAAAGTGAAAGCCAATAAGTATGTGAGAGCTCAGTTGTACTGAGCCTAAGAATTACTGTCATTCCCTTTAAATATCTCAGATCATTTTCCAAACAGTTATTTTTAAGATCTTCCACTATTATTTCTTTACCAAACACAAATACTCTGTTCTTAAGAGGAGTTTTTAAGCAGTGATCATAATGCCTTTGATAATACATAGACATATTTCAATGCTCCCAAGCACAGGGTAATTGTGGTATAAAATCCAGCTCCGACTGACAACATAAACAATGGTGTTTTGGTTTTTGAATCAATACTGCTACAGCAAAATCCTACTAAGATTACTGCACATTGCACATTCACCCAAATTGAGCACCCTTACGACAGGATGGTCTTGGAAAAAGCAACCTCATCTGTGAAGCAGGAGTCTAACCAGGCAGTCATATTACCTGTAAACTAAAAATAATTTAATTTCTACACAAAGCAAGGACATCATGAATTCAAATTTTTCCTAAGGCTCTCTCTATAGCAACAAGAGATGAGAAAAGGGAGACGTTATCCATCTGTTTCTGACAGGAAAAGTGTGGGCCCTAAGTCTGGTTCCTTCGGATATCAAGGTGACACTTCTGCATCAAGACAGCAGCAACATCCTGATTGACATTCATTTTTGGCAAGGAAGAAGCTCTTTGTCTCACAGCAGAGACACAGCCATGCAGAAACAAGGTGAGTCCAACACGTTCAACAAACACATGAAATGCCCAGATATACTCTGGTCAGTCAAATGCAACTCTTTGATGACACAAAACTGGGAGGAGTGGCTGACACACCAGAAGGCTTTGCCACCACACAGTGAGACCCAAACAGGCTGTAGAGTTGGGCGGCGAGGAACCTAATGAAATTCAACAAGGGCAAGTGTAGGGTCCTGCACCTAGGGAGGAATAACCCCACTCACCAGCACAGGTTGGGGAATGACCTGCTGGAAAGCAGCTCTGCAGAGAAAGACCTTGGAGTCCTGGCGGACAACAAGTTGATCATGAGGCAGTAATGTGCCCTTGTGGCCAAGAAGGCCAGTTGTCTCCTGGGATGCATTAAATAGAGCATGGGCAGCAGGTCAAGAGAGGTCATTCTGCCCCTCTACTCTGCCCTAGTGAGGCCACATCTGGATTACTGTGTCCAGTTCTGGGCTCTCCAGTTCAAGGAGGACAGGGAACTACTGGAAAGAGTCCCGCGGAGGGCTACAAAGATGATCAAGGGAATGGAGCACCTTTTTAATGAGGAAAGGCTGAGAGACCTAAGTCTGTTTAGCCTGGAGAAGAGAAGACTAGGAACGGACCTCATCAATGCTTATAAATATCTAAAGGGTGGGTGTCAAGAGGATTGGGTCAGGCTCTTCTCAGTCATGCTTGGTGACAGGACAAGGGGAACGGACACAAGCTGGAACACTGGAGTGTCCCCCTAAACATGAGGAGGAACTTCTTTACTTTGAGGGTAGCAGAGCCCCGGAACAGACTGTGGAGTCTCCTCCTCTGGAAATACTCAAAACCCACATGGACGCATTCCTGTCCAGCCTGTTCTAGGTGAACCTGCTTTGGCAGGGGGTTGGACTAGATGATCTCTGAAGGTCTCTTCCAATCCCTACCATTCTGTGACTTTCAGTATTATCTTGGTGCAATCAGGTGCCAAATGACATTATGTCATGTGAGGAGAGGCTGAGAGAGCTGGGACTGTTCAGCCTAAAGGAGAAGAGGTTCAGAGGAGTCTTATGTGTCAGCATAAATACCTGATGGGGGAGTAAGGGAGCCAGGCTCTTCTCAGTGGTGCCCAGCGACAGGACAAGAGGCAGTGGACACAAAGAATACAAGAAATTCCATTTAAACATAAAAGAAAGTGGGGTTTTTTTTCAGTAAAGGTGGTTATACACTGGCACAGGTTAACCAGAGAGGTCATGAAGTCTCCGTCCTTGGACATAATCAACACATGACTGGGCATGGCCCTGAGCAACCTGCTGTATCTGAGCCTGCCTGAGCCAGGGGTTGGACTAGGTGATGTCCAGTGGTGCCTTCCCATCTCAACTGTTCTGTTATTCTGTATTGTCAAAATACACTCAGAGCCTATTTATACTATGGATGCCTCAATATCTTTAAATCTGTCCAACACTAGATGCCCAACCTTCTTTCTCCGAAGTCCAAGCAATTAAACTATCCCATGCCCAAGTGCCACTTCTGGGAGGATTTGCTTCCCTCCTGGTCATTAATCCCTTTTAGCCTCTTGCTGTCTGTGGCACAGCATTCTCAAAAAAGGTTTTATCTGTTTGTTTTAAAGGCTCCGAGATGTGAAGCTGGTGATTCTAGCCATGAGCATCAAGCCTCTCAAAAAAAACCCCAAACCAAAAAAAAACTCCAAAACATAAGCCCAGGTTGCTTAGATGATTGTGTTTTGGGCTGGATCTAGACACAGTAAATTACTTCACCCGTAGGATGAAATGGCATGAGAGCATCTGCCTCAGGGTTGTTGCCAGCTCCTCATCACCCACATCACTAATGCACAGATCCTCTCCCCACCCCATATCCCCTGAAGTCCTGGGCTCCCCGGGCTGCAGGGCAGGTCCCTCCCTGCCATCCTACTCCCTCCACCACAGATTCATAATGAAGCTCCCCAGGCAGCAAGGCTTTCATGAGCTCTTTGGCTTTCTGAAGCCCCAAGGTTCTCTTTTGAACTACTTTAAAAAAAAAAAACAAACCCACAAAAACCACCACCACCAACAAAAACTAAACCAACAAACAAGCAAAGAAAAAAAAAAGTCCCAAACAAACACAAACCCCTTTACCCTTAGATTTCAGATTACCAACTTCAACTAGGTAGAGACATCATATTGATGTAACATACCATTAAGTAAAAAGTAGTTCAGTTTGTCAGGTTTTCCTGAAGTGCTGCAGGAAGTTTTCAGTGCTTTGGGTGAATGAATAAACTCTGTCACTGCCTCACAAAGCAGAAATAGATATTAAGAGACCAACAGTGCAGTCTATGCTTTTGAATAATCACACGTATGTAAACAAGTGATATTTTTAGAATACTATACACTTTCCATACACTGTTTAAAACAATGTTCTATTAGCTTCAAAATACAAGTCTCCCCTTTTCTGCCCAGAAAATAAATTACTACTGAAATATGACAACAAGAATTTCTTAAGAGTTAGCTCACAGAAGGCATTTTTACCATAGTATATTAAATAGGTTATTATACTGCGATTAACTTAAGTAACGTTTGTGCCCCTGGGATAAAAGAAACATGACTAGAGATGTTATTAATCCAAACAAAGCATTTTCAAAGCCTGAAAATTCCTTTTTTGGGCATCCATGAAATTCTAGTTTACATTTGCACATAAAGAACTGAGAAGGGGAGAGGATCCCTCACATGAGAACCAGGAAAACATGGTAGCTGATGCTGCATGGTTTAGGACGTGGTATTTATTCAGCCTCACTAAATTCTTTGGCCTGCAACTATCTGAAGAAGAAAGAAGCATGCATATACAAATATTTCAAATCCAGCAGACTGTTTCTAAACTATTGAGAGGCAACAACTGCTACACCAGTAAATGGAAGTTGCAGGTGCAGAAGTTAAAATCGTAAATTAATGAAGTCTTTTTACAAAATTGAGCAAGTAACCAGATGGCGTAACATTTTCAGCATGAAATGAGAAAAAAATGTATAGGCACCAAAAGAACAAGATCAGTGATGAAAACAATTTCAGATGCAAGTCACAGATAGGTATGTAATGTAATAAAAAAAAAAGTTTAGTGCTTCAGAGAGGTACGTTTTCTAGTAACCGAAGCATGCAAAATTAGTGACAAGTTAATTTTGCAGATGTTAAAGCTTTCTTAGAACTATGTGCCAGTGCTTTATTTTTCCATATATGATTTCTGAGATACTTGCATAATACAGAAGGTGCTTCATGTTCAATATATTGAGAGCCATTTTAAAATGTTTCACACAAATCTAAAAACATTCTTCCTGGAAAAATAAGCCATGCAAAAGGAACCTAGTCAGTCATTCAATGACAGGTGAACTCCCCAACAGAAAGCAAGCTGTAATTATGGCAAGTCCTGTTACTCTTTAATATGGTCTTAAAAAGAAAAGTCTGTTAAGGGTCCTACTGTAATATAATAGCTGCCTAGAAGATGCTATAATTAAAGCAGAGTTGTCATTTCTATCAGGAAACCCTGTTCCAGAGATTTACTACTGAGCCATAAAAATTTAATCTCAGCTCCAAGACTTTAAAAAAAAATCAAAATCAGAAAAAAAACCCCTTCAGGTCTAGTTTAATTCCTTTTCTTCAAGTTTTAGAAAATTGAACCATAGCAAAACCTTTCTTAAAGATAGAATACTTTAGTTATGGAATCTGAACACCCTATTCTGCCCCAAAACCAGAAATACCATCTGTAAGGGCAGAATGAATTTTCTTTATTATTCTGTCACTTCTGAATCTTATATCTTGCTTTGGTTCAAGACCTTTGAAGTCCTGCATTTGCCTGAGTAGACAGGTCCATGGCCTACCAAAAAAGCATTTACACATATTGAACTATATCATAGTTACCTTTTTACTAAACTAGTATAGTTACACCTCATCTGGTGATGGTCTGTCCTCAGGGTGCCTCTTGATGACTGCATTTGGTTCCCTTCCCCACCTGAAGTCTATGCACACTTGCACACACGTAACTTCATCCACCCATGGACAGACAGTGCAGAAGAACAAAGCAGTGGGGCATTTGCGTGCAAACACCACCAGTAATATTTGAAGTATTTGCCAAGATTGTTCCTAAGATATCCAATTGGTGCCAATTGCATTGGCAGGCTTGGGTACATTATCCTGATGAGATGATGTTAATCACTAAGCAATTCCAAAAGGAGCAATCAGCTGTGAGCAGCTGCCCATGCAACTCATAACAAATACTTTTTTTTGCAGAATGTTACCTTTTTCTATACATCAGCCACTCACAGAAGAATAAAAATCAAAATATTTATTCTGTATGTAAATCATTACTAAACTCTACCAGACAGTGTTCTGTGAGTTGGCTGCTCTTGGTGCTATACTGGTTGGCCGTAAATGTCTAAAAGAGCTGAAATTTACACAATCTTGGTTCAAAGTTGTTTCACTTGTTTTGATGTTTTAATCAAATCAAATAAGAACTTAGGTTTAATATGTTCTTAAAGGAATACCCCTTAGCTAAAAATCAGAGCAGATCACTACCATTATTACTTCATTATTAAATAGCATATGAATACTGACTTCCAGATCTGCAGTTATTTCATATTAGATTCTTAAAGCATTTTAAGGATGTGCGCAAAAATATCTTTTGTCAAATTTATAGCATTAGTAGTTTTTTAATAAAAGAGAAAAGCATTAAAGTTTCAAAATCTGTTCTGAAACTGTGCAAGTGAAACTATGGCTGGCTTAGTCTTTAATGCCACTATAAGAAGGGGAGGGAAAGAAGCAACACGAAAGAACACACATTTTACTCTGCAGAAAACGCTACTTTCAAATTTTAGTTGCTAATTTGCTTTAGCGTATCTGCAGCCTTCTCTAGCTTTTTGTACTACCATTTTCAAATGACCACCTCTTAATAAAAGAACAACCTTTTAAAGAGCTCTAGGCACATCAAAAATACAACATGGAGAGCTTAGAGTTTTGAAGAAGATAAAATATGCCTTACAGAAAATCAGCCCATACAATGGTTGGAATGAAATCCTGGAATGAAGAAAAAAGGAAACAGATAGGAAGCAGGAACAGACTGGATATGCCAGGACACAAACACAAACCTTGACTGACAGAATCCTGCCCATATGGGCAATTCACAGATAAACCATTTTAATTGTTTCAATATTCCTCTTTTGTCCTGAAGTTCTTCATCACCAATATGGGCCAAAAAAATAGGAAAAGTAAGTAGAAGTGACTGAAAGGACGACAAACTACAAGCGTGAAGGTAATTCACTCATAACCCACAGGAAGAATTCTAGCTGTTCCTCATCCAGCAAAGTCCCATCAATAGCACCTTTGGGAATGGGTGCTGCAGTGCAGGATCTCATAAGCAGGACCAAAGTCCAATGAACAGAGAACAACGGGAAGAGAATGGTTCTTCTGAAGAAGGTGGTAATAAGTAAATAGCTGTGTGGGGCAGCCTCTAGCTCTGGCACTCCTGACTGGACTATCACAGTCTTTCTCCAGAAAAAGACCTCAGATGTAAAGAAAAATCTCCACAGGCCTATGGAAATGGGTAGGCATATAAGCAGATGCAGGACTCTATATAAATAGGTCTTACAATAACAACTCATTTGGTTTGTTGTTTTTTTCTAGAGAAAACTAACTAGTCAGAGACACTAACTAAACTGCAAACAGGCACAGAAAGAGAGCGTTATACCAATCCAGTGTCTTTTTCTCAGGAGCAGCCCTGAGCTTGTACTTGTCTATTTGTGAGACAATTTTTTTCAGAGAAACAGTATCTCAAGAAACTAATCTGATCAGTTTCCTGTGATCTTTGTACTTTTTTGGTATTTGGGGAGAGACAAAGGTAGAAAATGTGAGAGTTGTATTTTTGCATGTGTGGGTTTTGTCCCTTTCCTGTAAGTCCCATTTAAGATGTGCATCATCACACTACACGAAGCTTTACTTTTTGCAGGGTAGTACTTAACTCAATACAACATACATGATGCACGACCTCGTCTTCTGTGTCAAAACTGCCAAGTGACTGGTGTTGAATTTGACCCCTTCTGTCACTTACTGCCCCCTCACAGCACCATATCAAGTGCCTCATAATGCTGACTGCATGGGTTTGGGTAAATTGTCTACAAGGAGTCAGTTGCTCAATCCCTTGCTGTCTAAGCAACTCTGGAGAGATGAACATATTTGTTAAAACAACAATAAAGAAATCTGCAACTCATTTTGTTTATGTTTATATAGCTATATATGATAGTTCAGGTAACCTGAGTTTACCATTACTCCCCTAAAACCCCCAAGCAGTGCATCCTCAAGCCACCTGGAAAGATATTTCTTGGTTTCAATCTACCCATACTGTTAGAGACTAAATGTTCTGAAATCTGGAGTTTTTATGCAGATCACTGCTTTGAATATTTGATGATTCATTACCTTATTTACATAAATGACAACAAATGGTCCCAATTACTAGCATTTAAGTCTGAAAAGGCTGCAACACAGAGCACGCTTTAGGAATGCAGTAAGTTCTTTATTTCTGGCATAAATTTGGGGTGGTGTCCAGGTTACCCCGATGGTTTCTCCAGCCTCCATCATTAGGTATTGCTCATCAGGAACATAAAGGGAAAATCCAATACAATGATCAAACAGACAACAGTAGATGGCAATGAAGCAAAGAAAACTGAAATAGTAGTTTTTCCAGCCAAGAAAAACCTTGAAAAGAACCAATATCTCTACCATTAAAGCAGAAGGCTCTATGAAGTACACTATTAACAACCCCAAACTATTTTCTGCATGGAAAAATAAACTGGAGACCATGCCAAGTGCAATATATAAACATAAAATCTCATTTGAGAAAAAGCTCAATGGCCATTTTTGAAGGCAGGTTAACACAAGTTAAAATAAAGAGGACACTGCATGACTAGCATTTCTGCCAAGAACCATTAACGAAACTGGTAAACCAATCTTTTGAACGCATACTCTATTTCCCAAAGAGCACACTATTTACTACACCAAACAGTGTTCTGTGATCTGGCTGTTCTTGATGCTATATTGGTTGGGTGTAATGATTAAAAGAGATTAAAATATACAGTATTAGTTCAATGTTGTTTCAATTGTACTGATGTGTTAATCAAAACAAAAAATTAACTTCAAAATGTCGCTGATTGATCTTTAAGGGTTAAAATAAAATGATGCTATAAGGACTGCTACATAAGGAGCAGACAGCTATGTGTACTTAAAAAAACATACAAACCAAGAGAGACAGAAAGAAAAGAGGCAAATAGAAGAATAGGAAGGAGAACAGTAACTCCCCTCCAGTAAGCTCTCCTGTGCTACTAACAGGCACCAGTCTGTTACCAGGGAGGCTTCAGCAAGTCTGACCTGAATTCCTTGCACTGAAATACAACCACCAAATCTACCATGTTATTATATGAAACATAAAATAAACAGAATAATTCAGAAGCTATTAAAAATTAATGCTATAAATTCTGAGAGCAATTCTTCATGATGTCCCTCATTTTAATGGTCCTTAAAACGCCTTTCAGTGAAAAAGTCTGTATAGGGGAAAGTCTGGAGTAACTTGGGTCAAGAAAATAAGGTTTCTCACCTCAATAAAGACTCGTTTGAAGGAGAAGAATAGGATCTCAGTAACTTCCATATTTAACATTAGAATTAAATGGCTCCTTTCAATTACTGCTGGCATTTAAAGATAAGTTTGTAAATTATTTCCTTCCACATCAAGTTTTGCAACTGGGAATTCAAATAGCTCCCAGATAATGCATGAACCTAAAGAAAACTACTGCTGCTTTCTTTACATATAACAACTCTGCAATGCTAACAGTCATGAAACAGTAAAAATGGAGGCAGTGACCACACAGCTAGCTTCAAGCAAGTAACTCCTCCCCAGGTCTAAAGAGGAGACCTTAATCAATATATCTGTCACATATGGTGATGTCTTCAACTGGAAAAAGTAATCCCATTCTTGGTCACTTGCCAAGTAGTATGACACACATCTTAATACCTTTAAAGAGCAATTACATGACAACAGAAAAAAAATGAAATTTTTTTTTATAACAATGGTTTGGAGCATTTTCTGCCTAAACTTTTCCTCCCAAGCTGCCCTGCAATCTTCTGCAGCTCAAACAAATTACCCATCTTCTTCCACTAATAGCAACTACCTCTGTCCTTCTCTTCTGCAGCTAATAAGACCACAGTCACTTAGACCCCTTAGTAACACCAATTTCATTCTAGTGATTAAATCTACCCATTTAGTGTAACTCAAATGTAATTACACAGGTAATTTTAATGCGGCAGAACCTAACCACAGAACAAGAGTCTGGTCCAGATTCAGGATTTAATCCTATACTTTGCAAGTGCACTGTGGCATATTAACATTTTCTTACAGTGGCTGCTATACTTTACATCAGCCTTGGTCCCATCTCTATTTCAGCCACCAGACTCTGTAGATAGAGTTGTTCCTGAGCATCAAGTTTTCCTGGGCTAACTATGCTACAAAGCCTGTGAAAAAAGAAGTGTTGCAGGTATGACTGAGATGTGATGTGAGGAAGCCTGGCAGGTGCCCATGTAGAGCAGTGCCCTGGGACAGCCTGGAGAAGCTGCTGGTGACAGAGAGGCAATTTGGGACAGCCAACAGGGGAAAGAAGCAAAGATTCAGCAGTCATAAAGCAGAGATTAGGATGAAATGAAGAGGGTGAAAATTCTGCTGATTATCACGGCTGTACCACATTAGGCATATTTTCAGGTAGGCGAGAATATATGATGACAAGTTGTTACAGAAGTGGGCTCTATGGAAATGCAAGAGAGACTTCCGTCTGCTCACATGAATGCAATGAACTGCCCTATGGATTTCCCTTGTGGAGCAGCTTCAACCCTCTCAAAATGCCTGGCAGAGCATTAGGGGAGAGGCCCCCCTCACTCCTCGATCCCTGGCAGATCACAGTCCTGAACAACCCCCAGGACCAGTCCAGGCCAGCACAAAATTCACTTAAATCTAGGCTCAGGTGGCACACAAACGTGATCCCCTGAAGCCTCCTTGACCACAGGTGTCATTATCATCCATTATTTCCAGAAAGTTTATAATTGGATTATGTTTTTATCTTGGACTTATTTTTATTTGGATTATGAAAAAAAGGTCAAATTTACACATGGTGCTAATGGAGACATGCAATCTGCAAAGCATAAATCTCACACTGGCTGTGTGAGAGGTAAAAAAAAAACCAAACCAAACCCACCCTGAAACCTTACTACTTAAGACACTTTTCTTTATAGCCAATATTATTAATGAATCAGTGTGTTATTTTACCAATGGTCCATAAGACCCCATTGAAATCATAAATATACCAGTTAGACTTCAGGAAACTGTGTGTTTTTACTCATTTCTAAAAAAGATATATGCTATTGATGAGAAAAAACTTTCCCAGCAATACAAATGATAGAGTGGCAGGCTAGAGTGATGGTGTACTTCAGGGTGATTTGTATTGCGAAAACAACAGGTGCAGCTGGCTTTTTCCAGGCATAAATCTTTCCATTTGCAAGCTAATAGTAGGTTGCCAATTCAATGTATGCCTCTGTAGTTTATGTTACACAGAAGGGATTTTTTTAAAAGTTGCATAATTGTCACCGAAGTTTAATTTTAGACGAATGAAGAATTCAAAGAACAGTTAATTAAACCCCCAAAAGCAATCTGTTATTAATTTAGGGGGGAAATGCCCATTCCATTCACAGAATAGCAATTAGGATAAGGGATAAATCAATACATTTGCATTTATCAATTACTGTTATTCACCAAGCAGAATTTAGGAACTCTGATAAAAAAAAAATCTTCAATTTCTTCAGTCCTTAATTACAACTCATTAACTTTTCATTAACTTCAAGCTTAGTAAAAAGCAACAGCAAGTCTTTGATGGTACCACTGTTGGCAGATGGTTTTGTGAAAGTTATTTGTGTTTAGCGAGTTACGCCATTGCTGTACCACAGCAACACATCAATCAAGGATAAGAAAATTCATGCCTCTTCATTTAAATTGACTCTCTGTACACTTTAAAGGTTTGCAGTAACTTTTAAGATAACATATAACACCACTCGGACTCTTGAAAAAGGGACAGTGAAGTGTGAAAGACGTGCAGAGATTGTTCAGGAACACCCACACTGCCAACACGCAGCCAATCTGTATCTTGATGAGGTTTAATGAGTGCTGAGTGGAGGGGGTTGATTCCTCCCCTCAATCTCCTGGCCATGCACCTGTCCATGGGACCTGGGGCATTGCTGTCCCTCACTGCCACAAGGACCTGGGGCTCTGCAATGGGCAGAGCCTTCTTTCCAAGTGGCAGGACTTCGTGTTCGCCACCACTGAATCTCAGAAGGTCCCTCTTGGGCCCACCCCTCCAGTCTGTCCTGGTCCCTCTGGATGGCAGCTCTGCCCCTGAAGTCCTCCCAGCTGGGTGTCCTTTCCAAACTCAACAGGATGCCCTCTGTCACCTCGTCTAGGTCCTGACGGACAGGTTAAACATGATAGGTCCCACACGCACACGAGTCCCCACAGGACCACCCTGCCACCAGCTTCCAGGCACAGCGCAGCAAAAACACCAGCCCTGAGCCTCACCATCCCACTATTGCTTTACCCACCAAGTTTGGCCCAACATGGGCCAAGTTGAGCACAAAAATACTGTGGGAGACAACATACAATGACCATTTACCATCAAGACAAATGGTGTTGACAGGTATGTTCCCATCGCCAAATTCAGCCATTCTGCCACAGAAGACGATTGGGTTGGTTGGGCATAAATACCTGGCTACAGAATTCAACAAAACAAGTAAATACATGTCTCCTATGGTAATGACTGATAAGAAAAATGGGTAAATTATGAAAAATCAGGCTAGGCAAACATTATTTTTTTTCCAAAGGCTTATAAACATTTTTACTATTGATTTTGGCATGACAAAAATTCCATCTGAACAAAAATTTCTGCAAACAGGAAGGCAGAAGCATACAGACAAACTACCTTTTCATTTGGACATTTGACACAGTTACAATTATGAAACTTCTTCATTTAAACTAAAGGTAACACAAGAAATCTGCCTTTAATGGAGCTATCACAGTAATAAGCACAAAAAGCTGTAGGAGAGATGGAGAGGATGAACAAGTGAGCACTGCCCAGGACCAGCTCTTTACACAGCATTATGTATTTTCAAGTCTAGAATGTAAATTTAAACATCTCAACAGACAAAGAGGAAGTGAATTTTAAGCACTAAGAAAAAAGAATAAATCCTCTTATTATGAGGATATAACCTGATATAACTCCTGTCTATGTTAAATGAGAGTTATGCATACTCCAACTGAGTGAATCACATTTTTTAAAAAACACAAAAAATTTTAAAGACTGTATATAAAATAAGGATGCACTTAAACTAATTTTATATGACAGTATTTTTATTTTTCTGAAATCAGATTTTCCATTATTTATGGACTAATTTAAATGCATTGCATATTAAAGTAATTTCAAAAAGATTTTAAAATGAGATTTTTACTATTAGACGAAAGACTCCCATTACACAACTTCTCCTAGATGAGGATCAGATACCAGATGATAAACAGTTTTGGGTGTTTGTGGCTTTGGCATTATTGGTGGATGAGCTAGATTTTTAAACTGATAATGTAACCCAGACCATTCTGACTTCCTTGTTTTATGTGTAAGTGTGAAAAAAAAAAAAAGGTTATTGAGAAAGAAACAGCTATCACCCATAACTTAAAAAATGTGTATATTTATTTAAAGGTTCATATTTTGCTTAAAATGGAACTCAAACATATTAAACTGGTTACAGTTTCTGTACTATGTGGAATGATATTTTTTCCACAGAACCATAAGAATCTCTTTTTTAAAAAATAGTATTTCTCTATAGAATTTATTCAAGAGGTGTTCTTATTTTGCCAGAAGCATGGAATCACAAGTGCTTTGAATTTTTGTATGTTCAGTGGTTAGACTGTGCAAGTTTTACAAATGTCTTGTTGAACTATGTAGTATGAAACAGTTTCAAAGCATACGTATCTATATAGGTATATACCTGGCATTATTAAAAAATGCAGTCAGATATGATTACCATTAAAACTTTACCAAAAAAGAAGAAAAAGAAAAATAAAGAGTAACTGGAGCTTATTTACTTGCTTCTCTAATGAAACTGCAAACACAACATAAATTGTCAAATTCCCTACCTCAGAACCAACCACAACCACCAAATGTGGCTGAGCACCCATAAGTAAGGCTCACTGGGGCAGGGTTATAGTCCCCTAACTCACAGGGTAACATTTGACAACAAATTGGTTTATAAATGAGTATGTTGTTGCTTTTGTAAGCGTGAATTTTTTCATTACACATACTTCATAGCGCAAATGCTGACTGCTGAAAAACAAGATCTGTTTTTCTCCTTCCTCCAAGACAGACCCAGACCTTGCATCTAACCTTCAAAGCAAGTCAGAGGACATTAGATCCCTCTCTTGGTGGCCACCTTCCCACCCATCTGACTGGTTTAACTGATTTACCCTGAATCCACATAAGCTCTAGGTCTAACACAAGGGAAGCTGAAGGGTTAACTCAGCAATCAGCCTCTGTTTTTTCCATAACCCATAGTTTCATCAAATTAGATATAACATCAGTCTGTTCACTAAGTTAACCTTAAACAATCATTAAATGCTTTACACCATGATTTTAAACTTCTTTTCTCACTGAGCACCACAAACCATACATGCTTTCTCTACACAGACACCAGTCTTTCTCCAGACAGTTACACTCTACAGCAAAGTGAAGATCATCCAAGGCTATAAGGAAGACATACAATATAGGTAACATAAAAATATTATGATGAACACTGCATTGATTCACTGTCTCATTTATTCTTATGCAACATGCACATCTGCACAAATATAGTGCCACAGAATTTGGATCCATTTTGTTGCATTATACCCAGAACTTTGCTCAAAACCTACGTGCCCATGGCATTTTTTTTCTGTTCTTCAGGTGTCAGCAAGTAACAGACAGAACTGAACGGCCAGATCTTTGCCTGAAATGCATACTTAGAAGTCACCTCAATAGAATATACAATGCTGTACTTGCAAGTAATTCTATGAGTCAGATCAAGTACTTTGGGGTATGGAAGCATGTGTTTGGAAGCTGAGGCATGTCTTTTCTTCCAACATAAGGCACCTTCAAAATTCTTCAGATTTTTTTACTTCCCCTGCAAAAAGGGCCCCTCACAAGTCCAGGACAGATAGAAGGGCACAAAGCTCCTGCCACGAGTTTGCAGACTGCTTTCTGTGCCACCAGGGCAGCAGCAGACCAGGTCACCAGGAATAACACTGACAGTAAAAACACTCCGCAAGTTCAGCATCACAACTTTGAGCAAGAACATCGCCACTGTTCCGTAATGAACCGCCAATGAGGCCATGCTGACAAACCCAAGCAAGACTCAACTCCTACAAGCTGTCCCCAGGATCATGTTTCCCCACTAAACAGCTGTCTTCAATCACAAGAACTGCACATTCTTTTTCAGCATTATTAATCTTATGAAAAATGGTCATTTTCCTAGCGGTTTGACGTATTCCACGTGGCTGCTCAGCAGCATCTTATATAGGTGGTCATTTAAACCCCTTTTCACAATAAATGCCATATGGGAAGGCTGGAGAAACAGGTGATGTTCAGTTTGAGCCAAACTAGTGCTACTTTGACTCCATCACTCTGATGAAAACGGGACCGAACGCGTGCTATCAGCTCATCATTCCCACCGACTACACTGCTCGGAGGGGGGGCTGGGCTGCGGTGGAGGATGGACTAAATCTACTAAAAACGTGTAGCCAGATACACCCAAGTAAGGGCCTGCCGACTTCCAGAATAGGCAAGAAGTTTCAAGCAAGCGAAAATTTCTTAAGATGGTACAGGAAGAAGAGCAAGCTACATTTTTTGAGGTGTTCCAAAATAAAAGAGAAGTAAAGACCGTCATGAAAAGGAGAGGAATGCCTCCCCAGGACAGCACTTATTTCATTAGCATGGACTAAAAACCTGCAGTCTCAGCAAATGCACTGTTTACTTTGAGACTGCTTTCTTGATACCTGTCATTACTAGAAAGTACCGTATTCATCGTATTTCAAGAACTCCAGGAGTGCAAATGCAATTCACATATTGCACAAAAATAAAAGGGAAAGGAATTTTCATCCAAGTACAACTCAATGCTTTTGTCTACTAAAAAATTTAAAGAAAGACTCCAGAGACTGAAGCTTCCTAAAAGATCACACCAGATAAAACTGCAAGAAATTTTACAGCAACAGACAGGTAGAACAAAAAGGAAAGCAAGAAAGCAGAACTAATGCAAAACATTTCAAATCATGAAGAAAACATGAATTCTAAGTAGTTAGATGCAAGTGTTAGAACTCCAGGAGGCTGTCAAAGAGCACAAATTAATTTACTTTTTCTCATGGGTAAATAACGAAAAAGGAAAATTTCCAGAGACAGAAAAGCAAATGTATCCTTGTATATACAGTATGAAATTGAGCATAACAAGTACTGAGTTTTCACTTGATGCAATCAGCTCAAATTGGTGCTCTCCCACATCTCCTGATCGCTCAGAAAGTTTCTTTTAAAAAATCAGGACATCACCTACTATTTCCTATCTATCCATATGAATCTCACAGAAATCTAAGATAATGACAAAGAAGCCATAAGTCAGTGAAAGGTGTCTGCACAGTCATTATCTTCTTCAGAAGTTTGACACAATGTTCTGTTTATTAATAAAAATTGCAGCTCACCCTTGAGATAAAACCAAAGATGAAAGCAAATTCTCATCTAACTGTTCAATCACAAGCCTGAAGTCAAATAAAGGCTTTCTTCCCAGCCTCCACAGCCTTAAAGTGACTTATCCTGAGTATGTTCTAAGTTGTTATTCTGGCTTGCGTGAGTATGTTCATGATGCACTGCTTAGGACGCCCTCCTCAACGATGGTTCAGGCATGCTTTGTACATTGACATGTCTTTGCCTTAGTATCAGGAGTTAGAGGCTGGGATACCTCCTCAGTTTAGCTGTTTTTTAAAGAATAAGGATGAAAAACAATACACCATGAGTTTGCAAAATCCTGACATTTTCTGAACTGACTGAACAGAATCTCCATCAAGAAAATGGATGGAGATGTTCTCCCCCCTGCACAGGGCTTCACACTGGGCAGGCTTACAAAGGTACAAAGAAAAGAGTTAGTTAAAAGTTATGGTGCTTTGTGAGGTGTTGAGACAGTCTCAGCTCTTCTTCAGATGGCTGCTAGCATGAACTGAGGCTTCTTAGGCTCCTGATTTACACAATTAGAAGGTCTTGAGCACAATCTGTTCTTCCAAAGCCCATTCTGACATACTCCCACTAGGGTTGACTCAGGTCAGTGTTCAAATACATCAACTTAAAATCCAGCTTAAATTACGAATGAAAAATACCTCGTGTTTTGTCTACTGAAAAGACTTGTATCTGATTTTCAGGACTCCCAAATTAAGAGTAGCTTGTTGTCAAATGATCTTAGGAATCCAAAATACAAGTCCTATAAAATTACTTTAAGAACAATTGAAATAAAAAAGTTTATTAGCAAAGCAAAAATTAACTTACAGCCTCATTTTCCTCTTCCTTATTCTTCTTGGAAACCAGCAGCTCCTACCAATAATGTTGTTTCTGCTGAGTTATTACCTGAAGTCACACCTTCGGGATGAAATCTGTTTATACCACCCAAGCTCAAACATTACAACAGCACAGGTACCTCACAAAGGGGTTTGCCTGTTTCTATGGTTTGCTTTGTAGATAATACTTTCTACATATTGCTTTGGGATCAAACAGATGATAAGGAGCCCAGTTTGGCACTGGTCTGCAGCCTCTCTGACTTAAAGTCAGTTAAAAAAAACAGGGCAGGGGGTCATAGTAACATCAGTTCAAGTCTCCTCTGAGCAGATGCAGCTGATCGTACAATACCCAAATCACAAAGAACTCAAAAGAATACCATATAGCCCGATGGCCAATGTGGTGTGGTAGAACACATTATTGCAGACACTAAGCCCCTTCTTGTAACAGAGTGATGCTCATTTAAAGACAAAGTTAAACAATGAGATCTTTCAAATGTGGGCACCCTGTCCCTGAGTTTGCTTGATCTCAGCCTTCCCAGTAACAGCCAGACTCCTTCCAGCCTCATTTTACTCCCTTTTTCTCCGTTTCATTTGACACAAACTGGAGAGAGTCACAGACACCCACAGATCCTACCCAATATCCCTGCAGATCCTCCGATAAGAATAAGCTGCGGGAGCCCTCCATAAAGAGTTGGTTAATTAACCCTTTTCTTACGCCACCAGCCCCAAGGCTCATGCACTCTGTCACAGACACTCAGGGAAGATTTAATAGGTTGCTTAACACTCAACTCCCAGTGACCCCAAAGGAATCTGCAAATACTTATTGTTTCTGACAGGTCACGTATTTAGATTGATAAACATAACCCTGTCAGATGAAAAAGGATGTTTCTATTTTTGTTGCAGTTAAAAAGAATGAGAAGCATTCAGCATTTCTAGGTGCCAAGTTTAGGCACTTTAATTTTAAATTTCGGCTGAAACAGTCATTAAAGTCATCCGTGTCACCTTATATTTTCCACCCAGACAGCTCCTTTAGTATCTGGTTTTAGATCTTTACCTCTTTAACAATTGTTTGTATTCAAACTAATTTTGTATTCAGTATCTCCTCTCCATGAGGTGACTTACTGAGCCTAGTTTTGCCCTACCTGTGTTAGAGACAGTGTTTTTCAAAAACAAACACTGTCTTTATATAATCTGCTGCTGAAGAAATTAATAAAAACAAACATGAAAAAAAATGCTTAACCTGAAAAATAAAGAATATTTAGTTGCATGAAACAACTGGAAATAGACAAAATAAATTCTGTTTTTGCAGAAAACACCTTTCTACCGCAATGTCATGGGCAGATGATTTTTGCTGGCATTTTATTTCTAAACATTGTGAAATAATTTTCTTTAATGAGGAGGCCTACAGATCAAAGAGGGGGCCTTAGCTAAAGTAATTGCTGAAACCAGAGTGGCATTCACAGAGTGAGTGTTTCAAAAACTGTATGCACAATGGGATAAAATCAACTAATGTTTAAAAATTCTAACAAAACAATTAATGCAGAATATGATGAACAAGTTTATTAAGAGTCTGTGAGTAGCACTGTGGAACCCATCCCACTGCACCGACACTACCTAAAACCTGTGTGATGCTCTGCAGTCATCTGCAGTCACAGTATGGTGTCCCAAAGTCATCTCAGAGGTACAGGAAAATAAAAAAGTTACACAGTAATGTCCTTCTCTCTATCAGGACATTAATGGAGTGTGAACTATATCAAATGAGCACAAGGAAGAACATTTGCTGCAAATTTTACTCAACAGCAGTTCAAGCTATCATACATCAGGAAATGAAAATAAGAAGTGAAGAGTACATATTTTATTATTTCAACAACCTACTGTACTAATGGAATAAAAACCTTTCCCTATAAAAAGCCATTAGTCTATGCTGACCGTACACTTTCTCTCTCCCCAAGAATGAACAGATACACAGCTGAGTCTACTTCAGTACCTACAAAATGAATTGTCAGTTGAAAACAACTAATATTCTTCTACTATATTTCACTGACTTGTTTTACACCTTCTATTTTATGACTCGCAGGTTAAAACCAAGTTCCTACAGTATGTGAGAAATTTTTGTTCTCTGACCTTGAACACTACAGAAGTTATCAGGCCTTTTTTGTCAAACTTTCATAACATCTGCAGCTACAATGTATGTCTATCCTATCTTTCAAGAATACACATTGACACTATTGAGTTGCTTATCATATCTTTTTTAAGGCAGCAAAGTAAATATTCTTCAGGAAGAAAAAATAAAGATAGTAATAAGGAACGGGTGTTCAGATTTATCAACCCACAATACAATATGTGTTACGTGCATCGGCTTTTGGGGAGGATTGCTGGACTTTCACTTACAACACCTTAAGTTAGTTGTTCAAAAGGCTGATGGAATCATTTCTGGATTACATGCAGTTGTTGAAATTTTTAAGTAAAGTAAAACCCTTGCAGCTGTATAAATATTATTAAAGTATATATGTTACTCATACACATATTTTTTTTTTCTCATGTGGACTTTCAGACCACCACTTTCAAACTCTGAGTTTCTATGATTTCAGCATCAGACCAACAGCATTTCACGCAGGAATAAGAATTCAAGTTTAAGGATCCCTTTACTAACCTGGGCCATACAAATACTTCTTGCTCCTTCCTTCAAGAAAAATACAAATAAGGTTGTGTTTAGACATATTATGTAAAGCTTAGACTAGGGACAATCGCTATGGAGGAGCCCTGCTGTTTGCATCAAAGTCTTATCAGTGATTCTGTACCAGGAGAGATGACTGAACAGACTGCTATTGATCCCATATAACATCCATCCACACTGTGAAAGACACCGCATCTTTATCAACTTTTCCCTTCTCCAGTTCTCCTTTTTATTTCTGTCCTTTCTGCCTCTGCCTCCTTTCCCGCAAGGACTCAAATATCCTATATTTTCCTAAATAATTTGAATCTGGTACTTGCTACTGCCCCTTTCCTGCCACTTGCTCTTCCCTCCAACCCCACTCCCCTTTGCATGGCACATTCCCACTTCCCTCCCAAGCCCAAGTCTTTCTCTCCACCTGCAGCAGCTGAAGAAAAAGACTGTCCCCATGTGCAAAGCCCACCTCTGTTTCACTTGTTAAAGAGAGGAATTACATAAAATCAGGGAATTTAGCTAAAAGAAAACCTAAGAGAGCAATTAAAAGACTAAAATAATTGCATGTGCCAGGACACTCTATGAAGATATCATATAAGAAAGGCATGAAGGTAAAAAGCACCAAACCCAAACAACAAAAGCAGTCTAATAGGTCTCCCCATTCCTCCATCTCCAAAAAAAAACCAGTATTAAAAATGAGAGTAAAGGTTATTGAACAGGAAAAGTATTCTTCTAAAGAGAAACTGTGTCTAAAAAGGAAAACAGAACTCATGAGCGGGAAAGGAGAAGACTATATGAGTCTCGGCAGTCCAATATAGGGAGTAAGTAAAGCAAAGTCATTACATTTAATGGACATTTTTAAAAGATACAAAGTATTATGAAACAGAAATGAGGAAACAATAGAGAACTTCACTCTATAATAAAATGATGCCAAGTATTAAAAGCCATTGCATCAAAAAAACCCAAAGCAAATAGAAAAATCCCAAGCTATTTAGGTTAAAAAAAAAAAACCATTATCAAAAATATTTTGCAGTCTGTTCCGCACACAACAAAGCGGTATTAAGACACAAAGAACATAAACTGAAAAACAATGCTTTGAACAACGGAGTAAAAAACATTGAAAGCAAGCATTTCATAACCTCTCCTAATCAGGCTTTAAGAGCTCTAGTATTCTGTGAAGTGTTTGAAATATGCACTGACCTACTTAGGGTGTTCAAAACCAATTTAAAAAAAAAAAAAAAAGCCTAAAGTCTAGAAGCTGCTCTGTAAAGCCAGCAGTTCCCCTGCCATTTAGTGCTGTGATAACTTTGAAGAGTACTACTTTCCCCACAAACACTGTCTCACTGCGATACTACTAGCAATGATTTGGGTTCCAAATTAATCTTAAATATCCTGTTTCTGCCAAAAATGTAATTGCCTTCAAGCCACAGAGTGCTATGCTGCTAAAAATCAACACCAGGGCATGCTCCGGTTTGTCCCAGCACCTCTCCCTGGGGACACGCAGCAAAAGGGAGCTACCGCTGATGCTGGGGAGGTGTCAGCAGGGCAAGGCAGGTACCAAAACCTAAAGGCAGTCCACGTACCTCCAAAGATTAGTCCATCCTGGACTAAGTTGTCACGTAGGCAAGCAGCCAACCCACAATTTCAAGGTGCAGGCTCCATGCTCATTAGCAGGTTGGCACCTCATGCTGTCCTTTTGCCCCTCTCCTTGGTGACACCGTTCTGTCCTCAGTGACACTGTTCTGTCCTCTGTGATACCGTTCTGTCCTCAGTGACACCGTTCTGTCCTCCCAAGCAGCTTCTCACAGGGTAGTGATGAGTCCATCAGACCTGATGCTCCAACCCCCCACAGACCAGCGTAACGCAGGGATTGTGGCACATGCAGGCAATCTCACAAAAGCAGCAAAGTCAATTTTGAGCTCTACTGATTTCTATATTTTGCCTTTAGGTCAGGCCTGCGTCTCTAAAAATAAGTTTCTAACCTCTACCAGGTGAAGGTTTCTAACAGCAGCACCGAAAAGAACAACCACTGAATGTACGTTACCTAAACTCCTGATGGAAACGAGTCCAAAGCCTTTCCAGCAACGTCAGAGAGGAAGATTAGAGGGCAACTGAAGGAATAAATAGCCTGACATCCTGCAGGACAGAAAGCCATTGGGAATTCTGAAATTAGATAGGTAACACAAGGAAATAGCTATGTCTTCCCATCTTCTGCAGTCAGAAATGAAGACTAACACCTTCAAAATTAAGACACTGAAAGACACAGTTATCAGAGTAAATATTTGGTCCTACGAAAAAAAATAATATTTTGAACCCAGTGAAAATTACTACAGCTCTAACAAGAAAGTAACTTCTCCTGTGATCTTCCTGGGTAGATGATGACAAAGCAGTGGATTAAAGAGCACAGTTACCTACTGTGTGTCTTTTTTTCTGGGAAAACACGATCACAGGGATTTGCCTCTGTGGCTTCAGTGGAGCCGGCTCCACTGAGCTGGGTTCCTGCACACGCATGGGCTGCTGTCCTGAAGATGATGCACAACTGAAACACAGGAGATCATCCCCCAAAATACCAGTATAATGCAGAAGTGGCAGATAGAAACACATTATACTACTAGCTTATTCTTAGAATGAGAATCCAACATTTTGATTATCCATGTTGGAAAAAAAGATTGTGGCCTGGCCAATATGAGGACCATCTCTCTTTTGACTCACTACCTGACACGCACTTGTCCAAAGCATTGACAGCTGTCCTCAGGACAAAGCCTGAAGCAACTAAGCCCAGAACAGAAACAGGTTCTGGAAAACAAAGCACCTCATCAAAAATGTGCTCAAACCACAGTTTATTCTCTCCAAACTTATTTTAAGCAGCAGCTTTTAAATTATGGACTTCCTTTACTGCAACCCCGTTAAAATCTGAGATGAAGGTTTCATCCACACAAGCACGTAATGCCTGTCCAGGTGTTCTCACATGCAATAGCCTACAGGTTGCTGCACCACCAGCAGCACGGCAATGCAGTGCTTAATACTCTTCCATTTAAGTTTGCCTTATGCTGGGGACTTTTTGGCAGCAGACTGAAGATAGCAAAATCCCAAATAGGCACAGTTTTTTGATCACAAGCTCTAGAAGATGAGAACATCACTGACTGCATGTCTGCAGAGGGAATGCCCAGCTCCCAGGTTAATGCTGTCCCACAGCAGGCTCCAGCACAACCTTGCCGTAGGGTTTGGCTTATACTCGCTGCTAGAAAAATGAAGGTGGGGGACAAGCACAGGAAGGAAGAAGGGGAATTGCCACATCAGCTGCCCATCATTTCCCAAGGGGCTTCTGTGGCCTGGGGCTGAAGCAGCATTGGGAAGAGCTTCTGTAAAGGGGGCAGCAGGAGGCTGCCAGCCCCAGCGAGCTCCTAGAAGGAATGCCTGAGTAAAACCGCCCGATCAATTCAAGGGCACTTTTATTGCCACATCATTAAAATCCCTGGCCTGTGGTATGGGCTGCTTCTGTATATGGGCACAGAATGCCGTAAAGAGGAACATTAATTAATTATTTGAAACGCGACTGATTGTGCAGCCAGACACTGCAGGCTTACCATAACTCCCAGGAGCAAGTTTTACGCACACATTTACTCTCTAAAACCTGAAATCAGCTTCAGGAACTACTCTGGGGTTAATAACGATGTGTGTTTTCACACAGCAGTGAAGTTCGAGTCAAGACCCGGGTGTTTTTATACTGGACATGCTTTGAATGCTGAAGATCAACCATTTGCCCCAGAGTCATTATCCTTCATATCAGATTGTAAATTATGGGGAAAGAACAGGAGCAAAGGGCTGTCAAGATCTTACAGAAGGTCAGTAGAGGTACCAAAAGCAGATCTTGTATCTTTAACGTCTTACCAAAGCTTGGTCCATTAAAAACACCAATGATTTGAACATGTGAACGTTATGAGTACCTTATAACTGCAAATATTCTTCAACACGTTCAGAGAGTTTTCATTTAATATATCTTTCAATGGTTGAATAGGTAAGATGTCACATTGGGCATACAAATAATAAAATTATTTATGTGTAATGTTTTTCAGCTGCTATAAAAATGTTCTTCCCTGGCTCTGCCTAATATTCCTACAATTTTTCACCCCTTTCAAAATCCAGGTGGCAAAACAAGTATAAATTTGTGTAATAAAAAGCCTGATCTTGTGAGACACCGAGCTTCACAGCGTAAGAAAAACCCCAGTGTAAGTGCAACCCTTATTTAAATTGATTATGGAAATGAAAGCACTAGGGGGAAAAAAAATCCACACCTTTTTCACTTATAGACAAATATTTACCTTTCTTAATTTTAAGTGAACCTTAATTGAGTAGACTTAAGCAAAGTAGCAATAAAATAAAGTAGCTACCTTATGACTGAGGTACTTCATTTGATAGAACTCTCCAGCTCCTTATTCAGATATAATTAGACCATCTGCATTTTAGCAAATGGTTTTGAGCCTCTAAACAAAGAGGATAAAAGATGTCTATATGGATATATGGTGATATGTTTCTCTTTTCAGTTACACAGGCAACGCAGCTTGTTCTGGTAGATGCATCCCACCCCCCACTGCACGAATGAAATTTTTGAATTTACTGCAGATGATGGGACAAGGGAAAATCCCTGGAAATAAGACTATGACCTGGCATAACTGTCTGCTGCCAGAACAAATAACCCTGGCTACAGTGCACTTCATGCTGGCAGAGGCCAGGGCAGCGGGCTGTGCCGGGGACTGAGGGCTGTGCCGGGGATGGGTGCCCAGCGCCAGGAGTCCAGCCTCAGGCACTGGAGTCCAGGCAGCAGCCCAAACCCCACACTGGGCTCTGCTGCCAACCCATTGCATCAGCTCAGGCACCTGAAATTCCAAGGTTTCTCCTCTGGAAAAGGAGCACATAGCCATTTCTCAAATACCTATCAAAACAAGCAGGGGTTTGGCTTGTTTTATAATTAGCAGCTCTTTGAATCCTCTCTGAGATCTGGAATGTGAAAAATAAGCCTAGTGGCCCAAACACTGCAACTGAAGCTGTCAAAAATCATACAAGTGCATATATACCTTGTGTTGTTTAACACATTTGCTGCCATGGACATATACATTTATAAAATACCCTTTGTACACACATACAGAGATGACGTCAAAAGCAACTGTCTTTAGCTAACTTATTTACAGCCACATGTCAAATTGAATTACCCAAGTAACATAATGTTTAAAA